>CM021103.1:348278520-348712253 GCA_007115665.2 Sequoiadendron giganteum | reverse complement strand
AAGGCTTGTTCCCAATGCTTGGGAGTTTTTTGCAACTTAACAACAACTTAATAAAGAGAAACATGGCCGCATTTATAGGTCAGTCCACCACCTGAAACATACTTAGAGAAAGAAAGCCACAAGCAAGGATCGATGCCCCAGATCACCTCGAGCCACCACAAAAAACATCAATCACCCAAGAGTGTTCTAGCAAAGCCATTGCAAGGAATGAAAAAACCACGCAGCAGTAGAAAAGAACATGCAGCACCCCAAAAGAAAACACGGCAGCAGGTGAGTACAAAAGGCGCAAACGGAGCCCGACAAAAAGATGAAGGAATGCCCAGCGAAAAGCTCTGAGAGGGAGCCACGTGGAGCACGCCGAGCTATAGAAATTGCAAGGCGGGCCTAGTTCGAAAAGCAGCCAGAGAAGGCCACGTGTCGCGCAGACGAAGACTGGCAAGAGCAAAGCGATATAAAAAGCAAAAAGCCTCGAGAGGGAGCCATGTGGAGCACGTCGAGCGATGTGAGCGATTTAACGGTAAGGCACAGCTGCAAATATAAAAGTAAAAACCGCGAAGGTTGGCGGTTTTTTGTGAAACATGTATGATATGTGGATTGCTCATAAACATAACATAACCTTGTTTTGCAAAAGCAAGATGAATTGAGTAGAATTTAGTTGTTGATTCGAGAAGGGATTGAATGATCAAATGATGTTTGATTTATAAGTTTTCAAGACATGAGATCAACAATGTGAGATGTGAGATGAGATCAACGAATGAGGATTGATGATCTAGATCATGATGATCATGCATGAGCTTGTATCAAAAGATGAAGTGAAGTGAAGTGAAATTCACTCACTATTTTTAGGAATGATCACTAAATTTAGTTTGGTTTCTAAATTTAGGGTTTGGAAGAATAAAGATAAGACGTGATATTATAAAGAAATAAATAAAATAATAATTTTATTTTTGGAAAAATGTGCAAACTAAATAAATTAAATAATTTATTTAATTTTGGAGGAATAATTATTTAAGTAAATAATTAAGAAATTATTTAATTATGTGGATGAAAAGAATACATGATCTTTAATTAAATAACTAAATATTATTTAATCATATGGATAAGAGGATAATGCAAGATTTAATTAAATAATTAAAAATAAAATCATTTAACTAAATAAATAAAATCATTTAATTAAATAGATAAAATTATTAAATTTTCTTTTTTTTGTATGTAAACCAGGTATCTATATTGATTTCAAAAGATTTGAAATATTTTACAATCCATCATTTGCCATATCAGGCTTCTGTCCAAAACACAGCAAACATGCCCCAAGTTATATACCAAACCTCCTGCTACATTACTGAATACTACTACTTTCTACAAGGGACATCAAAACAAAGATTACACCTACAATGAACACTTGACACAGTATAGAAATTACATACCAAAACTCCACCAGAAAAATGAGGTTTTAGAGTAGACACACGACCTAGCCATCCCGATAGACTTGCTTGATTTAGAATGAGACTTATCAGTCAAATTCCACCCTTTCCTGGACAAGGTAGTCACGAAAGGCTCCTCTCCAGTCACCTTCAGGCGCTTGCTCCAAGAACATGAACCTCATCAAAACATCTGCTCCACGACTAGCATGAGCTTTGTGCTCCAACAGCTCCATTCCTTTAATGTCGAGTAGAAACAAATACCTTTTCACCGTGATGTTTGGCAAAAAGATCCTCATTAGGTCTCTGGGCCTCAGTATTTCGATCCCTATCTCTACTATTATTAGCACCTCCATCAATTCGTCTAGCAATATCAGCTAGATTAGTTTGTGTACCATGAGCAGTGTCATGGATTTTGGTGTCTCTAGGTCGAGCAGCGTAGCAACAAATCAAGAGGCAATGTCCACATTAACCCTGTATCTCTCTTTGGACAGGAGGAATTGTTCACCCAGAATGAGTTTTATTGCTTCCATCACCAGGTAGTCTTCCTCCATGAAGACTGACTTGAGCCTATTGTATGTAATCTTTCCCAAAAATGCCCACTGTTTGCGTTGGGTGGTGAGACGAATGGCCATCTTCATGTTTGCTAGTGCTGAGCCAAGCAAATGATGCTCTGATCCAGGAGGAAGCCGAAGCGAGCTTAAGGACGGCTTCTTGTTGTCTTCAAAACACCTGTGTGCCACGCTAGCCTAGGGAAAATAAATAAAAGTATTTAATTAAATAAATTAAATCATTTATTTAAATAAATAAAATCATTTAATAAATGAATAAAATTATTTAACTGAATAAGAGGATAATGCAATATTTAATTAAATAATTACTAGCACTTGCACCTAAAGGAGGTTCAAGGATTATGTTGATAGAAAACTGTATGTATGTTAATATGTTAGAGAGTACATGTTAGTGCATAGGTGTGTATGGATGTCATGTGTTGTAAATTATAGTTGTATATGGTTGGATTAAACAATTAATAATAAGCGCTAAATAATAGAATGAAATAAACTTAGAAAAATCTATAGTTTTTCCTTAAAGAAATTAAGTATTATCTAATTTTGAAATACTTACATGTAGATTTAAAACAAAAAGCAATGCAAATAAAAAAATTAAGTTTACATCAAATTGACATAAAAAATTGCAAATGAAAATAGAATGTTCTCATCTAGTTGGAAAATCAATATTTATCTAGCTTTTACGTGATAAGTGAGATTTTGGAGGCTTTTACCATTAAATGGCAGTTGGTTTACCGTTAAACAACAGCTAAAACTTGGTTTTTGGTGACTCAACAATGGTTTGCAGGCGTGAGACTTGTTTCAAGCTCAAATCTCACACTATATGTAGCCTATCGACTAAAAATTATTTATGTGGATAAGAAGAATATTTGGAATTAATAATTAAAAATTATTTAATTAAAGTGGATGAGTGAAAAATGTTTTAATTATTTAATTAAAGGTGATGGAGGGAATAATAATTAATTAATTAATTAATGGAGGGAAATTATTTAATTTAATCAAATAATTGGAAATTATTTAATTAATAATGATGAAAAAGGTGATGAGTGATAATGACGGAAAATGATGAATTAGAAGAATGTGTTAGACATGTTTAGATGTCTACAAGTTGTCATGCGGTACTAGGATCTAGTACCAGGTCTTTGCTATGCAACCTCTGGGGGTGGACCCGACTGATAATCGGTTAGCCATCCAAATGAGCAATAATGAATATCTCTAACCAACTGGAGCATAACATATGGCATATTTAATCCAATTGGCTAAAATTAAATAGAAAGGGGTCAATAATTGAACATGCTTGCAAGAAAAAAGCACAAAATAATTGTAAACTTATATTTATTAGAAAATATTGTAATCCTCGACATACACTACCAAATAGACAAAAAATGATGGATTTGTATGATTGGTCCCTCCCAACCTCAATCAAAATAAATAGGAAAATGATTTGGAGCCATGTTTTTGTCTTGTGCTGGTGGATTTGGAGTTGTGGTTACATGAGTTAGAGTTGGATTTACAAATTAACTATAGCTTACATGTGATGGGGTGAGTGTTGAACAATTCATACCAGCTGAAAATTGAGGGATATGATGTTCATCCCAAGTAGATGTTTGACTTGAAATTTGAGTGCAATTTGCATGGGATGGGTTGATACTTGAACAATTGGTAGCAATGAAAAATTGAAGGATATTTATGTTCACCAAATCTTAAAATAAAGCATGATTCTATGGTAGCGAGTTCATAGGAGTGCTTAATTTCCTTTCTCATTGCAATCCCCTTTGGGCCAACTCTATCTCTCTTTCCTTTCTACCTTGTTCCTTTTGAATCTTCTCTTGCTCCCTCTTCTTTTTTTTGTCTTTTGTAAAAATTTCAACTTCTCTCTTTCTTTACTTTGAATTTCCTTATCCACTTTCCTTTGCTCCTTCAACTCCATTGCCATAATTTGTGATTCCTTTCTCTCCTCATGATTATGTTATTTCTTTTGGAATTTGAGATCCTCTAGTTCTTTCTTAATTTTTTCCTATTGCATTAAGAGAGTCATGTAGTCGTCAGTTGTTAATAGGTGAGACTGTCGGCTCAACCAAATTCCATTTTCAACAACAATCTTCATTCTTTCATTGATAATGTGCACAAGAAGCTTGGGGAGTTTGTTGATTGTTGAAACATATTGGGATTCCATTGTCTTATTTAATTGGTATTCAATGTTGTCATCGTATTCCTCACCAATAACCATAGCTCCCTCCACCAACCATGATGTTTGGCAAGGCTGCAAGGGAAGACTAAGACCATAATCCTCATATTGACTGTTAACATGTCATGAGATAGTTGATCACTGTGGCCACTTATGCAACTAAATCAATAGGACTAATTTGAAGTGCATCTTGTATACCTCATTATAGTCATGATTTTTTTGTACATTACATTGTGTGTCTCGCTTCATCAGTTGAAACAACAACACCTAATAGACTAAGGTTGCTCTACATTATAGAAGCATCGCCAGCTATGTTGAATTGATATGTGTTGCTCGTCGCATGTCATCCATAATACATTGGGATTAAGAGGCCATATCCCTATCCTTTTGAATCTTGTTGTGATATTTGAGACTATCAATGCTTTTTGCAGTGAGTAGTTGCCTAGTTCTACCAATTTTGCCCTCTTGATTTCTATGTTTGGGTAACTTGCTATCCATGTTGCTTTTTATAATTTGAAGTATGTTTTGAATGATAAAAATACACTCACATTTAGTGGTTACAATTTATGTGATGTGTGTGCGGGTAGTGTAAGCAAATCAATGTCCAATATCCTTGCCTCTTGGATTGTTGTGATTGTGATATGGCTTCCATGGCCATAAAAAATGAGTAAGTGCCTCTTTGTGGGTGACACGCCTCTTGGAACTGATTGTGCAAAGTGGTGCAACCAATTCATGAAAATCTCTTTTGTCATCTATGCCTGTGGCTAGGCTACCATGCAAGCAACTGGTTCGTAGCCTAGAATGTAATTTTTGAGCCACTTTTTTCCCTTAAACAAGTAGAATCTTGGTATGTTATGACCAACACCATTAACACATCAAAAAAAATTAATCCATTCTTGAATCTTAGAATTATGTACAACACACTCCTACTACCTCTTGGCCAACACCCTCGTCACACCATTTATTCCTACTTGAATACCCATTTCATCACAATTTCATATTCATTGAGAATTGTAAAAAATCTCACCATACATCCTGGAAAATGTATTATAGAAAGAGGATACAATAGAAGGTTTGAGGTTGAGTGCTCTATCCTTATCAAGTTCTTCAACTATGTGCAAGGTGAGTTTTGGATAATGCCTCTTAAAACTAGTCCACCAAGAATCACTAGGCAGCCCATCCTTGAAAGGGTTGGATCTAGATTGGAAAATGTGGGCTACTTATGCCTTGAGATTGATAATCTCAAGGCCATGGCCAATTGCAACCATCTCTTTATACCATTCAGAAAAAAGAGCCTCTTCATCTTCTTTCAAAATAGTTGGAGGACATTTCTTGAACAATTGGTAGCAACAAAAAATTGAAGGATATTTATGTTCACCAAATCTCAAAATAAAGCATGATTCTCTGGTAACGAGTTCATAGGAGTGCTTAACCACCTTTCTCACTGCAATTCCCTTTGGTCCACCTTGATCTCTATTTCCTTTTTGTCTTGTTTCTTTTGAATCTTCTCTTGCTCCCTCTTCTTTTTTCTATCTTTTGTAACATTTTCAACTATTCTCTTTCTTTACGTCGAATTTCCTTATCCACTTTCCTTTCCTCCTTCAACTCCATTACCACAATTTTTATTGCCTTTCTCTCCTCATTTTTTTGCTTTTTTTTTGGATTTGAGATCCTCTAGTTCTTTCTTCATTTGCTCCTATTGCATTAAGAGAGTTTTTATGCCTTGCATAACCACCCCATCTTTTGCCTTGGTCAAAATGGGCCCCGCTTTATGTTTTTATACTTGGCTGTTTTTCAAACAAAGTTTGGAGTCTTGGTTTTCAAACACTTTGTTTTTCTTTGGTTTCTTTTGTCGGAACCAGAACTGAAACCGAATCGGGTTTTAAAAACTTCTTTCAAAACTCGTTCTGATCCCCATCTCGATGGTCTTCTTTTGCCTTTTTTGTTTTGTCTTTATTGGAGCCGGAGCCGGAGTGGAAGTTAAGTCCGAATTTATTCAAAGTTTCAAAATCAAATACCGTTCCGACTCCGCCTCCGCTTTTTGGTCTTTCATTTTAAACTAGGTTTTTTATGTTAAGTTTTCTCATTTCGGTCTTTTTGTTTTGTTTTGATGTGATGTTTTGCTTTATTCTTTGTCGGTGGAACCGAAACTGGAATGGGAACCAAGTTGGAAAGTTAAACAAGAAACCAAATCAGTTTCCATTCCGATTCCGCTCCCGCTGTTTGTGGTCATTGACTTTACTGAAGTCGCACAGCAGTAATGTGTCAGTTTTGACTCCGCTCTACCACATTTATGGCATTAATTACAGGTGCCATGCACGCATGAAACTCCAAGTTTTTGCCTTAATTAGGGATTAACATGTAGTTATCATCATTATTGTTAAGAGATTGAAGAGTGAACCAAAGTTGCAGTGGAGCTTTTTGTGCAAGTAAATCGATTGAAGGAGAGACAATTGTGCGCGGATTGCTTCAGGGAATTAAACTATTTATTTGCATTCAAGGTAGGGTTTTCTATTCTCGTCTTTCATTTTTATTGTCGCATTTTTTGTTTCTATTCGTTTCGGATTGTTTGGCTTTGCACGAATTCATGTTTCTTAGTAAGTTTGTATCTTTTGTTTGTTTCTCTTTTGTTTAAGTTTTCTTGTTTTCTTATGTTGCTTTTTATGGTTTTGTTTCTTGTCTGTTTGTTTTTAACATAGTCATTTTCATGTTTTAATCGTGATCGTATCATGATGCCCTAGTTTTAAAATAGTATAGATTAATTACAGTTTTTACAGTGAGTAGGGTTTGGTAAATGGTCTTTTTACTTAGGAGTCTTTTTTTGCATTCGATCTAGTTAATTTAAATGGGGTTAAATTTGTGCCCTAGTAATTTGGAACCGATGGTTTTAGTTTAGGGTTTTGACGCGTTCTTTTTTTTTTTTAAATGATGCCCTAAATAGTGCAGTCGCCTCTCGATCATATGGGGATGGCCTTATTTGGTTATTTTTAAGCCCCTGTTCGTTTTGGTATAGCCTAGTCCTTAAATCATGAAGTTATTTATCGAACTGTTAAAACCACTTATGACGTCATGGTCATTTTAGGTGGAAGAGGGATCATAATCGATCTAGAGTTTGAACCATGTTTTCCAATAAGTATCGATTCCATTTCCATCCCATTCTGACTCCGCTTACCATAAGAAGAATTCTTTCAAAATAGCGATAACCTAGGCGGAAGCGGAACCGAAACTAAATGTGAAATTACAAAATTTGAATGAAACCAAATCAGTTTCCATTCCGGTTCCGATTTCAGTTACCATTCCAGTTCCGACTCCAGTCCCGCTTGTTATTATTGTAATCTCATTAACGGTTTTGGCTCCGAGCCCGGCAGTGTTTCAAAAGAGACTGTTTAGAATTCTTTTCTGCTTGGTTCCGCCTCCACTATATGTATGAAGGGTAAGATTTTAAAGCATATTTTGTGATATTTATTCAAGGATCTAATTAGAGGTTTTGTTGCAGGAAGCTAAAGGATGTCAGGAGTATCAGGAGAAGCTTCCCAAAGGAATTGGCCTGCAGAAACTTCGAAGGCAACAACTAAGCCTAAGAAGATTAAGCTAGAGCAGCTACCTTATACCTTGAGGTATAACCATAGGGGTCCTGTTGTCACGGCAAGCAAAGTGGAATCAGATTGGTCTGATATAACTGACACCAATCTAGGACAATACAATTTTGAGGAGTTATATTTAGAAACATTCACTGAGAATGTAACAGGAAGAACTTTAAGAATAGTTGAGTCCAGCCTGGCTCACATCACCTTATTTCCTCTATCCATCCAATGCCCAGAGTTGATTCTGACAACACCAAGAGCTTACAATCCGGCCACTAGGCAATGTATGGATTCACAAGATAATGTAATTATAGATCTCACTCCTCAAATGTTTCAGCACATGTTTAGTGTCCCTGATCCAAAGAACCGAGTACAGTTAAATGAGGCAGATGCTTTAGAGATATATAGAAAATACAAGGAGGCCAACAAAGCTCACTTGAACAAGAAGTGGTTGAGGACAGAGAAGAAGTCTATGACTAAGCTCCATGATCAACCAAAGAGAATATAATTTTACAAGGAAGTATCGGACCTGATAATGATGTTGTCTAGAGCCTTTGGGAAGAGGGATGCATTTCATTTCAAGGAGTGGATGTTTCCCTTCATTCAGACAATCTTTAATGGCACCCAATAGTTTGATTGGCCGATGATTGTTTCAGATACCATTCATGATCAGTTAACTAGAATTAGGGAAACCAAGAGCTTTTTCATGACTTCTTATGTTGTCTATGCAACAGCTAGAGGAGGCATCTTTCCAGGTTTGAACAGAGTGGGAATATTGGGAGAAGCTAATGGACAAAAGAGAGTATGGAATCATTATGATCAGCTATCTCTACAAGTTTCTGAAACACAATTTAGGAGAGTTAATGATGCATTCTTATATATAATCATTAACCAGCTTAATGGGGATGTAGGATACAGATTGAGCCAGGAAGCCATGGCCTTTATCACAGAGTGGAGATGTTGGTATATCCAATACCCCAAGTTCACTTATTTCAGGCTGGCTAGATTTGAAGGACATCCCCACTTACTTCCAAGGTGTTGCAACAATAGGATGGTTCTTATGGAGTTTGTCTATCAAGCTCTGGGGGTCAATGCCCGATTTGGGTTAAAGCACAAGACAGGTTGTCATAAGTTTCCCATGCAATTGGGTGAATACAGCTGCCAACATCTTGTGGGAGCTAAGGTAGTTTGCAATGAATTAATACATTTGAAGCTAGGTTTGTACACTGCTCGAAAGAACTTTGACCCAAGGAAGAAAATGAATGCTTTGTTGCCTTCGGTTTTTGACAAACATTTCAATTTGTTAGAGGATTTTTGGAGTGATCTTCAGGATGAATATGACCTCAGGAAAAGGAATTATGAGAGGTTGCGTGTTGCACTCATGGTAGAATTTGGGATCAAGGATGAAATCCCTGATATATTAGTAGATGATGGAGTTGTGTTGGATCCATCATATGAAGCATTAAATATTGGTACTAAAAGTTTGGATTTGGTAGACTGGGATGGTGAGGAGACCATCGACATCAAGAAAATAGGGAGACCAATCTTGGATAGAAGTATCCACTGGGCTGTCCTAAGAACCAAAACTCCTCAAGGACCAGCTCCTAATAAGGGGAAGGGATATAAAAGAATCAAGAGGAAATTTCCTTCTAAGGAGCCTTTGGAGTTCTTCCCTCCTGACATTGAAGAGATTGAGCTCGAAGCCTCTGCTCAAGATTTATCTGGAGTACAAGAAGAGGATGCCCAAATAGGACCTATGGTTTCAATACCAGCAATAGGTGAGTCATCTACTCAAGTCCCTCTAACAGAGCAACCAAGTGGAGGGATGCCTGAAGGAACTCTTCATGGTATAGATGAAGCATTTAAGGGAAAAGCAGTAGAGCTGGAGATTCATGATGTTGAAACGGGCTCTGGTGAGACCTTATTAGAGAAAGATGCACAAGAAAAGATGCCTCTAGAGGAGGAAATTGAACATATTTTAATAGAGGAGGATCAATGGGCACTGTTTGAGGAAGCAAAGAAGGCTTCGGATGCTCAAGCACATGCAGAGGCAATAGAGAAGAAAAAGGTAATTGATGCTAAGGCACAAGCTGATGCCTTACTTCAGTAGAAACAAATGGAAGATAAGCTAAGGGATGATGAAGTGCAGAAGCAGCAAAGGCAAAGGGAGCAGGAGCTCAAGATCAAAGAAGAGAATGATAAGTTGGAATTAATACAGAAAATTCATGATCTAGAGGAAGAAAAGGCAAAGCAACAAAGGGAAAGAGAATTTCTTGTGGCTAAATTGAAGCTTGCTGAAGAGGCCTTTAAAAAGAAAGAGAAAGCAAAACATGTGCAAAAAGAGAAAGATGTCGAGGAGCTGACCAAGCAACAAAAAGAAAAGGAAGATGCAGATAGACTTAAGGCATTGGAGGAAGAGAGAAACCGGGAACTTGAGAAGAAAAGATTAGAAGAAGAAAAGTTGAAGAAGGAAGAAGAAGACAAGAGGATACAAGAAAAGAAGGACAGGGAGGAAGCTAAAAAGCTTGCTCAAACAAATGTGGAGTAAGAACAACAAGAGGTACAAGGGGTTGATTCTCAACCTAAAGTAAATATGCCACAACCCTCTACTACTGCTGCTTCTTCTTCAACTATAATGACCACTACTCCAAGTGCTCCCACTTGGTTGAAATAGGATCTTCAAAAGAGATCAGTGACACCTTCACAACCTCTCAATTGGGATGATATGATGAAGGAAATTGAAAAAGAAAGGCCCAAGAAGAAGGCCAGAATCCTACATTCTACTAAACTCACCGACGGAGGAGAAATTGTTGCTGAATGTGCAATACCGATGGTGGACAAGGATGTTAGGGACATGCAACTAACTAATTATTAGTTGGGCACTGTTAACTTCGGAAGACCCACAAGAGATCAATAGATGAACTTGATAGATGTGGTAGCATCATCCACTAAATCAAGAATGATGAAAGATAAGCAGAGAAAGGATGAGCTTAAGGCTCAATTGGATCAATTGCATACTTTCTTGAAGAGTGTTTCTGCTTCGAGGTCACAACAAGTTACCACCATTGAGACACCAATTTTTCTTAGTAAGAAGGTGGATGATTTGGTACAAGTAAGGAGTAAGGAAGAGATGTTGGATAGATGGACTGATAAGATAAATCAGGAAATAAGTGAGGTGTTGGATAATAGTTTTGAGGTTCACAAGATGACAGAGGAATTAATAGAAGAAATGAATCAGTATGTCAAAGTATTGGGAGAACAGGAGGAGGAGTACAGAGGATATAGTCAGAAGTTGAAAGAGGTTAATAAATTTCCTAAGTCCACTCTTCTAGAACAATCAATACTTGAAGAGGATAACAAATATTTCTTGGAAAAGACTTCCAGCATACTCCGGTTTAGATTGGACTTTTTATACAAGCATAAAAATGAGGTTCAAGATTTTGTCAAGGATCTTAATGAACAGTTTGAGGAGTTGGAAGCAGTTATTGTTGTCATAGTAAATGTTAATATACCGATAAAGGAGGGACTACCTTTGAGTGAAATAAAGGATAAATGGGATGATAGGTTTAAAGAGGTCATGCAAAAAGGAGATGATGGAGAGGATCTACTGTTAGATCGGTTAATGGATATTAAAGAAGAGATAAGGGCAGCTAGAAGGGAGTTAACGAAGCTAAAAGACATGAGAGGTTTTGTTGCTACGGAGTTAGAAAGGATCAAGTTTGAAGACAGTTGGGTTGATGGGCCGGAATTGGAAATGCTTCAACAAGTCTTCTCCAGTTATGACAAGTACATTGCAAAGCAAACTTTGCATGCATAATTGATAATCTCATGCATGCATGGCTTTCTTCTCTTCTCCGCATGTAGGACTGGCAGTTTTAGAGGCGCATGGCTTTCTTTTCTCTTCTATTTTCTTTTCTCTAGTTTAACTAAATGATCAAGGTGGGAACTAGAGATCAAATTGATATGAGTTTCCAAGAAGACTTTAATTCCTAAAAAGTTGGATCGACTTAAGATAGAAAGGACTTCGGATTTTTGTACATCTATAAATACCTTTGGGGTATCATATTGTAAGGGTCGGCTGATGAGAATAAGATTAGCCACCTGATAGTAGGAGATAGAATTTTTTGTAGTTTTTACAGAGATACTTTGTTATTTTGTTTATAGTTGAATATAATTATAGGTTTTTACGCAATATGGTGTTGGAATTGAGTCTTATTTGATAAGGTTGATGAATTATAGTCTATCTGTATGCCAATGATTGTGCTGAAGCATAAGAGTTTATTTTGTGATGAAAATCCTTAGAAGAAACCAGATTTAAGGATTATTTCATTAGATTATCTATGAATTGAATTTATTGAAGTCTGTTGATCTATGGTCTTGGCAATGAATGAGAGTGTGTTCTTTTATCTTTGAAATATTTATGATGTGTGTTTGTGATGTTAAATTAAGCACCTTAGATGCATGTAATAGTATGGACTATTCTGTAAATTGTATCATGCTATGGTTTTCTTGATTTTGTTGGAAGAAAATTCATTGTTGAAGATATATGTCCGGATATTAGATAAGTTTTATTCATGTTTACTGATGTACGCCCTGATCTATCTTTTTCTTTTATTTAAAAACCCCCTTTTCATTAAAGACAGTTCAATGAATAAGTCATTGCTTGCATTCCTTATTACCAACAAAGGCCCCTTGAATATTACAATTTCATGGACCAATTGAGTGACACCAAACAGTTGAGAACCAACTACCAGTACCTTGGGAGTTAGGCTACTATATGTTGTCTTTCTTTTTCAGGAGAAATAGAGTAGAAATATTATGTTTAAACGTTATTTGTGTCATTTTCACCATCAACAAGAGTCATGTAGTCATCAATTGAGATTGTTGGCTCAATCTAACTCCATTATCAATAACATTCTTCATTCTTTCATTAACAATGTGCACATGCATCTTGAGGAATTTGTTGATTGTTGAAACGGATTGAAATTCCATAATTCGATTCAATTGAGAGTCAATATTTTCATCACCTTCCTCACCAATAACTTATATATCTTGGCTGAAATTTGTGTTGCCTCCACCATTAGAAATTCCACATTCAAGATAGTAATGTACCATTTCAAGTATGATAAATGTGGTTGGTGGAGATGAGAGCAAAAAGTTCCTTGTTCTTCTTGGCATTGTAAGTTGATATCAAGATTCATAGCTCCCTCCACCAACCATGATGTTTGGCTAGGTTGCAAAGGAAGACTAAGACCATCATCAAATTCCCCACACTAACTATCTAACATGTCATGAGATAGTTGATCACACACCACTTATGCAATTGTATCTTGTATACCTTGTTGTAGCCATGATTCCATTATGCATTATAATGTGTGTGCCACTTCATCAGTTGAAACAACAACACCTAATAGACTAAGGATGCTCTACATTGTAGAAGCATTGTTATCTATGTCGAATTAATATGCATCGCTTGACACATGTCATCCACCAATACATTGGGATTAAGAGGCCATATCCCTATCCTTTTGAATCTTGTTGTGATAGTCAAGACTGTCAACGCTTTTTGCAGTGACTTGTTGCTCAGTTCTGCCAATTTTTCCCTTTTGATTTCTATGTTTGGGTAACTTTCTATCCATGTTGCTCATTCTGATTTGAAGTATCTTTTGAATAAAAAAATACACTCATTTAATGGTTGTAGTTTATGTGACGTGTGTGCGGGCAATGTAAGCAAATCAATGCCCAACATCCTTGCCTCTTAGATTGTTATGATTGTGATATGGCTTCCATGGCCATAAAAAATGAGTAAGTGTCTATTTGTGGGTGACACACCTATTAGAAATGATTGTGCAAAGTGGTGCAATCAATTCATAAAAATATCTTTTGGCATCCATGCCTGTGGCTGGGCTACCATGCAAGCAACTGGTTCGTAGCTTGCAATATAATTTTTGAGCTATTTTTTCCCTTAAACAAGTAGAAGTATGGTATGCTTTGACCAACACCATTAACACATCAGATAATTATAATTCATTTTTTACTTAGAATTATGTATGACACACTCCCGCTACCTCTTTTGGCTAACACCCTCATCACACCATTTATGCCTGCTTAAATACATGTTTCATCATAGTTTCATATTCATTGAGGACCATAAAAATTTGCATCATTCACCATGGACAATGTCTTGAATAAAGAGGATACAATAGCGGGTTTGAGGTTGAGTTCCTTACCCTTTCCAAGGCCTTCAATTTTGCACAAGGTGAGTTTTGGATAGTGCCTCTTAAAACTAGTCCACCAGGACTCACTAGGCAGCCCATCCTTGAAAGGATTGGGTCTAGATTGGAAAATTTGGGCTACTTGTGCCTTGAGATTGAAAATTTCAAGGTCATGGCCAATTGTAACCATCTCTTTGCACCATTCGACAATAAGAGCCTCTTCGTCTTTTGTCAAGATAGTTGGAGGACATTTCTTGGACGTGGATATAAGCCCACCTAGCCAGTTGGTGAGTGTTGTTAGGATTCTCCATTTTTTTGTTGTAGCCCTTGTCGACAACCATTACCCTCTACATATTGAAGAGCCCTAATCATTTCCTCTGTCGACCACTCTCATTCTCACATTGTTGTTTTTAGAATTCTTGGAGGTGCAATAACCTTCACTACTGCCTCAAGAGGTCATGGATTGTTATTTGCATGAATTGGATGATATTCATCTAGGGAGAATGTAACTCCTCTTTTATGTAGAGGTAACCTTGTTGTGGCTCTCTTCTTTCTTGGCCAGGTCCTCATTCGAGCTCCATATGTCACATGTAGACAATAACAAACAAGAATCAGAACTTGATAAGGAAATTGGTAAGTTCACAGTCATGCTTGGACGATTAGTTATTTTTGATGGACATGTTGATAGTTTATAATGTGAAAGATGTTTACAATTTTCTTTTATTGGTATTTTTACTTTGTTATTTTCCTTCTTCACATAAACAGTAAAAATAAATAAATCAAACATGCACTTATATATAGTAGGTTGAACAATTACATCTTACAATAAATAGACATTTATGGAATATCATTGACATCCATTAACATTTTACAAGACCCCGTGTAGCTCTTGTAGTACACTGGCTACAACAATTTGATATTGTAGATCATATGAAATCTCACAGTGGGTAAGACATCCATACAGAACATTCACTTCCTCCCATTTAACACGTGTCATTTTCTTTTTCTCTTCCATCAAACCACATTAACAATTAAAAACAAAGTCCCTATTGGTTTTAAATGCAAGCATAAAGAATATGACTAAAAACATAATAGGTTATATGCACTTACAACATCGTGGATATAACAATTCATCCTCTACAACATATAGGTATTGGTATACATAAAAATATAACTGTAAGCCCTTTACCTTATGCACTTATATACAGTGGGTATAACAATTACATCCTATACAATAGGTATGTATTCACATGCATAAACAATATAACATGAAACCCCAAATATTCACTTACAACTCAATGGGCAGAACATTTACATCATATACAACATATAGGCATTCCTAGTCATAAAGAATATATCTAAAAACCCAATAGGTTATGCACTTACAACAAATTGGATATAACAATTACATCATATACAACAAATAAACATTGACATACATAAATAATATAACTAAAAACCCTTGATTTTATGCCCTTACAACAAAGTGGGTATAATAATTACATCCTATACAACAGATATGCATTGACATGCATAAACAATATAACTTGAAACCCTAGATATGCACTAATAGATCAATGCATATAACATTTACATCATACATAACAGATACCCATTCCCATGCATAAAAAATATAACTGAAAACCTTGCAGGTTATGCACTTACACAACATTGGGTGTAACAACTACCTTGTATACAACATATATGTGTTGAGAGGCATAAGAAGTATAATTGAAATACATTACATCCTATACAACACATATGCATAAAGAATACAACAGATTGCACTTATAGCACACTAGATAGAACATATACATTGTATACAACAAATAGGCATTGACAAATATAAAAAAAATAATTGAAAACCCAATAGGTTATCCACTTAAAGCATAGTGGATATAACATTTACATCATATACAAGAGATATGCATTCACATGCATAAACAATAAAACTAAAAACTATATAGGTTATGCATTTACATACCAATAGGTGTAACAATTACATCATATACAACATATATGCAATGAGAGACATAAACAATATAACTAAAAACATAGTGGGTAGGACATGTACATTGTTTACAACAGATGTGCTTTCACATGCATAAACAATAACTTCAAACCCCTTATATGCATAAATAATTTTGACATTGTATTCAATAGATATACATTGAGAGGCATAAATAATATAACTAAAAACTATGTGGTTATGCACTTACAACACAATGGGTATAACAATTACATCATATAAAATAAATATGCATTGAGAGGAATAAAAAATATAAATGAAAACCCCATAGATATGCATTCCCAAGCATAAAAGTATAACAAAAAATTGCATTGGCATGAACAATATATGTTAGACTAGTATAATACCTGAAATTTTATGCAATTTGGTTGTCTAGAAAAATATAGTAGAGGATATAAAACTAAGAGGATAAAACAAGATAAAATTGAGAAGCATTGAATGGATGTAATGCATATTTGAATTGGTAAATCTGTTTATATGTTTAATCCTTATTTGATATGAAGTCTTTAATTTTTTTCCTCTTCTTTTGAATTTTGAAATATGTTTTGTTGCCTTAAATTGCAGATTTTGTATGAAATTTATGTAAATTGTAGAGTGGATTGGTTTACTCAAATGATTTAATGGTGTGGATTATTTCTTTTTTCTCCTCATAATATAATGGGATCTTTGGTGGCCTTACAACTTTTTTCGATGGATGTTGGTAGGCATGGTGGAGGAAGTGACTAGTAGGTGGGTGGTTGTGTTTGACAAATAGGACACATGACCATATTTTATGTTACAATAGTAGTAAGTTATTAGGAAACAAAGATATAGAATGGGTTCGATTTGATTTGGTGATGGGGCATGTAGGTTTCATTAATGTTGACGTGGTAGTTACTTTTAAGAAAATAGATGGTTGAAAAGGGCAGTCGATGCATATGTGCCTAAGAGTTTTATTTCTTTTAAATTGTGGGTGCTAGTTTGGATTGCTTCTGATTATCTCTTTTTGGAACAAATATAAATCATTTATAAAATAAATGTTTACGTCGAGAGACATTTTACAATAGCATTTGGTGTGTTCATAAAAACTCTACCTTAAATCAAGGAGAGTTCTTGAAATCATCACCCTTCATTTATGTAAAAAACCTTGATAATGCATAATGAATGAAAAATATTAATAATAAAATAATAACAAAAAAACTATTATTTGTAACCGTATCTAGCCGTGTTCTTTTTGTGAAACCATTTTTAATGTGTTGTGAATGCATTGGAATAAATGTTCATGGCATTTTGGGGAGGGGTTTTGGAGGAAACGGGGTGGATTGAACAACTGCCCTTCCAGAGAGTTTTGGGAACCACCACCCTCATATTGGCAGTCATCGTTGGCTCTTCTACAATCTTGTTGACTGTTAATGCAGTTTTGGCCAAGCTTTCTAATAAAATATTTAATGGGACTGGTATGCAAGGTATTTTCTCCTAATAAGAAGTGACTTTACAATTTTATTTATGTAAAAATGGATTCCACCAGAATATTTGGGATGGAATTTGTTGGAATTTAATGTTTCCTAAGCCTCTGCTCATCTGTCAGTGCCACTGCTACCTTCACCTACCTGTCAAGAGCCCTTCTATTTTGGGGATCCTCCCTGCAGCTCCTGATAGCTCCAGAATTTATTAAGGTAGCTGATTTTGAATTCAGCATTCACTATGGTAGGTGATTTCGAATTTTTGAGGGGGAATGTTTGTTTTAGACAAAATGGATAGAAGGTAGATTATTATGTCAGTTGGAAGAAGTTGGGGAAAGAAGTTGAGAGAAGAAATCAGAGAAGAAGATTGCAGCAGTAGACTGTGAGAAAAACATTCTCTCTGAGCTCCTAGTAGCTCCTAAATAGCAGTAGCTGTTTGTTATTTGTAAGAGCAGTGATTGCTCCAGGTAGAGCTCTGTGTAGCTCTTGACAAAGAGTTGTTGATAGCTCCTGATCATTACCAGTCTGGTTGAGTAGCTTTTGATTGCTCCCAGAAAGTTGTAATAGTTTTTTATTTTAGTTTATTTTTTGTTTTGTCATTTCCAGTTTGATTAATAGAGAATCAAAGTTGCATGTCTCCCTTGTGTTTCCGCATTTAAGATTTGGGTATTTTCAGCTTGACTGGAAAATAGAGCAGCAGCTCTATGTTTTGCATTTGTTTTTCAAATCTTGACATGGTATTAGAGCCATAGGCCCCATTTCCTTGTGAGTTTGGGCATTTGTATTTTCTGGGTGTTGATTTTTTTGTTGTAGGAGACATGGCTGGAGATGAAGCAAGGAGTTGGCAATAGCCACCATCCTTTAATGGACAAAAGTATGACATTTGGGCCAAGAAGATGAGGACCATCATGGTGGCCAATGATTTGTGGGATTTTCACATAAATGGGTTTGTGGATATCACTGACCCATCTGCATTTGCAGCTCTCACAAATAACCAAAAGACTTAGCTGAAGGAGTAAAGGAAGAAGGATGCAAAATCTTTGAGTTTGATCGAAGCAGCCTTGACAAAGGCCATTTTTCTCAGAATAGCAGTAGCTGAGTATGCAAAAGAAGCTTGGGAAATCCTTGAGACTGGCTACAAAGGGATTGATAAAGTCAGAGGTGTGAAGCTCTAGCTACTTCGAAGAGAGTTCAAAGTTATTGAGATGAAAGAAGGTGAGTCTGTTGCAGACTTTCAAACAAGGTTCTCCGATTTGTTGAACCAGTTGAGAGCAAATGGAGATGTGATAGAGGAACTAAAGATTGTTGAAAAACTTCTTAGATGTCTACCCATGAGGTATGATTCTCTTGTCATTGCTATTGAAGAAACGACAGACCTTTCTACTTTAACAGTGGATGAGTTAATGGGTTCTCTCCATACCCATGAGCAATGTTTAAAAAGGTTTGCTACTACTTCCCATGAGCAAGCTTTCAAAGCTCAGTCGAATGCAAGAGGTAGAGGGAGAGGTAGAAATGGCTCTTGAAGAGGTAGAGGCAGATCTAGTCAAGGAAATGTTGGTGGAGAAATCTTGGGACGAGCAAGCAACTCTCAGAACAACTCCCGAAGAGGCACGAAGAATAGCAGTTCGAGTGGGAGAAGTGACAAGAGCAACATTGAGTGCTACTATTGTCACAAGTTTGGACACTATGCTAGTGAGTGTTGGAAGAAGCATGGTAATTAGCAAAGATAAAATTCTAATGTTGCTGATTCAAATGTGGCTGACGGCAATCAGTCCACGGCCTTCATCATGTGCAATGTTGGTGAAGAAGGCAGCCCCGAAATTTGGTACTTGGATAGCGGTTGTAGCAACCACATGAGTGGTAATGAAAGTCTTTTTTCTTTCATTGATAAAAATGTTAAATCAGAAATTAGAATGGGGAACAATGGAGTTGTTCCTGTCAAAGGAAAATGATCTATCATGATCTGCACCAAGCAGGGTGAAGAGAAGGAGGTTCAAAATGTGTTCTTTGCATCGGGGTTAAAGCATAACCTCATGAGTGTAGGACAGCTGATCCATAATGGATACAAAGTGTTGATGGAGAAGGGAAAATGTGTCATTTATGACAAGAATGAGAGAACAAAGGTGTTTGCAGCAATACAAATGACAAAGAACTCGATGTTTCCGTTGAAGATTAAGATGTGCTTTTCATCTCAGTCCATTGCAGCACCTCTCATGGATGAAAAATGTACAACAGTACAACTTGCAGCCTCAAGAGCACCATTGAAGACCCCTAGAAGCTATGGCATCTCAGGTATAGACATCTAGGCTATGCTGGTTTAAGTCTTTTGTACAAAAGCAAGATGGTTGATGGTTTGCCAAGGATAGTAGAGCCTAATGTTAGATGTGAGGCTTGCATTTTGGGCAAGCAACATAGGCAGCCCTTTCAATCGAGCAACTCTACAAGGGAAAGGGCACCATTGGAGTTGGTGCACATTGATTTGGTAGGCCCTATGCAAATCACTTCCATTGGTAATAGCAGATTTTTTATGACCTTTATTGATGATTTCAATTGTAAGACATGGGTTTATTTTTTATAGCACAAGTCTGATGCATTTAATAAGTTTTTATTGTTTAAAGCCCAGGCTGAAAAAGAGAGTGGACATTTTATTAGTCCTAAGGTCAGATAGAGGAGGAGAATATACCTCCAATTGTTTTGTGAATTTTTGCAGGAAAAATGGCATAAAAAAGAAGCTTACAGCCAATTACACTCCACAACAAAATGGAGTGGTTGAAAGGAAAAATAGAACCATCGTAGAGATGGCAAGAAGCATGCTAAAAGCAAAAGGACTCCCTATAGAATATTGGGGAGAGGTTGTTGCAACAGCCGTGCATTTGATTAATAGAAGTCCAACTAAGGCAATTTGTGACAAAATACCTCAAGAGGTATGGACAAAACGAAGATGGACGGTTGAACACTTGAGAGTGTTTGGATGTGTGGCTTATGCACACATGTCTAAAGAAAAAAGGAAAAAATTGGATGACAAGGGTGAAAAGTGCATTTTCATGGGCTACAGTGAAGAGTCCAAAGCCTATAGGCTATACAATCCGGTCACCAAAAAAATTATCATTAGTAGAGATGTGGATTTTTTAGAAGATCAATCATGGGATGGCACAACAAATCCTGATAGCTCCCAATAGCTCCCGACAGTGCAGAGTGATGAAGAAATTGAAAATGAAGATCAAGAAAATTCTGTAGCAGCAGAAAATGATGGCTCCCGACAGCTCCTAACAACTCCCGATCGCTCCAAATTCAACCTATTTAGCAGAACAGTAGCAGCACTAAAAATTCAGACCCCACTCTTGCCTCCCTAATGCCAAGAAAGACCAAGAGTCTAAGGGAGATCTACCAAAATGAAAGGTATGATGAAGAATTTGATGAGAGTGTGAATTTTGCACTATTTTCTCACAATGATCTAATTTATTTTGAAGAAGCTGTGAAAGAGGAAAAATGGTGTGAAGCCATGGATAAAGAAATAGATGCATTAGAAAGAAATAATACATGGGAGCTGATTGACTTGACTCCAAGCAAGCAAGCTATTGGAGTAAAATGGGTCTATAAGACCAAAAGCAATGCCGAAGGAAGAATAGATCGGCACAAGGCAAGATTAGTTGTCAAGGGGTACAAATAGCAGTTTGGAAGAGACTATGATGAGACATTTGCCCCTGTTGGTAGAATGGAGACTGTGAGGATAGTCATAGCTATTGTTGCCCAACACAAATGGAAGGTATTTCAAATGGATGTGAAATCTGCCTTCCTTAATGGAGTATTGAAAGAAGAGGTTTATGTGGAGCATCCTTTTGGATATGAAGTTTCAGGCCAAGAACACAAGGTGTATAGGTTGAAGAAGGCTCTTTATGGGTTGAAGCAAGCTCCACGGGCATGGTACAGTAGGATTGACTCATATTTAATGAGCAACGGCCTTAGCAAAAGCGACGGTGAGCCCACTCTCTACATGAAGGCAGCAAATGGTAACATTTTAATTGTTGTCTTGTATGTAGATGATTTAGTTTTTACTAGGGATGATGATTTCCTCATTGTTGATTTTAAAGAGGCCATGAAAAGAGAATTTAAAATGACAGATTTAGGTCTCTTGAGTTATTTTCTAGGCATAGAAGTAAAACTAATGCATGATTGTATTTTTATCTCTCAAGAGAAGTATGCAAATGAGATCTTGAAGAGATTTAGAATGCTTGAGAGCAAGCCTGCCCCAACACCAACAGCCGTAGGTCTTAAGTTGAGCAAGGAAGATTGCAGCAGCAATGTAGATCCGACCATGTACAAAAGCTTGGTTGGAAGCTTGATGTATTTGACAACAACTAGGCCAGATATATATGCTCGGAGTGAGTCTAATTTCCAGATTTATGGAGACTCCAAGAGACACCCATTGGCAAGCGAGTAAGAGAATCCTGAGGTATGTGAATGGTACCAAAGGATATGTCATGTTGTACACAGCAACAGAAAAATATGGGCTGGTTGGTTACACTGATAGTGATTGGGCAGGAAGTTTGGATGATAGGAAGAGCACTTCGGGCTATGTATTTCATTTGAGTTTGGGTGCTATCTCTTGGGCTTCTAAGAAGCAACCTATTGTTTCCCTATCAATAGTTGAAGTTGAGTATATAGCAGCAAATGCAGCAGCATGTGAGACTATTTGGCTAAGAAGAATCTTGGCAGATTTGAAAGAAGAACAAGAGGATGGAACAGTGATCTATTGTGACAATGTTTCATCAATAGCTTTGACGAAAAATATTGTGTTTCATGGAAGAAGCAAGCATATTGAAATCAGGTATCATTTCATTCATGAATTGGTTGAAAATGGTGAAATTAAAATGGAGTTTTGCAGGTCTGAGCAGCAGCTAGCAGACATATTCACCAAGCCTTTGAGCATTGACAATTTTGTGCACCTAAGGAGCAGATTGGGCATTGTTGATCTAGATCAGATTTGATCTTGTTGTTTTGTCGGCTTAGGACAAAGGGGGAGTGTTGGAATTTAATGTTTCTTGAGCCTCTGCTCATCCGTCAGTGCCCCACCCATCAGGAGCCCTTCTATTTTGGGGATCCTCCCTGCAGCTCTTGACAACTCCAAAATTTATTAAGGTAGTTGATTTTGAATTCAGCATTCACTATGATAGGTGATTTCGAATTTTTGAGGGGGAATGTTTGTTTTAGACAAAATGGATAGAAGGTAGATTATTATGTCAGTTGGAAGAAGTTGGGGAAAGAAGTTGAGAGAAGAAGTCAGAGAAGAAGATTGCAGCAGCAGACTGTGAGAAAAACATTCTCTCTGAGCTCCTAGTAGCTCCTAAATAGCAGTGATTGCTCCAGGTAGAGCTCTGTGTAGCTCTTGACAAAGAGTTGTTGATAGCTCCTGATCATTACCAGTCCGGTTGAGTAGCTTTTGATTGCTCCCAGAAAGTTGTAATAGTTTTTTATTTTAGTTTATTTTTTGTTTTGTCATTTCCAGTTTGATTAATAGAGAATCAAAGTTGCATGTCTCCCTTGTGTTTCAGCATTTAAGATTTGGGTATTTCCAACTTGACTAGAAAACAGAGCAGCAGCTCTATGTTTTGCATTTGTTTTTCAAATCTTGACAGAATTTGTATTTCTTAATGGAATTATGGATTTGGGAATATTGTTTGTCTCAGAGTATCTAGTGAACTGGTTTACATCCTTATATTTTAAAATTTTCTGCAAATAAATTAAGTTATGGTTGTTCTAGGAATGCTAGAAGAATCTATTAGTTTTTAATAATTTAGATATACACTCTTTAAATTCTTTTAAGAAATTTTTTATTTAAGTGTTTAACAAGGAATTTCCTAGGATACTGATGTGGGGAATAAGTATTTTGCATTTCAAATATTCCCTTTTGTATTTTGGGTTTCTAGAATGTGTTGTTGTATCATGTAACTTGCATTTTACTAATGATGTTTTTATTTGATAATCAAGCTTTTTGAAAAATTGTGTAGAAGATTTCAGTAATGTTTCAAATCACATGGCTGCATTATTTTTGTGAAACCGTTTTTAATGCGTTGTGAATGTGTTGGCATAACTGTTCATGGTGTTTTGGAGAGAGGTTTTGGAGGAAATGAGGCAGATTGAATGGCCGGCCTTCTAGAGAGTTTTGGGAACCACTTCCCTTGTATTGGCAGTCATCGTCGGCTCTTATGCGGTTTTGTTGACTGTTAATACGGTTTTGGTCGAGATTTCCGATAAAATATTTAATGGGACTAGTGTGCAAGGTATTTTCTCCTAATAAGAAGTGACTTTGTGATTTTATTTATGTAAAAACAAACTCCACCGGAATATTTGGGATGACATTTGTATTTCAGAATGGAATTATGGATTTGGGAATATTGTTTATCTTAGAGTATTTGGTGAATCGGTTTGCACCCTTATATTTTAAAGTTGTCTTCAAAGAAATTAAGTTATGGCTATTCTAAGAATGCTAGAAGAATCAATTAATTTTTAATAATTTAGATATACACTCTTTAAATTCTTGTAAGAATTTTTTTTTAAGTGTTTAACGAGGAATTTCCTGAGATACTGATGTGGGGAATAAGTATTTTGCATTTCAAAGATTCGCTTTGTATTTTGGGTTTCTAGAATGTGTTGTTGTTTCATGTAACTTGCATTTTACTAATGATGTTCTTTATTTAGATAATCAAGCTTTTAGAAAAATTGTGTAGAAGATTTTCAACAATGTTTTAGATCACACTGTAGTGATCCTTTGGGATATTTTGATTGTTTAGATAAATTGGACAATAGCTTGGTAATATGTAATACCTGAATTTATAAAACAAACATTTATGGTTACTTGGCACCTTCAAACGTAATATGTAATCTTTCAACTTGCTTTGCAAACATCTTTTCATCTTTTTGTTCTATTTATTTTGTAAAGATATCTGGCAGTGGACTGGATTTTCAATGTTCTTTTTCTTCACATTTATCGTTTATGCCACAATAAATGAAAGGTATTACCTCGATTGGATGGTTTTTGTTAGCGGAGGATGTCTAAAATTCGGCATCAAAAAAATACTTGCAAACACGGATGGGGTTGATAGCTTTGAATCTTGATGGTTTGCATTGCCAAATCCCTCATCAATATGATTCAAATTTTAGTTATTGCTATTACGATAGCAACAAACTTGTACATAGAGACCTAAATGGGTAGAGACCAAAATAATTTCAACTTTCTTTCAAAGGATGGGTAGAAGAATTTCTCAAGAAATCTAGAAATGGTATTGGTAAATATTTGCTGCTATTTTAAATAGAGATCAAAAGTGGTGAAGCTGTGTAGGAGTGTGAGTTCCTTGAGTTTCAAGACCTGTAGCTATTTGAATGGCTCTACAATAACCTCCTATTATTGTTAGCTTTTCAATTTGGATGATTCTAAAATTCTCCAAGGAGAAACCAAGAATAAATTTCTTTAAATGTAAGCTAAGTAAATTGACAAATGCAACACATTTTATACTAATAAAGCATTAGAAGCATGAAGAACTATTATCATTCTAAGCAGGGCACCTCTCCTAGATGGTAAATAATATTGATGGCTGTGGAGTGAAATCACTCTTGTACCTAAATCTAGACATCTCAAAATCAAAATCCCTAATAGGTTTCATATCTATGGTGTATTTGTAGTGGGTAGTGATAATTAAGAGAAAAGCATTGGAGATATTCTTAGTAGATTATGTTGAAGGGTGATTAGTAGATTTTTTTGGCAATGAACAATGATGAAGGTGGTTCAGTAGTATTCATATTCATTTTCATCTTTTTCTTTCATATGGTTATATTCTTTTTAGACCATACTTCAGAATTGAGAAACTCTACAAACGTTTCTACGATTTCTGATAGAATACATTTTTTTTGAGTTTGCATACAATAGTTTGTTTTTAAACAAATGTTTCATAGAGTTGATCTTATTTATATATTATTCAGAAACTTGCTAAAGATAACTAAAACTATTTCCACAATCTATAGTATTTACCGCATATCATTTCCGAACTGTGTAATAAAATAAATCTTTAAAAATTGAATTTAAGGAAAGAAAAGTGCCAAATGTGATCTTCCTTTTTTAACTCCCTCATCAAACTCTTTGTATTGGTAATGTGCAATTTCATTGCTTTAAATTAGATGTTTTTAAAAGAGACGATATCATAACTCAAATTAGCTTCATTTATTAAATTAAATAATAACATTTTTTTGGTGAGAGTTTTGACATTTGAGTAGTAAAGGAATTAACTTTTACATTCCATTTGACTATTGGATTAGTTTTATTTATTAAATTAAATAATAATAGATTTTCTTTTAGAGTCATGACATTTAAATAGTAAAGAAGAAATTAACATTAGATCCCATTCCAGCTATTGAATTAATTGCACAATAAATCTTAATAAATTTTATACATAAAAATGAAATATACAATCAAATATAAAATATATTTAATATAAATTAACTCATAATAATTAACTTTCATTTAACTTATTACAACAATAAATTTAATTATTAAAAATATAATAATTTAATTTATAATAAAAAATTATTATAATAATTTATCTTAATGTTACTAGAATTATTAGGATTATAATAATAAGCTTATCTTAATTACTAGCTTATTTATCTTAATATATTAATCTATATATTGTACGTCGAGAGATATCATTATTGAGGCATATTTTTTTAATTCAAAAAATCCAAAAAGCAAAAAAATACGCTTCAAAAATGATATCTCTCGGCGTACAATATATAGATTAATATATTAAGATAGATAAACTAGTAGCAATCGGTGCAACACATAACATGAATTAATATATAATTATACAATATTATTTTATTATATTATTAGATAAATAATAATATTTTAGTATATTTAATATAAGTTATGGTTAGGGATCAAACATGGTTAGGTTCAAACTTTTATTGGGGTTGAGGTTCAAGTTTAATTAGGGTTAGGGTAAAGGTTAAAATAGGGTTCAATTAGGGAAAAACCTTTGAGTTAGGGTTAGGGTTGAATTAGGGGAAATCTTTGAGTTAGTGTTAGGGTTAAACTATGGTTAACATTCAAATAATGTTAGGGTTAGTGTTTAATTAGGGTTAGTCTTAGGGTTCAATTTTAAATAAGGTTAGGGTTAGTCTTAAAATAATATTATGATTTTATAAATGATAAGGGTTAGCATTCAAATAAATTTAGGATTCAAGGTTCAATTAAATTTACGATTAATGCTCAATTGGGGGAAGGGGTTGGGGTATATCATGTAGTTAGTGACAATGTTAGGGTTAGGGTGAGGGTGAGAGTGAGATTTTTGGGTAGGGTAAAGGTTACGATTAGGATTAGGGTTAAGATAAAGATAAATTATTATAATAAAATTTTATTATAATAATTTATCTTAATGTTACTAAAATTATTAGGATTATAATAATAAGCTTATATTAATTATTAACTTATTATAATTAACTTATTTATAATTAGGCTTAGGTTTTAATAATACACATTAATATTATTATAGTAAATAATTATTAATAATAAAGTTAGTAATTAGAGTTATTGATAAAAGGTTTATAATAAATTATTAGTAATTAGGTTCTAATTAAATAAGTTGATTAAATATATTAGTAATTAATAACTTGATAGGATAATAAATTAACCTTACTATTAATTATAATTATAATATTAATAAAGTTGATAAATTTCTAATTATGGTTAACTTATTATTATAATTAGATATAATAACAACTTATTAATTTATGTTATTCTTAACTATAAGATATAGAGTAGAAGAGATGGAGGGAGAGATGGAGTGAATAAGATAGAGAGAGGGAGACATTTCTAGAGATGGGAGGGGAGAGAGGAATATAAAGGTAGAGATGAATATAGAATGAGAGAGGAAGAGGGATAAAAATAAATAGAGAGATAGAGAGATAGAGGGAGAAATAAATATAGATAGAGGGGAGAGATAGAGAGGAAGAGATAAAGAGATAAGGAGTACGAGGGGGAGATAGAGAGAGAGATATGGTGAGATAGAGTAATATAAATATATAGATATAAGGAGATATAGAGAGAGGGGGGAGGGAGAGGGATAAAGAGAAAAATAGAGAGAAGTAGAGAAAGACAAATAGATATGGAGAGGGAGATAGAAATAGGGGAGATATATATGTGCGGGGGGGGGAAGAGAAAGGAAGAGAGAGGTTGATATATAAAGATGGATATGGGATTAGGGAGAGAGAAAGAGAGGGAGAGATGGGGAGAGATAGAGAGATGGAGGGAGAGAAAGGGAGAGAGATAAGTAGAGGAGGGAGAGAGAGAGAAAATGGGGAAGAGGGAGATATATGTAGAGAGGGAGAGAGAAAAAGAGGGGGGAGAGGGAGAGATATAAATAGAGGGTGATATAGAGATATAGAGAGGGATAGGAAAAGAGATAAAGAGATAGGGAGATATATGTAGAGAGGGAGAGAGAAGAAGAGGGGGGAGAGGGAGAGATATAAATAGAGGGTGATATAGAGATATAGAGAGGGATAGGAAAAGAGATAAAGAGATAGGGAGATATATGTAGAGAAGGATATGGATAGAAAGAGATAGAGAGATGAGCGAGAGGGAGATCGAGTGAGAAATAAAGATAAAGATATAGAGTAGAAGAGATGGAGGGAGAGATGGAGTGAATATGATAGAGAATGAAGAAGGGGGAGAGAGCGAAAGGATATATATGTATAGGGATAGAGATAGAAAAATAGATGTAGATAGATATTGTAAGATGGGAAATTTCTATCAGCATAGATTCTAGTGACAACCACAACACTATCTAAGCTAGAAATATAATCTAAATAAGAGAAAACAATCAAATATGAAGAACAAAAGCATTCAAATTAAAAACACTCCCATATTTGAATTTGAATAACTTCTCTTGTCTCTCCTCAAGCTGCCTTTGCAAGTTTTCCCTCAAATCGTGAAGTGTGTATGCAAATACCTAAAAACAATAAACATGAAATTTAGAGATAAGTGGTTGTTAAATCAAAAATGGAGGATGGCTTCTTTTATAGACAACCATTCGACTGGATGGTCAAGATTAATCTTCTAGAAATATTTCAAGATCGACGGACGAGAAGACATGCAACACAGAGGAGTGGAGGTTACGAAATGAATGGTCAAGATTGAGAAGAGACCAAAGTCAATCGACGACTGAGATTCAAAAATGAAGTAGTGGAGGGAGATAATGGAGAAAATAAATAATACAATTATTTATTTATTTGGAAGAGGGAGAATATGGGCATTTAATTAAATTGATTTCATAAATCAATTTAATTAAATAGGAGGAAATAGGATTAAATAATTGAATCAGATTAATTATTTAATGGGAGAGAAATGTCAAAAGACAGTCAAATTATTTATTTCATGAGAAAGGAATCTCTAGACAAGTGGAGCATAAATAATTTTTAAATTATTTATTTGGAAGAGGGAGAACATGGGCATTTAATTAAAATGATTTATGAAATCAATTTAATTAAATAGGAGGAAATGGGATTAAATAATTAAATCGAATTAATTATTTAATGGGGGAGAAATGTCAAAAGACAGTCAAATAATTTAAAATTTATTTGACTATAGAAGAATGAAAGGATTAATGAATAGACAAATAATTAATAATAATTATTTGACTATAGACAAATAGTGAAAGATAAATAATTAAATAAATAATAATTTATTTAATTATTGAAGAAAAGGATATTAGCGACATAATTAATTTTAATGAATTGATCATAGTAGAATAAAGGTTAAGAAGTGAATTAATTAAATAATCAAAATTATTCAATTAATAGAGGAACATGGTCAAAGATAATTAAAAAATTAAAATTATTTAATAATGCAGAGAAGAAGATCGAGAAAATTGTCGCTCGTAAACCAAGACATTTTTCAGTGTCTACATTTTTCTCCTCTTTAACATAATGTAGTTTGTCACGTTGTGTAAAAAAAAATCAGTCAAAAGATGCCCCGATCAAAAGCAGGGTAGAGGTATGCCCCCTCGGCAAAAAAAATTGGAAAATTTGGAAAATTGTCCCAATAAGATAATTTGATAGCCAAGAATTTAATGGTGCAAATGGAATAAAGTTTAGAGATCGTTAAGGGGGTCAAATTGAAGTTCAAATTGAGCAAAAAGTGTTCCTAGTACATTTTCCAAGCACAAACCCTAATTTTTAGGCTATAAATAGGACCCTAATTAAGAAAACAAGTCATTTGTGCATTCCAGATTTATAAATCTCAGGAGCTCTAGGTGAGAAAATCTATGGAGATGTCACCATTTCTAGACGTTGTACGCAAAGGCTATCACATTTGCACATTTCGTTGTCCTAAGGGAGTGCCCACCCTGGTAAGTACTTGAAACCCACCTTTTGATTTGTTGATTTGTTGATTTGTGTGCATTTTAGCTAGGAAATAATTTAGTAGGTAATTGTGTTGCATGGCATGTGACGCAATTGCATTCGTGAGTGATGCAGGTGAAGTAGTTCGTCGTAATCACCTCATCGTGATGCAAGTGCATAGGTCTAGGTAGGGATGGTTGTGTTGCAACGCATATGAAATGGTGCGACACAAGTGATTTTTGAGTCGCACACGTGGCCAAAATGATGTAATCAATTTTAGCGACACAAGCATGATTAGTAATGATGCATGTGCAAATAAATGACAATTGCAATTGTGAGCCACTAAGAATTTGTGCGACACATTTGGCAAGCACATTGACACAATTGACTAATGAAAAACTTACCCCAATTTAGGATAGAATGACTTGCTCAACTTAGGTCCAATAGGTTAAATGAAGACTTTAGATTGACGTGATGGCTTTTTTGATGACTTCAGGTTGTGCTACCTCCTATTTATACTCGGGAGTCACGATCAGATACATTTCAACTACGGGATCAACTGGATGAGGTTGAGAGGCGGGCACTTTTAGATCTTAGCTTATTCTATGTCACATATATGCCCGTTATCAGGGCAAATAGGGGCACGTTGATGGCGTTGGTGAAGCGGTGGAATTTTGAGACATGTACCTTTCATCTATCGATCAGGGAGGCCACTGTGACATTAGAGGATGTTTACAAGATTCTGTGATTGTTGATTCATGGAGAGCGGGTACAATATGACCCCATTGGAGGATTGTAGGCCCTCTATGATTACTATGATTGCGATGATGATTTAGAGCTTGACATTCAGGGCTATGAGATTAGATGGGAGACTCTAGCCGAGAGATATGACATGTTTGATTGTATGTTGTGTACATTGATTGCTGGGGTGATGATTCCAAATCGCAGGGGTCATAGGTTTTCAGTGGGCTGGGGAGAGGTACTAGTAGGTATGGTCTATGATGAGACATTATATGCATGGGGACCATGTTTATTGGGTATGTTATACTTCCAGCTCTATGGCATTGCATACACAAGGAGACAAAGCATGAGTTTTGGGGTTAAATTGTTGATGATATGGGCATGGGAGCATATAGCAGTGTTCCAACTGTCAATGGCACGACAGTTGGGAGCTGGCACTTCATACGTATTTCTATATTGGGATTCCATCACGCAGATGCATATGGGAGACACTAGATACTAGAGACACAATATCGACACCTTAGTGAGCTTTGTGTGGAGGCCTTTCAGAGATTGTGATTTGTGGGTGGGTGAGGATGAGCATCTACCATGGTGCCAACAACCCAGGTATCTGATAGGGCAGACTGTGTAGTCACAACATATTATAGAGATGTATTTACCAGAGCATGTTAGATGACGGTTCAGAGAGAGACAGGGTGTCTCTGTAGGCACAATAGAGTTTGCACAGTCTTCATGAGAGGTGCATCTGTGGGGACATATGATACTAGTGACTACTGTCGAGGAGGAGATTGATGCTCTATAAATAGTATAGTGGCCATGGAGGGGAGGTGATGCAGATGCAAGCACAACACGAGAGTATGATGCTTGGTAGTTGGTTCATAAGCTCGATCCATACTTTGATCTAGAGCAACCAACGCTAGTAGAGCACAAAGGTAGGGGCCTGCGAGGCTGAAGAGGAGACATCGGATGGAGGGGTGGAGGGCGAGGAGATGGAGGATGGGGAGATGGATGAGAGGGAGATAGAGGAGATGGAGGAGATGGTAGAGGAGTTTGGGGAGGAGACCAACTATGGAGGAGGAGGGATGGATGATGGCGGGTGGTGATACATTTATCATCGATTTGAGAGGAGGAGGAGGACCAACCAAAGGTTAGGGTAGCAGTGGAGATGGTGGTGGAGGAGGGAGAGTAGCATGTAGAGATGCAAGCTCTAGAGGTGGGACACTGGGAGGTTATGGAGATGGAGGTTGAAGAGCATGCAGAGGAGAGGCGAGAGGATCATGCAGAGGATGTAGTGATGGGAGTCCTCTGAGAGAGGATTATTCTAGGAGTGGATGTCGATGATGGCTTGGAGGAGATTAGAGCATATGATGGTAAAATAGATCAGAGGATAGCCACCCTACAATCTTGAGTGCATGCCCTAGAGGTAGAGGTGAGGACCCTTACAGCAGAGTGAGATGGCCTAAAGGTCGAGAGAGACACCCTCCAGATAGAGAGGGACCTAATTGTCATCAACCGACAGCAAAATGACCAAAGGATTCTAGAGTTTACAATGACATGTAGTGGGTTAGTGGTAGATGTGGCACAGAAGTATGCAAGGGCGGGCAGGGGGATGCAATATTATAGGAATCTATATGAGAGGGTAGTATCATCAAAGAGGAGGGAGTCGATGATCTCAAAAAATTTAGGCAGATCTTAGAGCAGATCACATAGTAGGTCTTATAACACACATTCGCATAGAAGATTATAGAGTGGTGAGACATCAACCCCCAAACGGTCCACTCCGTATGATAGGCCATCCATATTAGTGCATAGGTCTCCAAGGTCACCTCAACAGGAGGATAGACAAGCATCAGAGACAGGGGATCAGGGCAGCTCAGACTAGAGCATTTTTGACAATATGTATTATGACACAATATTTTGATCATCGAGCCTGCAACATCCATTTTGCTAGATACATGATACATCTTGACATTGTACTATGACACATATTTTTGAGCGATATATGATATGATTTTTGGTGGCGATTATGAGATGCAGTTCTAAGTGATGATGGGTTTATGTTTATCATTATGTTATGCTATGGATGTTCGTGTTTTTATGATGTGTATTCATTCTATATGATCATAGATGGTGAGATATGATAGATGGTTATGCATTTATGATTATGTTATGAATGTTCATGCCTTTATGATATGTATGGATTATAAATGCAATATGGATGACCTAATTTTATGATGTGATGTGATATGTGAATACAATTAATGTTAATGTAGTGTGATTCATATTGGATATGTGTATGATGATTAGAAATGTGTTCAATGTGAATGCAGAACATGATATGCAATGATGTGATGTACCTATAAATTCACTATGATCATAATGCAAATTCATGATTGGTTATGTTAATGCTATATAGATGCACTCTATGTTTTTGTATTTTCTCATGCAAATATGTGCGGCCTATTATGATGGTGATGCTTTCGATAATTCTTCCTAACATGATCTTGTATGCAAGATATTTTTGTGTCATGGGACTCTGTCAAGATGCAGATAGAATAAATGTTAGCGTGGTAGAGATAGATGTTAGCATGAAGGATGACAAAGAAGGTGTGAAGTTAGACGAGAAATGACAAAGGAAAGACTTTCATGCTTTTATATTTGTCATCATCGGGTGTCAAAAATTGTCGCAAATGGAGCACAAACACCATGGTATGACATAGACAAAGGTGTGCAAGGTGACCATTTGTGAGAGACAAGTAGTCAAAAGATGATGCCAAAAGACAAGGAATGCCCCAACTCATACTAAGGACCCAATTATCCTAGTATTTTTACCAAGACAAACCACAGACAACAAGCAAAGAAAAGAGGTGATGATCCATCATCGCCCGTCTAGATCCATGATAGGACATCCTTGAGGTAGCTAGTAACATGACCAAAAACCAATCAAAAGATAAGACAAACTCAGACCCACAAAATGTTTGCTAAAGGGATAATGTTTGTCCATAGGATTGACAAGATTGATTGATTAGGTTGACCAAGATGACCGAGATGACCAATTGATTGATTGTTTGACCGAAGTTGATTGATAGGTTGGAAAAGGCTGATTAATTGATTTGATTGATTATGCATAATTTCAGGAAAGACACATCTTGAATAAGGCAAGGTTATTTTGACCAGGATGACAAGATGAACACGAATTGATTTGATAAAGTGTGATTGATTTGATTGATCGATGTGATGCCACCTGATTTTAGGAAAGACATATCTTGTTTAAGGCAAGGAACATATCTAATAAAGTTAACTGATTGAACATTTTGATAAACACCTAGCAGTCAGAAAGATATATCCTGCTTAAGGTGGATGACAAAAATGACCATGGACAAAGTCTAATCTCAGGAAGGACACATCCTAATAGAAGACAAGTGATAGGACAAAATGAGACAAATGTCATAATGCCCCATTTTGATATAAGACCAATGATCGGATAGTGACTAATGATAAGGTAATTGATTGATTGAAGATTGATTGAGGATTAAATATTTGTGGGAATGTTTGTCTATTGATTCATGATTTGGTTTGAATAATGATTGCTTGTGGACAAAGAACAGAACCAGACTCGGCAAACCCTAAAGGGCTGACCTAGGGCCTCAGGGGCTCATTGATTGATGGCCTTTCCTATGTTATACATGTAGAGACCTCGTAGTTTGACATGACATGACTTTTTTTTATTTGATAATGGATTGAGTCATGATTTTATTTGAGCAAACCTAAAAAGGATTGATCTAATATCTCGAGGGGACCATTGAAGATGAGCATTGCCTACATAGAAAATGCACAGAGACAATGTAGTTCAACCCTACTAAAACAAACTGACTTAGACTTGGACTCTAACTTTTTTTTTGGAAGTTTTTAAGTTTTATGATGTTTTTGGATTTTGAAGGTTTTTTGTTTTTTTTGTTTTTTTTGGTTTTTGATGTTTTATGTTTTTTTGGATTTTGTTGTTTTATGATTTTTTTGGATTTTAGTGTTTTAGGAAAGCTGATACCATTTCCCAGATCCCATGAATACATAATTCGAGGAATTTCTCCTAGTCAGGTGTAGGACCAATTTATAATGTGCAAGAGGAATTGGCGGATGAATGCAAAGGATGATCACGAAGGCAAAGGATACTAAATGTCGGTGGTTCTCAGGCCTTGGAAGGATGATGAAGCTTTATTAGGGATGACATGAGCAAGTGGATGAGCGAAGGATGGAAGACCGAGTAGAGTGATAGTAGATGGAGGAGTATAGACTGACTACAGATGGCACCTGTTTGCCAGGTTTTCACCATGGTACTTATCCAAAGTGCCACCGAAGTGGTTTTCACTTTTGGACAAACTATTTCTCTTTACTATTTTTTTAATTTTGTCTTCTTTTTTTGTCACCAAGACACTTGTTTGCTAGGTTTTCATCAGGGTGACCATTTTTTTTATTTTTTAAAATTTCTTTTGTATTTTTTGACTTTTTGAAGGGATACTCTGAGAATTAAGTGTAGTACTTGTGAAGGTGTATGTTGTTGATGGGTTCAACCAATGGTTCACCTTCAAGAGTAGAGAGCTAATAAGCACCAAATCCATATGATGTTGTTATGATATAAGGGCCCAACCAATTAAATTCAAACTTTTTGAGTTTTTCTTGATCTATCTGATTCTTCAGATTTTCTTTCAGGACTAAGTCACCAATGTCAAAGCTTCTAGGTTAGACCTTCTTATTGTATTTGTGTCGAAGGTAGTTCTAATATGCTTGTAAATGCATCAAGGTATTCTGTCTCTTTTCATCCAATAACTCTAGCTCATGTAGATGGGATACACAGTATTCTTCTTGATCAATCAATCCTTGCATAGATACTCTTAGGGATGGTAACTCGATTTCAATAGGAAGTGTGGCCTTAGATCTGAAGACAAGGGAATATGGAGTGGCTCTTGTAGGGGTGTGAACACTGGTATGGTAGGCCCATAAAGCAAGATTGAGTTGAAGGTGCCAGTCACGACCAGCGTCATCGATAGTCTTCTTTAAGATTTTAAGGATAGTATTATTAGATGCCTTAGCTTGACCATTTCCATGGGGGTAATACAAGGTAGCGAAATGGCGTTGGATATGAAATTTTTCATAGAGTTCACATACATATTGATTCTTAAAATGGCGACCATTGTCTGTAATGATGAACTGTGAGATACCATAGTAGCATATAATGTAATTCAGGATGAATTTGGATATCAGCTTTCTAGTAATGTAGGTCATCGGGATAGCTTCGATCCACTTGGTAAAGTGTTTTGTAGAAACAAGGATAAAGTTATGTTCGTTTGTAGAAGTGGGATGGATCTTTCCTAGAAGGTAGAGTCTCCATTGAGAGAATGGCCATGGTGATGTGAGCAGTTGCAATTCTTGAGTTGGTGCATGTATTAGATCTCCATGGATTTCACATTGATGACATCTCTTCACAAAGTGATAAGCATCATGTTCTATTATAAGCCAATAATATCCCATCCTCATAAGATTTTTAGCTAAGGTAGGACTACCAGAGTGAGCTCCACATATACCATGATGAACCTCTTATAAGGTTGCTTGTGCTTCATTTGAATCAAGACATCGGAGGAGGGTTCTATCTAGACTACGACGGTAAAGGGTATCTCTGATGATGGCATATTTAGAGGCTTGTCGGATAAGATTTTTATGTTGGTTGGAAGACAAGTTGGGAGGAAGAGTCTATTCATTCAAATAATTGTAAATATATTTGTACCAGGGAGATTCGAGGCCAACAAGTTCACACACAATTTTAGTTTTGGGGACTTCGAACGTAGGGACCAACAGTTTTTCTACAAATAACTCATATTGTGATGCATTATTAGGAATGTCCAAGAGATATCTAATTGTTGCCATTGCGTCAACTGCCTTGTTCTAGATTCTCAGTATCTGTTGAAAGGTAATAACATCAAAATCCACTTTGAAACTATCAACCATGCACTTGTAGGGCATTAGCTTCTCGTCCTTGGTATCATAATCATCATTGAATTGCTTGATTACTAACTGGGAATCACAATAAACTTGAAGATCCTTAATTTTCCATTTTATTGCCATTAAGAGTTCTATCAATAACGCTTCATAAACAACTATGTTATTAGTGCACGAAAAAAGCTATTTGAAATTATTTAGGAATGGAATCCCCTTGAGGTGTGATGAATAAAATACCAGCTCCTGAACCATGAATTGTGTAGGATCCATCAAAGTACAATTTCCATGTTGTTGATGTTTTTATGGAAAAGATTGATTTGTCTAGAAAGTCAGATATTAAAGGATAATTTGCCTTCACTAGTGCATTTGTGAGTTAATCAGCTATCACTTGTCCTTTTATTCCTTTTCGATCAACGTATTCAATGTCATACTCACTTAGGATCATAACCCACTTAGCTAATCTTCTTATCAAAGCTGCTTTACTGAGAAGATACTTCAGAGGATCAATTTTGGCTATCAAGTTTGTCTTATGGTTCAAAATGTAATGTCTCAATTTCTAGGTTGCAAATACAACTGCTAGGCATGCTCGTTCAATAGGGTTGTAGTTTAACTCATATCCAATCAAAGTGCAACTAATGTAGTAGATTGCTCATTCTTTACCACCATTATCATTTTGTGCCAACAATTCCCCCAGTGTTGATGTAGTTGTTGTCATGTATAATATTAAATTTCTTCCATCAATCAGAGGTATAAGAGCTAGTGGAGTCAATAGATAATTCCTGATTTGATCAAATGCTTCTTTACATTTTTTTGTCCAATTGAAGGGAATTCCTTTTTGTAATAGGTGTTGAAATAGGTGAATCTTATCTGCTAGTTGGGCGAAAAACCTACAGATTGATTGCAATATTCCTTGTAAATTCCTTAATTGACTGATGTTGGTTGGCAATGGCATGTCCAAGATAGCTTTTACTTTTGCGGGATCGACCTTTATTCATTTGTGAGAGATAATGCATCCTAAGAGTTTGCCTGATTGGCCCCTGAAAACACATTTCTTTGGATTTAACCAGATTTTGTACTTTTCAAGTCATGTGAAAATCTTATCCAAGACTGCTAGGTGACCACTTCATTCTAGATATTTTGAGATAAGATCATTGACATGATCCTCCATAAGTACGTGCATATAATTATGGAAAATAGTATTGGCTCTTTGATATGTAGCTCCAACATTTTTAAGTCCAAAATTTCCCCAAGCGCATGTAAAGGTTGTCTTTGGTTGATCTTTAGGAGCAATTCTTATTTGGTTATAGCTAGAGAATCCGTCCATAAGTGATATCATTTCGTATCCAGCAATGAGGTCAACTATGATGTCAATATTTGGTAAGGGAAATCATCCTTAGGACAAGCCTTGTTAAGATCTTTGAAATCTGTGCATACTCTGTTTTTCCCATTCGATTTTGTGACAAGAACAAGATTTGATATCCAATTTGCATAATCAATAGAGCATATGAATCCAACATCCAAGAGTTTCTTTAGTTCAATTTTGACTAGGAGTGTAATCCGTGGGTGCATTTTCCTTAGCTTTTGTTTATATGGTTTGGCATTGGGTAACAGTGACAGATGATGTAAAACAAGCTCGAGGTCCAATCCAAGAATATCAACATATGACCATGCAAAATTAACTTCTCTTTCTGAAAATAATATTGTAAACTTAGGCTTTTCCTTGGTGATCAAAGATGTTGTCAGTTGTATGAATCTAGAGTTGTCTTGTGTCCCAATGTTCACTTCTTCTGTTTCTTCTATAAGCAATGGTGATCTCTCTCGGTATATAGGGAGACTGTCCAATCCTCCATCCTCAGGCATCTCAAAGAGGTTTTTACTTTTGGATACATCCTTTATTTTTACCTTTTCACAATCAACAGGCACCTTTTGGGTTTCACCTGAAGACCTATTCTTTTTATTTTGACTTTTTTCATTTACACTTTTACAACTAGAGGAAAGGATAGCCTCACCAAAGTATGATGCACTATTGAGTTCTATGACAAATCCAACCTTATGATCCCCACTCGATATTCCTTCATGAAGTACCATGAACTCAACAATTGCTTTGTTATTCTTGAACGTATCTAAACTTGGCAGTTCTTGTTGATCCCAATCTATTAACTATGGGTAAATGAGGGGCACACCATATTGGTATTGTCAAGGGTCATGGTGTAGGCAGATAGGGTAAAGACAGAGGTAGAGTCATCAGGTTCCTAGAAGGTAGAATCATTGGTTTCCCAAAAGTGTTTAATCCAAGCTTCTCTTTTCAAGGGGACTTTTTGATGGGGACTTAATGGGGGACCAATTTTAAACATGCGGCTGAATATTTCCTCAAAGGTAGGCTCGCCAGGTTCTCTAAATGTTTCCTCAAGTTTATAATTACTGATGGATCTAATGGATTCCAAATCCTATTCCCACTCATTGGAATTAGAGTCAGTATAGTAGTCCTCATATGTCTCAATTTTATTTGAAGCGTTAACAGTCTCATGCAAGGGTAACTTAGTACCCCAGATAGTCAATTTTACTTGTAAAAACCCTAACCTTTGATACTTTAGTAATTTAGGAGGTTGTACGGGTTCCAACATTCCTTGTTTGTTTAGACCAAGGTCGTTGTGTCCATCATACCCTTGTTGTTTCATCAATAGGAACCCTTTTGGATATTGTTCAACCGGTAATTGCTTAGGTTATATGTCATCTTCTTTGTATAACCATGTGTAGATATGGTCATCCAAAGATTCTTTAGCTAACTCCCCCCATTTAGTGAAGGTAGTAGGGGTGTTTTGGATGATAACTTTAGGTTGTACGGGATGCGACTTGCCATAAGAATTTGGTGATTTGGGTAGCTTTCCAATGCAAAAGAGACTCTTCATGATGTATTCTTTGCATCTGTTGTCTTGAATTTGGATTTTGGGTGTGAATGGTGGGGTGAATGGAGTGGATGATTTGATGAGGTCAGATGGATCAATGTAATGGGATGAGGTTGAAGACGAGGCCTCTCAGTTTATAGGCACTTATCGCTCAACAATCCCTTTCAAGTTTGTATAATACTGAAAGGGATCAAGATTGCCAGGAATAGTAACTTCAATGCCATTGTATGGAAACTTGAGGAATTGGTGGTATGTGGATGGTATAGCCCTCATAGCATGAATCCAAGGGAGGCCAAGGAGAAGTTTGTAGTGTAAATGCAGATCCAAGACATGAAATGTTGTGTTTTGTATAACCAAACCAACTCTTATGGGAAGTGAAATAACTCCTTTAGACGAGTGTTCAACGTCATCATAAGCCTTGGTAACAATTTTCTTAGTTTGATCTATGCAATTTTGAAAGTATCCCAATGCTTTTACCAATTTCAAGGAGAAAATGTTCAGACCTGTTCCATCATCTACCAGGACTCGTCTGATCTTATGTTTATTAACGTAGAATTCAAGGTGTAGGGCATTGTTATGATTTATCTTTTGTGCGATAGTCTTGTTCATAAAATGTGACATGATGCAGCATAGCTAGGTATCCAACCATGGCCTTAAATTCATTGACATCTAGATTGGTGGGTACAAATTCTTCCTACAAGGTTTTATCAAGGATAGCTTTGTGTTGGGGAGATATGCGGAGGAGTTCCAAGATAGAAATGTGTGTGGGAGTCTTCCCTAGCTGGTCTAGGAGATTGTACTAGATTTTTGGTTGTGGATTGGAAGGAGGTCCTGGAAGAGTTATCTTGGTTCTACGAGTGGTGACAACACACTCTAAAATTTTCTTTTTTATGGTAATCAATGAGGGTTTATAGTTTGTGATGTTTGGTAGTTGGATGACATTGGATTGTAAGAGTGTTTTAAGGACCGATTCGATGGGTTCACCCAATTGGGTGTATGTTCTCTTGGTGTAGGGAGGACCTCTACGTTGTTGGTTGTTTTGGACTACATTCAATGTTTGAACTTGACCTTGTGTTTGGGTAAACCCATAATAGTGGTGTACAATTTTTATGAGGAAGGAAATTTGAGAAAATTCTCATGCATTGAAAATTTCATGTTTTAAAGGGTTCGTTCAAACTAGGGGGTTAGCACGAACCCAAAAGAGGGGTTCGGTCAAACCCCTAGTTCGAGCGAACTCCCTTTTGCATGGTGGGTTCACTCGAACCCTATGATGCCACGTTCCCTTATGGGGAATTCAAAAAAAGGGGGGGTTTGAGTGAACCCCCCTTCGAACGAACCCCCCTTCACCCTTTCAAGCAAAGGGGGGTTCACTCGAACCCCCCTTTTTTGCCCTTCTCCCCCTCTTCCATCAAATTTTAGCAGAATTCTGCCCTTCGAAGCTCGGGTTCAGGATGAAAATAGAGGATACTTCACAAACCCAATTGGAAGATGGTAGTCCTCAGAATGAGCTATCCGACGAATTAAATTTTAATATGTTTTGGTTTTATTATGTATGTGTTTTTTTAGTTTTATTAAACATAGGTTTTTCAGCGAAATTCAAGCTCTCTGTTTTGCACATGTGGAAAAGTAGCAGATTATCAAAATAAAAAATTTTAAAATATGTTGAGGCTGGGTATTGATGTCCTTGATCCATTAAAAAAATAAAATTGAATTTCGATACATACATAAAAAGTTATGTTGTATACAGTCCGCCTATGTCTGAATTGCAATTAGTTTGACTTCGAAACTTGATTAAGGAACAAATATTCAATAAAAAACTATGAGACCAAATGCAAGTGCTAGATATCATAGTTACAAATCTAAATTTGAAAAAATTAGAATTTTATCCTTTATACAAAAAAATTTATGTTGTATACAGTGCACATCACTTTTTAAAAATGTTATTTTCTGAAAAAAACCAGTTTTCGTGGGAGATGGAAAACAAAGTGCAATCTGATTCCAAAAATTTTGAAAAAATATTTTTAGAATTTGCAGACAAAATGTGATGAGACTCTAGTTTTCATCATCTTCAAATTCCTCATGGTTTAGCTGCTATAGGTTTTCAAATATGAAGATTTAGTTAAAAATAATAATTGCAGTGTCCAGTTTGACCAAAAATTGTAAACCACTATTGTGGGATCACCCGTTTGGGTATTTGATGTGTTTGATGAGGATGGACCTTTGAGGTGAATGGTAGGACCTTTGTTTATCACTTTAGCATCGACAAATCCATCATTAGTGACATTCTTATTTCAGGACCAATATTTGCTTTTATCATTATTGGGCTTTGGGGCCTCTTTGTGTACCTTGACTAGTCCTTTTGCAACAAGACCTTTTTCAATAAGGACACATTTATCAAGGATTTCATCAAAAGTTGTGAAACATTGGATTTGAAGACCACTCATCATTTCTCTGTCAAGGTTTTCCATAAACATGGTGACTAGTTGTTTCTCAAGAATGTGACAAGGGAACTTGCTAGCTAGACTTCAACATCTTTGGTAAAATGAGGTAAGTGACTCCCCTTCCTCCTGTTTGGTTGTACATTATGTTTCAAGGGTCACATCACTTTCAATTTCAAAGACAAAGCGATTAATGAATTTATCAGCCAGCTCACCCCATGTTTTAATTCTTGGAGGAAGATGTGCAAATCAATCTAGGGCTGGTCCCGTGAGACTTCATATAAATAGTCTCATCAAATAGGTAGGATCATATGTGATTTCCATACATGTCGTATTAAATTCTCATATGTGTTCCTCTAGATCCCCTTTCCCTTTGTATTCCGGTAAACTTGGTTTTGTGAAGTGAGGGGGAAAGGGTGGCATATAGAGATTTTTGTCAAATGGATAGGGGCACAATTTCTCCATGGCATAGGTTTTCTTGTTGGTCCCCAATTGAATATTTGTCATTTTTTGTTGGATGGCTTGTATTTTTTGCATCAAGGTATCGGCAAGGGATGGTGTTGTGTTGGTTTGATTTGGTGTTATGACATTAGTGTTGAGGTCATATGTTGGATTTGGATTTGAATTGGAATTTTTTGGCATAGGATCTTGGTTACCTTGTTGATATTGATGTGTAAATGTGGAATTTGTGTTGGTTTTATTTGGAGGGAAATTGGAATTTAGATTGGTCCCAAAGGTCATGTTTGTATTTGTTATGGCATTTTGGAATTGTGGTGTTGGCCCTTGATTTGTTCCTTGGATTTGAAAGGTTGGTCTTTGGTTCATGTTTTGGAAAGATGGTGTGGATCCTTGATTGGTATTTGAAAATGATGGGTAGGTCCTTGATTGGTGTTTGAGAATGTAGGTCCTTGCAATGTAGTAGTGGGCCCTTGGTTGGTGTTTTGATTTGGTATTCTTTGCAGGTTGATGTGAATTCTCCTAGATTTGTTTAGTTGATTTTGATTTGATGAGGGTGTACTTTGGAATTGGAATGATGGACCTTGATTCATGGCTTGAAGTGTGGGTGTGGGATCTTGAGATGTAGGACCTTGGTTTGTGTTTTAAAAAAGAGGATTTATGAAGGTCTTACCCATGGAATTGGATGTGTTACCAAATGTAAAATTTTGTCTTTGTGTTGTCACCTAGGTTATCTTGTTTCCAAATGTGGAGATACTAGGGATATGTGTGGTAGTGGTTCCCATGTGTGTTGTTGTCCCAAGTGGTATAGTTGAAATTTGTTGTGAAGATGGCATCCCTAATGCAAATGGTTTTTGATTATCTCCTTCTATAATGGTTGAGACATCAAAGCCTTGAGGGAGTTTAGCACCCTTTTTGGATAGTGCATAGAAGAATCTAATAGGATCAACACTAACAAGCTCATCAACCATGATTAGAATCCTTGGGTCTTGGTAAGCTCTTTCAATCTCTTTGGGAGTCATTTTCCTGTTGAATTCATCTAGACTTATATTGCCCAATGTTTTGGTTGGGTCTCTTTGTGGTGTTTCTCTTTGTGGAGTAGATTTATTTGAGTTTGATCCAAATTTGGTGTCATGATGTGGACTAGAAAAGGGGTCATTTAAGGAATCCATGTCCTAGGTGGGTGCATGGAAATGGGTAGCCAATTTGTGGCCACTTTCAAATTATTTTTTTGAAAATTCATAACGCGAGCACGTTATAACGCGCTTGCATTATGACATGTTAAAAGGAAAAAAAAAAAGTGAAACTCATCATTCTTCATTTCAACTGTGTTTTTTGTTGTGCCTGCGGCCAAAACACCCATTTTTTCATGCTCACGTTCTAGGAGGAGGCATTGTGCAAAAATATTCACCAACGGTTACTATTTCTTCACAACGATGGTGCCACAACGATGAGGAGGTGTGAGAGGTAAGGATTGTTTGCTTTTTATTTTGAATTTGTTAGTTTTAGATTGTATTTGACATATATTTTTTTGAATTTTTAGGAGATGCAAATCAACTTGCAAACCCTCAAAATCCTCAACAAGAAGAGCAACCAAATCCTCAAGAAAAAAATCAACCACAACAACAACCTCCTCCACCAATCACTCAACCCCCTCGTGGCACTCAACAAAATTTGATGAGTGAAATTGAGAACAACAAAAAGAAAATTGAGGATTTAATCTATAGGTTGAGTGATCCAAATGGTTCAACCATAGAAAGAATGACCCTAGCAATTTCATTGAAAGATATGTTAAAAAATATAGATTCAATTAGCAAACAAATAACTAAATGACAAGATAGGAGGCAGGCGGCTAGGGCTTATTATGCAAATAAACTATCATATAAAGATGTAAAGGATTTAAAAATTACAAAAGGTGATTTGTGCTCATTATTCACTGACCCACGCATAAATCAAAATCCTACCCTCAATGCGAAGAGGTTTCCTATTCATTGATGCCACCACCAACAGATTAGGAACCAATTTTATGATAAGTGGTACATGGTCTTTGATTACCCACCGTGCAACAATTGTGAAGTCCCACAATATTTCCTTAGGAAACTATACAATGAGTTCATATTGAACAAAATCCCAAATTATTTTGATATGAGGGACTTCCAGGGGAAAGGTGGGGGGTCAGCTCAGGATAGACCCGGTGCACAGCCAGATCCTACGCGACAAGGGAAACGAGCTCTCGCTAGGCCACCTCATGAGCACGTTGTTATGCCTTTTGTCGTGAAGGAGAGTGTCGACCTAGATGCATTGCAGGTGATCAACACTTTGACCCAGAGTGTCATCCATCATACTAGCCCTATTCTACAGCGCCATCCAGGGGAGTCTTCGAGTGGTGGCCTTTGAACCCATGTGTGTCAATCTTGCGGGGCGACTTGTTCATATGACTCCACCAACACTTAGGAGGCTGCTACGCAAGATCCATCTGTAGCTATGGAGATGGAGAGAGCAACTGAAATTTTGCATAAGGCGTATGGCATTGATAGTCAGGTAAAAGTTAGCATGTTCATTGAGTTTAATTTATTAAATTTTGATTTCGAAAAGCAAGATTAACTAAAAATGTTTTATGATTTTAATAAAATTGCAGGGTCACAGTGTTGAGACTGGATACACCGGCCCTCCACCTACTTATGTCTACAGTACACCTATCGGTGGGGTATGTAACTAGTAAACAATTATAAATTTATTACATGTTAACAACATTGTTTTACGAAAGGTAATTTAAAATGTGATTTTGGATGTTGAAAAGGCTAATATTGGAGGTTTCGAGGGAACACCTCCCAGTGCTAGTGGATTTACTCAAACCTACATGGAGGTAATAGAATAAAGAGTTTAACTAATGAATTGTACTTAATAGATTTGTGTAGTTTATATGCACATCGTTGATTACGTTGAATAATTTGTTGTTTTATTTTCAGATGTTGCAAGTCAAAACACCTCTGAATGTGACGAGGGCAATGGAGATCTGTTTTTCATCTTCTATACAATCCTCTATGGCTTTGACAGGGGAGGTATGAGGAAAATTAGTAAATTTCAATTTACATTCGTTGTTATAGATGTAAGTTAGTGAAAAATCAAACCATTATTGATTCGTAGTTTAATTTCTATTTGGATGGTTTAAACAAGGCTTGAGCACGCTTGATCATGGACATGTGAATATTTCCCTCATGGAGAGAGATCATGAGATGGCGATAAGTGATTATTTTGTCAAATATATCATTTTTATAATGTAATTTCTATATATTCATGACTTTAGTTCTTATTGTAACCGTTAAAACTTCACCATGAAATAAACACTAGGAGGAGCAGCAAGAGCACTCCTCAAGCACAACGCAAACGAGTGATAGACCTATCACCATCCGATTGACAAGCAAAGAGAAAGAATTTATTTCCGAGCATGGAGAGCAATGACTTTTGATTCCAGATCCCTTTGTTGTATGCCTACATGGCAGTTTTGTACATATTTTGTATTGGACATATTTGATATTGTATGCCTATATGGAATTCTTGTAAGCCTATATGGCTATTTTGTACATATATTTCATACTTATATCGACATATATTGATGTATGCCTACGTGACTATTTGGTTAATACAAATATTTTTGTATCGATGGTGTCCATATTTACATTCTAAATTGATGGTTCAATAGATATGAGTTACGTGTATTCAAGTGTATACTTTACAACTTGCGTGTATACTTTGTGACTTACGTGTGTTTGAATGTATACTTTGCAACTTACGTGTTTTCATGCGTATACCTTGTATTCATGCATATACTTTGTATTAATTTGTGTATACTATGTATTCGTGTGTATACTTCAAGGCTTACGTGTTTTTGAGTACTTGTGCTTCCCTTATTCACATGTACATGTTTGAATTATTCACGTGTATACTTATTAATTGGTTAGCTCTAGTATTGATCATTGTTGTCCTTAATGGTTTGTCTTGAATATTAACTGATTGATGCTAAACAACTTTATCTAAAAGCAAAAAACACGTTTTCAATTGGTATTCCATGAAATGATTCATAAAAAGATTCCAATATGTTCTTGATGCGTCACCATATAAACACGTCGAAAGATTTATATGTCAATTTTTTGCAATATTATTTCTTATATACGAAATAGACTCGAGAGAAAGCAAGTTATAATTTATAATACAAATAAGAAATGGACTCAACATTGTCCTAGACCCCCGAATAGGTCTATTTAACAAAGCAACATGCTCTCAATCACTCTTCCAATTGCAAAACACCATTGGGCAGCATTTACCAATCTACAAATCCACAAAATCCACAATTTTTAGGGCATGATTGGCCCTCTAACCTCACTATCCTCTAAACCCTCACTTTTCTCAAATTTCACTAGGGTTTATTGAAAACCTCATATCTAGACATCATACAACCTCAAAACCTCTTCCAAAATTCTTCATTCTACCTACACAAACTTAATTGACCACCAAATTATGTCGCCCCTTGACTTTACCCACTTTTACTCCCTCAAACCTTTATTTTTCATTCAAAACCCCTTTATTCCCAATTAGGGCATCATGCCATAACATACTTTTGACATCCCTTGTCCTTCAAAACATTTGAACACATCAAACTCCACAACCTCACCCTATTTCCAACCTATTCTAACTTATTCTCAATCAATTTCTTCTTTTCACCTCGTCTAGCCTTGCTTTTAAGGCCTAAATTTTGAATTTTGAACAGGGGCAGCGTTAGTAATCTCTTACAATGCCTTTACCAATGCTTTTTTCTTATTTGTACTTACATAATTGACTCAAATGATCCCACACTAACTCAAAACTAAAAGCAAGATTACAAAATGGGCTATCATGGCCTTATTTGACATTATAATGATTAAAACCACTGAACTAGACCTTCTTCATCAAATGGAGGAATAAGATGCTCTGCACCAATGATCATATAATTTTTGTGTGGAATACTCGTACTTCTCAACCGTCATGTGTATGTTTCTCTTTTCCATTGTTTTGCATGCCATCATAAGGGATCAAGTCGATTGAATGCAACTTAGATCAATTCTGTGTGTTTGGGTGTGAAAGAGGACCATGTCTAGTGTAAAACTACCTATCGGGACGTGTTGGAGCAGTTAGTTTGGTCACATGAATTGAAAAATGAAAGTTGCACCACTTTGCAACTTTACACTGCTTCCATTTGACACTTTTTTCATCAAGTGAAAACTGGACACCACAAGAAAATGACTCTGAGATAATAAAAACTGAGAGAGGTTATTGTAGAGAGGCCCAATGTAATCCCTTAGGCTCAGACAGAGAGTTTGTAAGCATCACGGTTTCTGAGTAATAACTTGTCAAAGTTTGCTTCCCTTTTGCACTTTGGACCCTTAAGGGATCGATTTGATTGAATGTAGCTCAAAGCGATTTCAGGTGTTTGGGTGCAAAAGAGGACCATGCTTAACGTAAACATACCTATTCAGATGCATTGGAACAATTCATTTGGTCACACGAGTTGTAGAACAAAATTTGCACCACTTTGCAACTTTGCACTGCTTGCATTTGACACTTTTTCCATCAAGTGAAAATCCGCAGCCACAGCAAGAAAACCACTCCGAGATAGCCAAAACCGATAGAGGTTTTTGTAGAGAGGCCCAACGCAATATTGTAGGATCAGATGAGAAGTTTCTAAGCATCACGATATCCGAGTAACAACATGCTGAAGTTTGCAGCCATTTTGCACTTTGGACCTTTAAGGGATCGATCTGGTGGAATGTAGCTTGAAGCAATTCCGCATGTTTGGGTGCAAAAGAGGACCATTCCTAGTGTAAAAATACCTATTTGGACACGTTGGAATAGTCTGCTTGGTCACATGAGTTGCAGAACGAAAGTTGCACCACTTTGCATTGCATGCATTGGACACTTTTTCCATCAAGTGAAAATCCACCACCACGAGAAAACCAATCTAAGATAGCCAAAACCGAAAGAGTTTTTTGTAGAGGGGACCAATGTGATGCTGTAAGATTAGATGAGAAGTTTCTAAGCATCACGATATATGAGTAACAACATGTTGAAGTTTGTAGCCATTTAGCACTTTGGACTCTTAAGGGATCGATTTGGTTGAACGTACCTTAGAGCGATTTCGCATGTTTGGGTGTGAAAGAGGACTATGCCTAGCGTAAACATACATATTCAGACATATTGGAATAGTCTACTTGGTCACATGTGTTGCAAAACGAAAGCTACACCACTTTGCAACTTTGCATTGCTTGCATTTGACACTTTTTCTATCAACTGAAAATCCGTCGCCACAGGAAAACCACTTTGAGATAGCCAAAACCGAGAGAGGTTTTTGTAGAGGGCCCCAACACGATCTTGTAGGATCAAGTGCAAAGTTCTAAGAATCACGGTATCTGAGTAACAACATGCTGAAGTTTGTAGCCATTTTGCACTTTGGACCCTTAAGGGATTGATCTAATTGAACGTACCTCAAAGCGATTCCATGTGTTTGGGTGCGAAAGAGGACCATTCCTAGTGTAAACATACCTATTCAGACGCATTGGAACAGTCCTCTTGGTCACACGAGTTGCAAAACGAAAGTTTCTTTGTAACTTTGCATTGCTTGCATTGGACACTTTTTCCATCAAGTGAAAATCCGTCGCCACGAGAAAACCATTATGAGATAGCAAAAATCGAGAGAGGTTTTTGTAGAGGGGCCCAATGTAATCCTGTAGGATTAGACGAGAAGTTTCTAAGCATCATGGTCTCCGAGTAACTGCATGTTGAATTTTGCAGCCATTTAACACTTTGGACTCTTAAGGGATCGATTCAGTTGAACGTACCTTGGAGCGATTCCGCGTGTTTGGGTGTGAAAGAGGACCGTGCCTAGTGTAAACACACATATTTAGATGCATTGGAATAGCTCGCTTGGTCACACGAGTTGAAAAATGAAAGTTGCGCCCCTTTGCAACTTTGCATTGCTTGCATTTGACGCTTTTCCCATCAAGTGAAAATTCGCTGCCACGAGAAAACCACTCTAAGATAGCCAAAACTGAGAGAGGTTTTTTTAGAGGGGCCCAACGCGATCCTATAGGATTAGAGGAGAAGTTTCTAAGTGTCATGATATTTGAGTAACAACATGCTGAAGTTTGCAGCCATTTAGCACTTTAGACTCTTAAGGGATCGATCTAGTTGAACGTACCTCAGAGTGATTCCGCGTGTTTGAGTGCGAAAGAGGACTATTCCTAGCGTAATAATACCCATTTGGATGTGTTGGAATAGTCTTCTTGGTCACACAAGTTGCAAAACAAAAATTGCGCCATTTTGCAACTTTGCACTACTTGCATTTGACGCTTTTTCCATGAAATGAAAATCCACCGCCACGGGAAAACCACTCTGAGATAGCCAAAATCAAGAGAGGTTTTTGTAGAGGGGCCCAACCTGATCCGACGATAAGTTTATAAGAATCATGGTATCTGAGTAACAACATGCTAAAGTTTGCAGCCATTTAGGACTTTGGACTCTTAAGGGATCGATCTGTTTGAACATACCTCGAAGCAATTCTACGTATTTGGGTGTGAAAAAGGACCATGAATAGCATAAATGTACCATGTGTAGCATAAATGTACCATTTACTTAGAAGAAGATCAATAAAATTCATTGTTTCCTTGCATTTTTTGTATTTTTACCATAAATCTGATGTTTCCTTGAACTATACAGTTTCGTACAGGGTGATTGTGTTCTCTTTTTCAATATATTTGTGTTTCCACAGACCCAATACATATTTAGAAACTAATTTTTATGTTAGGGTGTTGATTTGGTGAAAGGGAATAAGTTTTATGGGGTTTGTGTTGCTGCCCCTGTAGATTTTGATGGAAAAGGGCATGAAAAATGAAGTTTCACCCTAGGGTTTGATAAAATATTGCATGTAGAGGTTGGGTGATTGTCTTTGAGTTTGTGCAGGTGATTTTAAGAATGTGTGAGGTGGTGGCATGTTCTAGTAAGGTGTGAAACCATTTCTTTCAATAAACCCTCCTCATACTAGCATAAAATAAGGGTTTTGTGGTTTGGCATGGTGGAGTGAGTTTCTCTTGAGACAATTGTGAATCTGAGGGTTTGGATACATGATAATTGCTGCCCTAACAAGTTCAAGGGGTTGTTGAATGTTTAAAGGTATGTTCCTTTGTAAATTAGGCCTAGTTAGCCTAATGAGGACAACGAAGAAGGTCATTTTTGATGCACATGTTCCAAGACAGTCACTATTTATTTTGAAGTATGTGTTGTAACTCAATAAAAGCTATCTAGATCAGTCATTTGTTTGTGAATTCATTTGAGAATTTTTCCTCAAAACACCACTTGGAGCCACATTTTTCACTTGGAAATTCATCATAAAACCCTATAGCAACAACTCCACCTTCATTTCTTGAATTCCCCTGCATAGATAAACACACACCTAAAACATCCTAAGACTAACTTACTCCACTGATCTAAACTATCAAATTCAGTGGAGTACTCATTATTGGTTATCTAGAGTCTCAAAACCCCAATCTTGAGGGTTACAGATTGAGTTGAGAAAAATCAATTCAAACTAATGATAAATTCAATGGATACCCTCCTAAATAGATTCAAATGAAATATACTTCACTATTCTACCTTAAACAACAAGATTCAAGGCCTTAAACTAATGTATAGGCCGTACAAGTTAATGAACAACTGGAAAAACTCATAAAATCACTAAAATAGGGACTTTATTGATTGTAAATCTTCAAGAATACAAAAGATCTCTATTTTTCTCAACCTTACATGCTTTATATCACTTTTCTAATCACCTAATGACCTCTTTGAGACTTTGAATACATTACATATGACCTTCACATGACCTTTTTCACATTGTTTACATTTCAAAATTCAAATTTTGCAAATTTGCCTATTGAAGGCATTTAGAGAACAAGGTGCTATTGCACCAAACATGAACTCCAAAATTACATTATTTGAGTAAATCTCATTACAATTAAATCTCATTACAAGTAAATCTCATTACAATGCCTTGGGTACTTCGTTCTCACAGATCTTTTACAATGTCACTCATACATTCAAGATTCTCTTTAAATGTCTACATCATAGGTGCCCATTATGAGGTTAACTTCAATTGAGTAACTTGAGATTCCCTCACTAAGCTTCACACGCTCTTTTATAATGGCTTGAAATCAGAATTGAGATTTGTCAAGATCATCAAAATAAGGATGATGCATTTTTTTTTGGCTGAGATTCTCTTTGATGGCTCATAAATCAACATTTTCTGCAACGAGAGACCAATCAATTTTTAGTAGTTTACTTACAAAATATGCAAAGTAAAAGAGAAAAAGAAAGAGCATCCAAAATGGAAATGAAATGAAAATAGATGGAAGGCACTTATAGATAGGCATGCAGGTCTCACAACTTAGTCACTCCTGGTCATACATCTTCACTGGGAATTCCAACATACTTATTGCCCACAACACCTCTCATGAATAGAGTAAGTTGAAATTTGAGATGCTCTTATAATGTGTACATCATAGCTACTCATGATAAGGTTAACTTCAAATAAATAACTTGAAATTCCCTCACCAAAATTTGCACACACTTTTGTAATGGCTTAAAATCATGATTGAGATTTGTCAAGATCATCAAAATAAGGATGTTGCATTGCTTGTCTGGCTGAGATTCTCTTGGATGGCTCATATATCTGTATTTTCTGCAAGGGGACACCAATCAATGTTTAGTAGGTTACAAAAATGCAAGTAAAAGAAGATGATAGCATTGCCATCAAATAAATTAGTGTGCATACAAGTATAAATTAATAAGAACCAATGTGCATATACTTACAAATTAATCCAATGAACCATCCAAGTCTGCTCTACTCTTTATTGTGTCAAGTATTGCCTCATGGTCAGACTCACAGACCTTTCACAAGGTCTTTTTCAAAGGTCTAACCCCATATTTGGTCAAACTAACATTGGATGCCACAACAAGGTTTGAGTAATGAAGAATCTTACCATGCGTGTACAAGTCCTAAAACAACCAATGTTTAACACTCGAATGTGGGTACCTTTTAAGCCACGTTCTAGTAACCACAACTGAGCATGTAGGGTATTCGATGTTTTCTCCATCTATAACTGGGGCCTCCAATTTCTTTTTGGCCTCAACACAACGACACAAGTAATAGTTTTTTTCCTCTTCATTGTCTTCATTTATAATAGCTGCATAAACATGCCCTGCATTGATATGTGCAACAAATCTCTTGAAATTAGTCAACATTATGAATACACTACAAAGTAAGATAACGATATGGAATTTCAACAACTAAGCAAGTAGATATATCATCTGGTTGAACTAGATCTGATACATGGTCAAAGTTGACCGATGATTCCATCTGTGTTAGTCCCAATGTCGTTGGAAGGCGATACGTGTGAAGTGGGCTAAGATAACTTGTCAACCCACTCCCCTGACTCACAATCATTCCAGGCTTGCATTGTACATGAAGAACAAAAGCATGCCATCTTTCGTGTATCGATACTCCATGAACCTACATTTTAACTAAGGAAAGAGTGTACCTCACTCGATCCTATTAGTGTATAATAGTTCTCATATGGTGCAATGTTAGTATCATCCATCAACCAAAAAAATATATGAACTGAAGACATACCTTCATTACCTGGACCCATCGAAGCATTACACCACTCGACGATTGATCTTGCATCTGTCAAATTTGCACTTTCTTTATACTTTAACTCTTCTCGTGCTAATGCTCTTTTCATGCATGCTCTTGCACCATCATGCTCCCCCTTTCCATGCTCTACCTCACAAAAGTTCCACATATGTTGAACACCTATAATGACATGCATCCTTCACAACCAGTAGAACATGCGTGAGTTCTTGAACTATGTTGCATAGTTATCCGACCATATTATATGCTGGTTGTATGCTATTCCCCTCTAAGCCAAACCACTATAGAACATCTTGAAGTAACCTTGCACAAACTCTGGAGAATGTGTGCGATCATCACTAATGTAAAAGTGGTACTCCCTCAATACCTTATGTTGGTCCTTTGTACTATCAAATGCATGAATGAATGCTATGTGCACAAATATCAAAACCTGTGTGGAGTTGTAATACTATCGTTGCACCTCACATTGTGGTTGTAGAGTGTAGTTCTCCACAAAGTCAACCATTGATATTATGTTTCCAACTAGAAAGGTGTCCTTGCATAGCTTGAATTTCGTGTCCAACCATTGGGCTCTATGGGCATGCATTGCATACTCAAATAGTATATTATCATGAAACATGGACATAAACTGGTAAACTGGAATCTTCTCAATAACCAAATCACACATTTTTGCTTGAGACCCATCTTTTGTAGCATATGCCATTGTTTTATACTTCCTGAACTCTACTAGTTTCTATCCCACCTCATCTGTGCCTTCCATATGTTGACATACTAGCATACGCTGGAAGCCACCACAACGCTTGCATGAACCATCCAAGCATGTTGTCCTGTAGAATATCTGGCCATCCTCTATTTCACATAATTTTTTTGATAAGAAATCTCTTGAAGATTTTAGTGGGGCTTCTATGCCACAAACCTACAAAACATCGTTAGTATGCAAATCTAAACATATAGAACGATAAACATCATAATGGTTAGAGAATTCAATATGCAGTCTACAACAACAAGTAGTGTGTGTGTGATTTATCTTGACATAAAAAGGTTTAAGCATTTCAAAAAATCTTTGAGAAATACTAATTTGAGGATAATCATTTTCAAATTTATGAAAAAATTAGGTTTGAGTCATATCTAAAAAATGCTTTGGATGTGGCTCACGATTCCAACTAGCGATTATCCTTCTTACCATATCCCTTTGATTCAAAGATGGCCTTGTGTTATTCTTCCAATACACTTCAATTAGTGTTCTCAAGGCTTCAACAACTTCTTTATCTTTTCATGGCAGTCTCCCCGAGAATGCCCATAATTCATTGAATCAACTCCCTCAATTCTTTGTCGCCTTTGAATGGCTCTTGATAAAAAAATTCTAATTCTCGTTTGTTCACTCGTCTTTCTAATGAGACAAGCTCTATTTGTTTGAGAACTTACCAAAGTCAATGTAATGACACATCGGGTGACATTACTATCCTTTAAGCGTGAGGTCTTACCCACACTCTCATAAGCATCCATTAGATTCTTCACAATAGTGTCTTCACTTGATACATTTGATGTTCTCAACCCAAGAGTCTCCATGATGTTCCTATACTTTACACCCCGCATCATTTCAACAAATAGTTGGACATCTTGCAGTCTCATTTAGCCTTTCAAAGAATAATTTCCAAATCTTATCAGCATATCTTCTACAAGTGCGTGTTGAAATCTTACCTTCCATGTGCTACAAAATCTCATCATCAATATTAATCAAATACTTTGGATTTCTACGCAAAATTCTAGGTGGTGTTCTCCTAGGTACATACATCTCAACATTAGGAATTTCATCAATATTTAATTGAGGTGAGCTAGATTGTGTACCTTCGATTGAGGGTGGAGAAGAAGACATAGCTTGAGGTTCACATGGGGATGATGGCATACCTTCTTCGTCAAATCTGAGTGATGATGTACTCTCGACTTGAGATGTGTTGGATGGTGTCCAACAATATTCACTTGCGGTAGATGGTGTCCCTCCATATTCGCTTGTGCTTAATGGTGTCCCTTCATATTCACTTGCCATAGAGGGTGTGTCTCCAACTACGGTATTTGAATCTCTCTTACCACGATGCTTTCGCATTCATGCCTTTTGTATTGCTAATTCCTTTTCTCTTTTTGACAGTTGAGGTTCCTCTTCAATTGGATTTTTTTTGTCAATCATTTCCAATTTCTTATTTTCACGATATGTCGCCACCCGAAATATCTCCTTTTCTTTGAAGGTTTCGTTCTCTTCGTTTGTTAGTTTCTTTGGCATGGTAGATAATTTTATCTGTAGCATGGTAATGAGACGAATATTAGTTCCTAAAAAATGTATCCATTCAAGTTAATCAAAATATATGTCATTCAAGACTTCATAAAGAATACTTACAATCATCTTGTACAAGAGATAACCTACCATAGACAAAGGTCACATGATTTTTTTCAATCTAGAATGAATTAAAGAAATGTGGTAATGTGGCATGCCATGATTGCAAGATAGGCTCAAAATGGAAGCATGGACAAGCATACAAAATGTCAAAAAGGGTGTTGGGCATGAAGCCCTAGAGTGAAATTTTGAGTTTTCCATGAGATTTCAAGTAGTTTTGATATGGTAAAGTGTGTTTTATGTTGGGGAAGCATGGTTTCTTGTTGAATTGAGTTTGTGTAGGCCATTTTAGACCTGTTTGAAGTATTCATAAGATTGTGTGAGGGTTGGATGAGTGTTTTTCAATAAACCCCTAGTTTCTTGGGTAAAAAGGAGGGTTTTGTGATTTGACACTTTGGTGAGTGATCTTATGAAAAAAAATGGTGGAATCCTTGATTTGATAACATATAGACTTCTTACCTATTGATTTTGGTGTTTTGGAAAAGGATTGAAGATAAGGTCCTTTGTAAAAGAGGCCTAATTTGAGGCCTAGTTGGTGTATAAATCCAGTTTTGATGAAGTTGTAATAAAGAAGCCTATTGTGGATTGTTGATATGTTATTGTGTGCCCTATTGGGACTTTGAGAAGGGTTAGGTCTTGGTCTGAGAAGATCTTCTCTAAAAGATATACTTGATCGAGTGAGTTAGCTATGCTACAAGGATGACTATTGAATTGGTGAAAGTGAAGAATTGTTAATTGTGAATTATTGTTGTTGGTTGATTTTGTGTTGAGTTGTGATATAGGACCTCCCATGATTGAATCAATACATAAGGTAAGTCAATTTTTAAATAACAAAATGTCTCAAAGAGATGTGGTTTTGGTGCACTAGGGGGGTTTGAGATTCTAAGAAGGTTCATTATGACTACTCCACGATCTAGGCTTTGTAGTTCGGTGGAGTAGGTTAGTTTTGGGCTGTGTAAGGTTTATGCATGTTGTTTTGTGCAAGGGAAAACAAGAATCCATTGTTTGGTTGTTGTCCTCTCAAGAAATACAGAAGTTGACTCCTTGTGCAAAATGATGTTATGACTGCAGGAATTAAAGAGCCTGATGGATCAGTGGTTTGTGAATGTGTATTTGGTTTATTTAAATCAATAAAATGTTGATTATAGTGTCTTAGATGTCTAGATAAAGGTTGGTAGTTACCTTCCATGATTTGTTGTTATTTTTCCATGTAAGTTGCATTGAAGAGTGAATTAGTGAATCATGAACGGATTGAATGGTTTTGAGTTTCTAATCAGGTTTATGCTATGTTACAATCAATTTTATGATGGTTAATCTATGTTTGAGTTTGACAAAGAGTTGAAGCCAAGTTCTAATGTTTTTTGGAAATATGAAATCAAGTGAAATTGAAGGATTTTGATGAAAAGATGACTGAGTTTGTTGGTTGATCTTCTTCAATTTAAGTTAGGGTCAGAAGTACCCTTGATGATTTATTGGTTGATCTTCTTCAAAATAACAATGATCAACATGGAATATGAAACATAACAAAAATAAAAGCAAGCCATAATAAAATGAAAGAAAATGTGTAAAGACTTCACATACCTAAAAAACCAGACTTTCAAATGGAGGAGTTCAACCCAATTATGTATCCTTAGCTTCTTCTTTCTTCAAACTCCTCAACAATTTGACTTTTTCAAAAGCTTGTTCCCCTCCAAACTTCAATTGTATATTAGTTTTCAATGGAATTGAAACTTGAATTGATATTATATGTCTTTCAACATGAAAACTCTTCTATTTCATGCAAAGGTGGTAGAAAGCTTATGGGAAAGGTGGTGGAATGTGAAAAAAATGCTTGCACACTTCACAACATCATCAAAAAGCTACTTTTTGTCGGAGCACACACAAAACTAGGAGAATATGCAGAATGTGGGCCTTGAGATGACGAGTATATTGAGTTTTTTTATCATTTTTAGTGGAAGACAAAATGCGCTCCCATTATTTCTTGCTAAAATGGCCATATCTCTACTTCTTCAAAACATGCTCGCATTATATGAAATATGGTTTTTTTATAGATTTTTTTTCTCCCTCTTTGTCTATACCCTCTACCCTAATTCTATATCTCTCCCTTGTACCCTTATAGTAGAGGAGATAGAGGTGAGTGTGTGTGTGTGTGAGAGAGAGAGAGAGAGAGAGAGAGGGAGAGGGAGGGAGAGGAGAGATATATAGGAGTTGAGGGTTTTAGGGTTTTAAGGGGTCAAGGTTAAGGGTAGAGGGGTGTATGGTTGAGAAAGAGAGTGGGAGAGAGAGGAGAGAGAGGAGGAGAGAGAGGGAGAGAGGAGAGTGGGAGAAAGAGAGTGGGAGAGATGGGAGAAAGAGGATAGGGGAGGAGAAAGTGGGAGAGTGGGAGAGGGTAGAGGGTAGAGTTAGAGGGAGAGAGAGGGAGAGAAAGAGGGAGAGAGAGGGAGAGAGGGAGAGGGAGAGTGGGAGAAATAGTTAGTGGGAGAGATGGAGCAGAGAGGGAGGGAGGAGGGGGAAAGAGGGAGAAAGGGAGAGTGGGAGAGGGGTGGGAGAGTGGGAGATGGGGAGAGTGGGAGAAAGAGAGAGTGGGAGAGTGGGAGAGTGGGAGGGAGAGGGAGGGAGTGGGAGAGAGATAGAGGGTAGAGGGTTAAGAGTTAAGGGTTTAAGGGTTAAGGGTTTAAAGGGTTAAGGGTTTAAAGGGTTAAGGGTTAAGGATTTAAGGGTTAAGGGTTTAAAGGGTTAAGGGTTAAGGATAGAGGGGAGAGAAAGAGAGGGAGTGGGAGAGAGATATAAGGTAGGGGTTAAGAGTTAAGGGTTTAACAGTTAAGGGTTTAAAGGGTTAAGGGTTTAATCCCCTCAACCCTAATCCCCTAACCATATACCCTCAATCCTCTACCCTCTACCTTAAACCCTTAACCCTCAAACCCTCTACCCTCTACCCTATACCCCCAACCCTCAATCCTCTACCCTCTACCCTTAACCCTAATCCCCCAACCCTTAAACCCTTAAACCCACTTAGTAAACTCTCTACCCTAATCCCTCAACCCTCTTGACCCTTAATCTCTCAACCCTTAAACCCTAATCCCTCAACCCCTATACCCTCTTAATTCCTCAACCCTCAACCCTCAACCCTTAAACCCTAATCCCTCAACCCCTATACCCTCTTAATCCCTCAACCTTATACCCTCAACCCTAATCCCTCAAACCTCAACCCTTAAACTCTAATCCCTCAACCCCTATACCCTCTTAATCCCTCAACCCTCAACTCTCAACCCTAATCCCTCAACCCCTATACCCTCTTAATCCCTCAACCCTTAAACCCTATTCCCTCAACCCCTATACCCTCTACCCTATACATTGGACCCTAAACCCTAATCCCCTAACCCTATACCCTCAATAATCTACCCTCAACCTTAAAACCTCAACCCTTAAACCCTCTACCCTCTACCCTATAAACCCTTACACTCAACCCTAAACCCTCAACCCTTAAACCCTCTGACCTCTACCCTCAATCCTCTACCCTCTACCCTCAACCCCCAACCTTTAAACCCTTAAACCACCTAGTAAACTCTATACCCTAATCCCTCAACCCTCTTGACCCTTAATCCATCAACCCTTAAACACTAATCCCTCAACCCCTATACCCTCTACCCTATACATTGGACCCTTAACCCTCAACCCTAATCCCCCAACCCTATATCCTCAATACTCTACCCTCAACCCTAAACCCTCAACCCTTAAACCCTCAACCCTTAAACCCTCAACCCTCTACCAATTGCCCTATAAACCCTTAAACACTCAACCCTAAACCCTAAACCCTCATCCCTTTAACCCTAAAACCTTAAACCCTCTACCCTCTACCCTCAACCTTAATCCCTCAACCCTTAAACCCACTTAGTAAACTCTCTACCCTAATCCCTCAACCCCTATACCCTCTACCATATACATTGGACCCTCAAACCTAATCTCCCCAACCCTATACCCTTAATCGTCCACCCCCAACCCTCAACCCTTAAACCCTCTACCCTATACATTAAACACCCAACCCTCAATTCTCAACCCTCAATCCTCAAACCCTAAACCCTCAACCTCAATACCCTATACATTGGACTCTTAACCCCAATCCTTCAACCATATGTACCCACAACCCTAATCCGTCAACCCTATACCCTCAACCCTCAACCCTAATCCCTTAACCCTATAGGTCATCAACCCTATAGCCTCTACCCTATACATTGGATCCTCAACCCTCATATATCTATGTCCCTCTCTCATCTTCTCTCCTTATCTCTATCCATCCATCCCTCCCTCTATACCCTAATCCATCAACCTTAAACCCTAAACCCTTAAACCCTTAAACATTCAACCCTAAAGCCTCAACCCTCAACCCTCAACCCTTAAACCCTAATCGCTTAAATCCTCTACCCTCTACCCTCAACCCTCAACCCAATACCCTCTACCTTAAACCCTAATCCCTCAATCCTTACACCCTTAAATCCAAGAAAACTCTCTACCCTAATCCCTAAACCCTCAACCCTTAATCCCTCAACCCTTAAACCCTAATCCCTCAACCCTATAACCTCTACCCTATACATTGGACCCTCAACCCTAATCCTTTGACCCTATACCTTATACCCTCAATCCTCTACCCTCAACCTTAAATCCTCAATCCTCAACCCTCAACCCTTAACCCTTAAACCCTTAAACTCTCTACCCTCTACCCTCTACCCTCTACCCTCTACATTAAACCATCAAACCTCAATTCTCAACCCTCAACCCTTAATCCCTCAACCCTCAATCCTTAAACCCTAAACCGTCAACCCCTATACCCTTTACCCTTTACATTGGACCCTGAACCTAATCCTTCAACCATATACCCTCAAACCTATACCCTAAACCCTCTACCCTCAACCCTTAACCCTAAACCCTTCAACCCTAAACCCTTAAACCTTCTACCCTTAAACCTTCTACCCTATACCCTCAACCCAATACCCTCTACCATCGACCCTATTCCCTCAACCCTCAACCCTTAAACCCTAATACCCTATAGGTCCTCCACCCTAATCCCTCAACCCTATACCCTCAACCCCTATCACTTTCTCTCTATCTATACATCTCATCTCTCCCTCCCTCCCTCTCTCCTACCCTCTCTAATTGTCTCTATCTACCCTCTCCCTCTTTCTACATACCTCTCGTCCAATCAATCCCTACCATCCTCTCTTGCTCCCTCTATCCATCTCTCTCTATGTCCCTCCCAATCTCTCCCACTCCCTATCTCTCCCTCTTTCTTATGTCTCTCCCTTCCACCCCCTCTCTCTCTCAGGTCTCTCCCTCTGGCAACCTACCTAGGTAACTCTCTTTGTGTATCTCTCCCCTCTCTCTATCTATCCCTCCCACCCTACCTAGATAAGTCCCTCTCACTCCACCCCCCTCTTTCTCTACCTCTATCAGGTCACTCCCTCCCACACCCTCTCCTTCTCTCAAGTCCCTCACTCACACTCCCTCTCTCTTGCACTCCCTCTCACTACCTATCTCTCAAGTCTCTCCCTCTCACCCCTCTCACACTTTCAAGTCTCTCCCTTTGGCACCCTACCTACATAACTCTCTTTCTCTTCGTCTCTCTCTCTCTCTCCCCCCCCTCTCTCTCTCAATTCTCTCTCTCCCACCCTCCCCTCTCTCTCTCCCTCCCTCTCTCCCTCCCACCCTACCTAGCTAAGTCCCTCTCACTCCAACCCCTTCTCTCCCACTCCCTCTCTTTTAAACTCTCACTTCCACCCCCTCTCCCTCTCTTCAAACTCTCTCTCTTAAAATTCTCCCTCTCTAAAGACATACGTAAATACATACATACTTACATACATTAAAGCATAATACATATGTACACACAATCTTGCATCTATACATGCATACATACATACATACATGTGTAGATACAATCTTACATACATAAAATATACATGTATTGATACATACATGCATACGTACATACATACAAGCATGCATACATGCATACATACATGACATACAAGCATACATGTACATAAAAGCATACAAATATATCATCATACATTTAATAGACTGGCATTTAACATAAAGGAGGACATCTCGCGTTATGTCTTGGTTGACATGTTTCTCGCATAAGCAAAAAACCAAGTCAAAACTGAGATATAACGCGAGCGCGACTTGCTTTGGGAATCCCCAAGTCTTAGAATTGGTATTTGCCTTGGAATACCAACCCAAAGGCTTGGAGGGCATTCCCAACGACCAAAGACGTGTTTTTACAAATTCTACAATATTTCACATAATCGAGTTCGTGCTCACCGTCAGGATTGCACGTGGCTCAATATCAAACAAATCAAACATCTGGGTAATGTTATGTTCTCTCTTACTTATCCAACGATGTAATTTTTTTTCACTTTCTAACAATGTTAAGCTTTTCATCCATAATTTCTTTTATTTGTATGTCTCTTTTTTGGCAAAAAGCAGTTTTTGGTGTTTTTTTCATTATAAATTAACTGCTCATCGAAATTTCAAATAAATTACATTTTTAGAAACTAGACTCCATTCTACAATTATGATTTAAAAAAAAATAAAAATAAATTACTTTCCAAAATTTGTAGGGGCAGCACGGCCAAAATTCTATTTTTTCAAGAAGTGTCCACTTCGAAAATTAGTAAAAAATCAAATATTCATTAAAAAATTATCAGAAAAATCTTGCATCAACTACATGCTGTTAGCTAACTTCTGACTGTTGCGATTTTAAAAATACTAAAAAAATTTTCACCATACGAGGGTCATACAAGAGTTGCTATGTTATGTTTTTCCTGACAAAAACAACACCAATTTGTGTACATCCCTCTTTTGAACCCCTTAATCTCAACCATTTTAAAAATAAATTAGTAGTTTAGAAAGTAGACTCAGAGCACTTCGATCCTTGTTTTTGTTCCATCTCAAAATTTTGAGTGTAACTATCCTCAATTTCACGTCCAAGGTCAGTATTTCCTTATTTTAGAAAAAACTTGTCCACTTAAGTCCCCTTTTTGGGAACCATCTTGGTGCACTTACCCTCTTTTCTTTTAGTTCGTGACCTTGTTTCAACCATGTAGGACCTGCAAGTTGGAAGGTAATGCAAGGTGATGATGAAGCTAAACTATGCTTTTGGGATTTTTTTTAAATATAAGGATGCAAAGTAATCATGCAAGGATGATGACTAAAGGCTGGAGCTAATTGAACCTAAATTAAACTAATAGATGCAAAAGGATACCAAATGTGGATTAAATAATGATCAAGGATAATGATAAGGTGTTAAGTTAATGATCAAAGGTAGTGGTGCAACTAAGGCTAAGATGAAATTAAGCTATGTTTTTGTGCTTTTGGGATATAAAGATGCAGAGTGCAAAAACTAAGATTAAGGAGTGATAGGATGATAGTGATGGTGTGAAGCTAAATGAGAGTAACAAGATGAAATTTAAGATTTAAGGAAAAGGATGATAACCAAGCTGTTGTAGGTCCAAGATAGCTAACCCTAATTTCATTGACCTTTGTGATGACCAAGGTAATGGTTTTGACAAGGTGAGTCTAAACTAGGACACAAGTTTGAGACTCAAGTGTTGACCAAGATGACAATGAAAAAGGCTGATAAAATAAAAGATGAAGGTCAATGAAAATTTGGATAAGCAACCATGGACTGTCCAAAGGCTTTCTAATCTTCCTAAGTCTGAGATCTAAAGGATAAGTGCAACCTAAGGTCTAGGATTAATTTATGCAAGGAAAAAGGATGAGGAAAGCAACCTAGAATGCAATGTAATCCTAAAATGGAAATGCTGGAATGGACTGGGAAAGCTCTGCAAGTCTTTGGTTTGGAAGTCAAGATCACTGTTATGATGAATTGATTTTGTTTTGGACAAGGATTTTGTGAATTTATGGTAATTAGGCAATTGCGTCACTATTTTTTTCTTCAGATGCATCATTTTAGTTGCGAGTTTCTAATAAGTAATTGTGGTTCACAATATTAGTTGCGGCTTTGTTTCTGGCAAGTGTGGTGCAGGATATCAGTTGCAGTTTTCTGGTAAAAAATGCGGCATAGATTTTCAGTTGCGGGCTTTTTTTTATCAGTTACGGTTTAGAAAGTAGTTGCGGGCCTGTTTCAAGCAGTTGCGGCGAACATAGAGTTTGTTTTGCAATTTTGATGTTTTGGACTAGTTTTCGAATTGATTTTTGATTGGTTTTGGTAAGATTTTGTGAGATGAAGTTTGGAAAACATAGAAAACAATCAACAAACACTTGTTTTGGTCTAATTTTGAGTGTGAAAATGTTTGGTTTCAATGTGAACAAGACACTCATAGACAATCACAACCTAGGTTGGAAAAGATAACACCTATTGAGTCCCTACTTGGATTTCTCCAACCACTTAAACAAGGCGGACAACTAGAGACTTAGTGGCACTGACTCCCCCTTACATGACACACACTTCTCGGGCACACCAAGTCTCATTCCCCAAAGAGGAATTTCTACCTCTACACTTGAATAGTGAAGATGTAGGGCGACTTCAAAATGACCGTTCTTGCACCAGCAAGTGAATCAGTTTTTGGCCACCAAAACAATGGCTTAGTGAATACTTAGGGATGTGGCACCTTGCGAGCGTCCAACAAGCCACTTAAGGCTTTAATCACTCCTACTAGGGGCCCTTATACTTTTTACGATAGTACCTCATTCTGAATGACACTATATGGCTAAGGCCTACATACCATGAGGACTTGACAATTTAGTCTCATCTTTTATATACTAGCCCGAGAAGAAAACTGGTTGGAGTCGTTCCCTCTTTCGAGGTAGGCCCCTCTAAAGGTAAAAAAAAGTGAGACAAGTATGTTGTTTTTGATCTCTCAAATCACACGAAGCGCAAGGAGAGAGCCTACACAACGCCTTTATCTCACACTCGCATGGAGAATTTCATTTTAAATCCAAATCAAAATGTATGGGTGATTGTACAAGATACCAAAGGAATGCTTTTGATTCTGAAGATCGCCAAGTGGCATGAGAGAAGAGCATATGCATCCAATGGCACAATGCAAACCACAAGACACAATTTTTTTTGTTAATTTTAACCCTTGCTTATGATGAAACAAACACTTGGGTAATTTTTAATCCAATGACATGTGATGCATGTTCATTTTAAAACTTATGAGTGAAGATATGCATTTTTTTGTTCGTTTTAAATCCTTATGAATGAAAAATTCATGTTCATTTTAACCTTATGAATTTGATGCAAGTTGTAGTTGTTGTAAGCAAACAAAATATAAATTGATTATCCTTAAAGTGAATGATGAAAAGCTCAATTTTTCTTTGTTTCTAAAGAAACAGTTTTAAAAGCTCCTTCAACCCAACGCCACACGCTAAAAAGAGATGATTAGCACACCAAAAACCCTATTCTAATGAAAACCCAAAAAGAAAATTTGACAAAAATTGAAAACAAAAATATTTATACCTAACAGGCGATTGTGTTGTTTGGGCTATCACTTGTGTCATTGTAATGTGTCATTTTGAATCAGTTGTGTCACAATTTTAAATTCAAGTCTCTTGCCCACAGATGTGTTGTTGCACACCACAAATGCGTCTCTATTTCAAATTTAGATTCCCACCTAATAGTTGCATCGTTGCTCTGCGGTTGCGTCGTTGCGTGTCTCAATTGCGTCGCTTGAACCTATTACATGGAAAAAACAAAAGAAAAACACAGGTTTTCTTACAAAAAATCGTACATTAACATCAGGTTCACCAATGTAAGGGGAAATTTCTACCAACATAGATTCTAATGACAACCACGACACTATCTAAGCTAGAAATCCAATCTAAACAAGAGAAAACAATCAAATATGAAGAAAAAAAGCATTCAAATTAGAAACACTCCCCATAGAAATGAAGTTGAACAACTTCTCTTGTCTCTCCTCAAGCTGCCTTTGCAAGTTTGCCCTCAGATCATGAAGCATGTATGCAAATACCTACAAACAATAAGCATGAAAGTCAGAGATAAGTGGTTGTTAAATTGAAAATGGAGGAGGAAGACTTCTTTTATAGACATCCATTCGAGCGGACGGTCAAGATTAATCTTCTAAAAAGATTCCAAGATCGACGAACGAGAAGACATGCAACATAGAGGATTGGAGGTTATGAAATGAATGGTCAAGATTGAGAAGAGACCAGAGTCAATCGACGGCTGAGATTCAAAAATGAAGTAGTGGAGGGAGATAATGGAGAAAATAAATAATAATTTCATGAGAAAGGAATCTTTGGACAAGTGGAGCATAAATAATTTTTTAATTATTTATTTGGAAGAGGGAGAAATGCCAAAAGACAATCAAATAATTTAAAATTTATTTGACTATAGAAGAATTAAAGGATTAATGAATAGACAAATAATTAATAATTTTAACTATAGACGAATAGTGAAAGATAAATAATTAAATAAATCATAATTTATTTAATTATTGAAAAAAAGAGATTAGCGACATAATTAAATTTAATTAATTAATCATAGTAGAATAAAGGTTAAGAAGTGAATTAATTAAATAATTAAAATTATTCAATTAATATAAGAACATGGTCAAAAGTAATTAAATAATTATGGGGAGAAGAAGACTGAGAAAAATGTCGCTCGCAAACTAAGACATTTTTCAGTGTCTACAGATTATGATAGAAAGAGATTGACAAAGGAGTGAGAGAGAGAGAAAGAGATAGAGGTAGAGATAATGAGGTATAGATAGAGAGGGGGAGGGAGAGATAGGGAGATAGAGATAGAGGGGGGAAGAGTGAGAGAGATAACCCAAAATATCTAGAGGTGTAGATAGGAGAAAAAGATAAAGAGACATAAATAAAGGTACTAGGGAAGGAGAAAGAGGGAGCGTGTGTATATGAGTGAGATAGAGATATGGAGAGGGATATATATTTACAAATAGAGAGAGAGGGAGAGGGGGGAGAGAAATAGAGATAGGAGAGAGAAGTAGAGAGAAATAGAAAGAGGGAGTGATAAGGAGAGAGGGAGAGATAGGGATAGAGATAGATATAACTTGGTAAATATAGAAACAGTGTGAGAAAGATAGATAAACATATAGAGGGAGCGATGGAATGAGAGAGAAAGAGGGAGAGGAGAAAAGAGATAGAAGAGGGAGACAATGAGAGAGGGGGAGATGTAGAGATAGAAAGATAAAGATATAAGAAGTGATATAGAGAAAGAGGTAGAGAGGAATATATAGAGGGGGCAAGAGTGAGAGATATAGGTGGTGATAGAGAAAAATAGTAGAGAGGGGTAGAGGTAGAGAGATAGAGATAGGGTGGGAGGAAAAGGGAGTGTATGTAATATTATAATATTATATTAAAAATAGTTACATTATTAAATATATAATAATTATTGGGACAATGAAAGTGAAAATTATTAAATATATATAATAATAAGTATTATAGAAATTTTATTAAATTTCTATTATTTGATGTTTAGATAATATTGTAATATTATTTAATTTAATGTAATTTTAAAAATAATTAAAATTATAGAAAACTTATTTTCAATAATAATAAGCATAATATATTATAATTTTTTTCAAAATACAATAATATAAATATGTTAAACAAAGTAATAAAAAAATTCACACATTGAAAATGATATATCTCAACATTATTTATATATATTATTTAATAAGATAGGTATGCTAATATCTATACAATAATTGACCAATAATTGTTTACTTTTGGATAAAATTTGTTTTACAATTGATGAATCGACCTAGTGAGAACTACTTCTATCCCCTCTTTTGAACTTCACTTGACTATTAGATCCTCTCCCCTAGTCCCTCCAAAAACACAACGCGGTCCCCTGGAAAGTCACTCTCCAATGGTAACTATCATTGCTATTTTAATTTACGAAAATGCTTTCATTTATTTATTTTTCTGTGAACCAGTGGTTGAGGAAGATGTTGGTACAGCTGGCGGTTTGGATGCCTCAAACGTAAAGGTTTATGGATGTGGAGTCCGTCCTTCACACGACTATCCCTTTACACGCCTTCAGGGATGTTTGCAGCATTCGGAGGATTTGATTTCAAGGATTAGTAAGAGAGTTCTTCATTTTATCTGTTTTACAGTATGGATGGACTAAGGGCATGTCTTCTTTATACTCAATTAGCTAGCAAGCAAATTACTGGTTTCGTCTGCTGGTATTCATACTAGTTCTGGTGTTGCATCTCTTTATTTTATAGATAATTGCCACATTCTTAAAGCCAAGTCTTTTCTGCTTCGAAGGATCAACACTATTGACAAACTTGAGGGAATGGCATAGGTGAAATTTAGGACTGCAACGTATGGATGGAATTTGTTCATCTTGTTAATGTGTACAATATAGAAGAATCGTGTCATTCAAGGAGACAAATGGAAATGTTGTTTCAGTAGTAGCTTAAGGTGGAGGCGAAGCTCGTGCAGGTTGTCAAACAGTATAGACTCTAGAGCACATCAATAGAACGCAATTTAAATAGAAAAATATATGTTATTATTTGTTGAGCTGTGACATCCTTTGGAGAATTTTTGCAATCCACCTATCTTTCTTTCCTCATTCTAATTAATGATCTGAAGGCTGATCCAACTAAGCACAGTTTTTTCCATAAGCTCTTCTCATTATTTTCATCGATTATGAAAATCTCATGTTCATAATACTAAATCAACAAAGATACATCTCTCTTGAATGGATCCTCCCAAGATAGCACTCTCCAAGTACAACCATGGCGTGGCAGGAGTTTCTAGGATATATCATCCTTTGATGGCTACCAGGTGATGATGTAGTATTAGCTCTAAAAGGGAGGAGCCTAAACAGGCAGCACATTGTGGCTGTTTAGGTACGGATTGGGTCCCTGATGTGGAGCACCATTACTGCCATGTTTCCCACTATCCGTCAGTTTCTTTTTATGCTTAGATATTTTGGAAAGTTTGTTGTAACTGCTGCTGGTGGCTGTTGTAGTAGGTCATTTAGGAGCTTTTCTTTTTTTAGAATATCAGTGTTGTTTATTAAGGGGGCGTTTATTAAGGGTGCGCATTGCTGGGACGGAAGGGGAGAGATTTAGGGACGGGGCTGAAATAGCCACTGAAGAGAATTTGTGCTGTAATCAAGCTCAGAAATGAGTGTTTGTCCAATTTGTTATGAATTCTGTTTCTTATATTGGTTTTTTTAAATTTTCTGCTCGCTAAATATGAGCCGCAACTAGAGTTTTCCTTGTAGAATTGACAAATTGCATCTCTTTTTTCAGAGCACCCTAAGATGCTGGGAGTAGAGAATTCATTAGAAGAGTTCTGAATAGTTTAGGGGATAGCCGTGGCTATGGCTATGGATGTAGAGATGGAGTTGTTTTATGATGTGAAAAAGAGGATAACCAAGCTGGAAGGAGAAATCAGACAAAGGAAGAGGCAGAAGCTAACAGACGACAAGCAAAAAAAGTTACAAAAATTGGAGTTTTAGGTGGAGGAGTCATGGTGAATGTTGGAGCAGCACAAGGTAAATAATAATGGGAAAGCAAAGAAAAAGAAGCTGAAGCAAAGGCATTCAAGGGTTATAAGAAGGTGAAAAAGGATTGATAGAAATAAGTACACACGTTGTGAACAAGATTTGTTTTGAGATAGGAAAGCCATAGAATCTAGGATTGGCTCAGGGATAGAACTACTAGAACAGGGAAAGATTAAACCCGTTGAGGAATTGCTAGTGGATGGAAGGCCTTTAAAATTTTAAATGTTCTTTGCAAAAAATTTGAGAGAGAGGAGATAGGTGAATGGGATGAAGATGGAGATGATGAGTGGGGTGAAGATGTTGAGCTGCGTTACCTCGAAGAACAGGAAAATATTGATGATGGCAATGGGAGAGGAGAAGAGTTTGAAGGCTACAGTGAAGTGGAATGCAACATTATCACTAGAGGTGGTCCAATACATTGTAGCTGTGGAAGCAATCCACATTACAGATGAAGCAGAAATGGAGATGGAGACCTTGGGAGGCTCCATATTTGATGGGGGAGAGGAAGTCCTCATAAAAGAGGATGACATTGTGAAGAATGGATGTGAAGGGCATGATGTTGTGGCATGCTAGAAGCTTATATGGTAGCAAAAATAGATGAAGAGAAAAATGGACTCTTGATAGTCCATAATAGGGCAACAAACCATGGAGAAGATACAAGCTACATTGAAGAATTGGAAAGCATGCCTAAATGGCATAATGCAGAGAAGGAAGAAACGCCTATAGGAATATTTTTATTCCTTTAACTTGATTTCTCTTATTAATGGTTTATGTGCAAGCGCAACAAAAGGTTCAATAAGCAATGAGAAGAGCCATAGTGGATTTTGGTGGAGGAAGACCACTAGAGGTAGGTCCTGCAAGGAGTTGGAAAATAGAAAGAGAACAAATTGGTAGAGGACAGCAATTTATGGTCCAACAAGAAGCTAGAAGCAAAGGGAGACATTATGTGAAAAATTGCAGGAGTACCTAACATGGTGGAAGGGCAGGCCGTGGCAGTTGTGTTCTTGAGTTCTTTGAATTAGGAGGTTCAAAATTTCTAAAAGATGGGAAGGATGATGTGGAGCGACTTTAATGCCATGTCTCCCACTATGTGTTAGTTTCTTTTTGTGCTTAGATAGTTTTGGAAATTTTGTTGTAACTACATGGCTGATGTAGTTGGTCATTTAGGAGCTTTTCATTTTTTAGAATGTAAGTTTTGTTTCATAGGGGGTGTACTGTTGGGATGAAAGGGGAGAGTTTTAGGGATGGGGCTGGGATAGCCATTGTAGAGATTTTGTGCTGTAATCAAGCTCAGAAATAAGAGTGTTTGTCCAATTTGTTATGAATTCTGCTTCTGTTGTTAGTTTATTTTAATTTCCTGCTCACTTTTATGAGTTGCAACAAGAGTTTTTCTTGCAGATCAGAACAACATGCTAGTTGTTTCCTTTCAGCATTCCAAAACCCCTAGACTTTGTCATTCATAAAGCACAGCCACATAGAGCAGACTAGAGGCCACAGCCAGAAGTTGAAGGATGCTTCCACCCAAGACCAGCCTAGTTCTACAATGAAAAAAAACAAAGTTACAGGCCATAGAGGGTGTACGATCCATTCTGCAACAGAAGAATCTCAGACGACTGATAGGAAGGAGTTTGGAATTTGTTTCCTCAATAGCAAATCCCCAATATCAAAGAATAATGAGAAATTCTACCAAAATTAGGAAAGACATTCCCAAGTGATAGAAGCAGGAGTGGGAGTCCAAAAACATGTCAAATTTATGCGAACAGGATCTTTCAAATGATTTTGTTTAAGTACTTAACCTTTCACTACTTCAATTAGTTGTATTTGTCCTTTATGCTTTTTCCCTCGTCGATCTCTCATAACCAAAAGCACACTGCTTTTCAAAGATCAAAATAAGCTTTTGGAACGTGGTTTTCGGGGTCCTATTTCTAGTTTAAAACAAACTTGTAACCAAAGTCAATGTCAACAAGTGACCAGAATTTTTGCCTATGTTTTTGGTCATAGAATAGGAATGAAAAAGGAATGACTTGCATAATCAATGTTTTTCATAGACATCATGTCTTATTACAAATGCCTCTGTTCAAGAAACACTACCAACCAGAGAAATAGGAACAAAACTTGTCAGACCAGTGGGTTGTTTGATTGTCTCAAGCATTTCGATAAAGCTTTTGCAGGATTTAAATGTATGGTATGTGATTACAAATAAAAGAGAGATGCAAGTTATTTAGGAGGTTAGATTGCATAAAAGTTAAAATGAAAGTTCATTTTTTTGTTGAAGGTTTTCTTTTATCAGATCTCAAATATGTTAACTTGCTCTGAGAAGGCTGAAATATTCGGACCAGATATAGAACTTATAGTAGAATTGTTTCAATTCAAGTGTAAGCAGCAAGCTACTATGACTAAGGGGAAAGGGAAGCAAAATTTCAAGGATATGTGATAAGAATGGATGTCCAACGGAAGAGTAAGAAGGAATTGATGATGTAGGGGATTTGATGGAAGCAATGATAACCAAGGAAAAAGTGGTTATGATGGCAAGGCTAGGGGGGGAAGGATGGCAAGAAGGGCTGTTACTATCGCAGATACTTGGGGACGTAAGGAGAACACTTGTATAAAGAACATGTGGGGGTGTTCAGAAGGAGAGTAAGGAATTCAAAATACGTCAAGGAAACAACCAAGGTAACGGTAAAAATAGTGCCATTGTAGCCCGTACCTCTGGATCTTTGCATGTGCAGGGCTGTTACTATTGCAGCTATTCGGGGATGTAAGGAGAACACTTGTATAAAGAACATGTGGGGGTGTTCAGAAGGAGAGTAAGGAATTCAAAATACCTCAAGGAAACAACCAAGGTAACAGTAAGAATAGTGCCATTGTAGCCTGTACCTCTGGATCTTTGCATGTGCATACTTCTAACTGTAAGTCAATTATTGATGTAATCATTGTATGCCAAAAATGGCTCTTTATTTGTTTAACAGGTTTATTCATGAGATATTTAATGGTAGAATGATCACTAGTATAAAGACAGGGTAAGCTGTGATGTAGTGACTAGTGATGATACCTATTGATTCCATAAATTATAACAAGAAAATTCCTTTTCCATAATTGTGTAGTTAGGTTCAGCTCCTAAAAGATTTTTACTAATGAAATAAATGACAGAGATAAGTTGAGCATACTTTTAATCAAGTACCGCACATAATGCAGTGTCAAAAACATCATTATACATGTGGAATGGCAGATTCCAATCAGGTCCGTGGAGAACTAGTGTAGCAATCAACTTTTCTTTCAGAAATTTAAAAGCTGATTGGAATGCAAGTGTTCAGTTAAATTCAGCTTCCTTTGGGAGCAAACAATGGGGCTACAATTTTTCTGAAATCTTGGATAAATATCCAATAATAGCCTACATGATGAAAAAAAGTACGAACATCTTTTTGTTTCTGAGGTACTGATAAGTCCTGAATTGCTTTGATTGCCTTTATGTCTTGATAACCCCATGCAAAAACAGTACTACGCCATTATAACATGGCAAGGAGTTGCTTCTTTTGCGCATCATGTAAATGAGTGTTTATGTTCAAGATTTTCCCTAGAGAGAGTTTAATGGGTTGACTCTGTGGTGCAAACAATCTAGAAACTTTTAACAATTCAATATAATTACGAGGATGAGGTGACAATTAGTGGAGGCAGAAGATGTCTCTGAGAGGGTTCAAAGACCCCTTAGCTGGCATAATGGTCTTCATCAATTTTTCATGTAGTTAGCAATTTATGCGTCTTCATCAATTGAGCACAAAGAAAGACTCTTGTAAATATGGTTACTGGTTAGAATGTGCTAGACAAGGGTATCATCACTTTCCTGGTGTTCCAATAAAAGTGGGTCCTCCCTCTTATGATCTAACCTTTTAGGGAAGGGAGCTGTGGGCAAGGGAGCTTTCTTTGGCAATGGATTTGAATGACTTGTGGGTTGCTCTAGGTGAGTTGATGGTTTACACGTCCGGGTTCTCCCTTGGCTTTGTTAGTATGAGGGGTGTGTGATTTTCAAGCACCCTATCATAACAAAGGTGTCTCCTACTCAAATCCAATGAATATGTGAGATACCTTGACACCTCATTATTATTGACTTGGTAAGATTATTTATTATTAGGATTTGGCACAGGTTGTGCAAGTATTTGTCAAGCATGTGGGGACTGTGAACTTAGATTGTTGGGAGGATTAGGCGGAAGGCTTTGTTGAGGGAAGCTTAGGATGTACTGCTGAGGCTGCCAACCTTGTTGTTGTTCTTGCCAAGGCTATTGCCATGTATGACTAGGAGGTTGCCATTGTTGGCTTGATGAGGGCTGATTATATGGCTGAAAATTGGTTACCCATGGCTGTGGCATTGGTGACTATCTTCCTTGAGGTGGCCATGTGTGTGGAGGAGGGTACATTTGATTAGTCCAATAAGGATTAAAAAACTGCCCATCTGTAAGATGCTACCCTAATCTGAGAACAAATTTATTCTCGGTTTTACCAATTCATTTGTTTAGGCATTTCGTCAAACAGTTTTGTCAATAACTGTTACAGTTTAATAAATGACTTATTCTCCATAAATGATTTGCCAAACAATTTCACCTATTTGCTGTCCGAGTTCAGACTTGGTTGCCACTGATAAGTAAATGATTGTCTTATGCATGAAATCAATTCCTCACAATTTCCATAAGTCTAAATAGAATATTTTGCATACAGAGAGGTAACAGAATTTGTTGGGAAATATATTATCAGTTAAATCAGAATTGCTCCACAGTTTACAATATAATGCCCAACACCAATTTGCACGGAATTCATCAATAATACTTTTTAAATATGAGCAAACCCACCACACTAACCTTGAGAAGATGGCAGACAGATTGATGAGTCCCACGCGAGTAAACTCCCCTGTTTGCGTTTTTCTAATAAGACATGTAAAGACAAGGATGTGAGTCGGCTTCATACAAGGATTCGAAGGACTCACTGATTTGGATTATTCCGTTTCCTTTAAAACTCCCTTTCTCTAATCTGCGCAGCTGTCAAGAATTCTTTGCCACGTCACCTTGAGTGAGTCGCTTCAAGATGTAGACTTTCAAAACTCGTTAGCATCAAACATTCAGTTCCAGACGTTTCCAAGGCAACAGCGGTTTTGGTAGTAGTGTCCAGGCGTCAGTTTGTGTGGTAGTAATGACACGTTCCTTCTTACTATGCCGTTATCCTTCTTAATATCTGGCGGCAGGAATTGGAAATCATACGATTCTAATTTTTTCTTACCAAACAGCTCCCGACAGCTCAAGTTGAGATCTGCTACCTTGGTCATTGCGACTCCTTCAAGGATGCTACCACTCTGCCTTTCATCGAACATAATATATTTTATTACCACCATACAAGATGGCGTTACAAATTCTTCTGGCAACTTTGTGTCGACACCACTCTGCCATTGATGCGATTCCTTCCAGATTTCTCACGACTCATTCTACTTCCCACGTCGGTATTTTAATATCTTCCCAGTCCCCTTAATTAGTAACGGCAGAAAGAAAGGAATCGATCTCCAGAGATGACCTTCAACTCGTGGCTTCAGTGACGTTTTATCTTCCTCCAGACGGGGTGATTTTCATTCAATAGGATGCCGTCCATATCATACTCTGTTCTCCCTCAATGTAATTTTTTCGGCTTCTACATTGTTATCCACGCTTCACAGACTCACGATGCTTTTAAACATTGCCGTCTCCATCAGGTGTCGATAACTATAACATATTTACTGTCTGCATCTTTTTTTTATATGCCAACTCCTCCCCGTTTTCAGTTATCAATACCAGACCTTCATTCACTCCCGCCATTTCTGAGCCTCACCGTTCATCTCTACAAGATGCGCCTGCAAGGAATTAGATTCTTTAATATTCAACTGATGAGAAACTCTTAAAATCAAGAGGCGTTCAGAATATTAAAACAACATATGCCCCCTGAATACTACACGCATTAACACCAATTAACGGTGATACAATTTTGAACCTTCATAAGCGTCCAGCAATTGACGAATAGAATAAATATTCCCGTTCTTTGAAATTACGATTCACTTGCTGGCAACCTCTTCGATAATTATCCTTTGCATTATCCTCCTCTGATATGAAACAACACTTCCTCTGTACTCTCCCAGAAAACTATGATTCGATGACTAAGCTGTGTGCCCGTGTCCTTAATGTAAGCCATTTCAGAATGTAAGAGAAATAACTAGTTCTTTAAATATAACCCCCTTTAAATTCAAATCTGCTGATATACATCCTGACCAAAATAGAATTATTCAAACAAACATCATCTGCAAATCTGAAATGTAATACCTTTGATTAAACTAATAGAATTCATTAAAGCTCTTGCATAGTTCCTGATTTGGAACTATCAGCGATCACCCTGGGAATATCTCTCAATTCTGAAGATGATGTTACTCTGCGAGAAGATTTCTGTCCTCACAAAGTCTTGGAGTTTCTCGAGCCACAAACCTTTTCAAAATCCAAAATCCCCACCTCCTGCAATGAGCTCTCTTGGAAACTTTTATTCTTCCCATTTCGTAACTCCTCCAAGACTTCTTGAATTTTCATTCTTTTCTTTTTTTCACATAATATTTAAATTCTTCTGAGAATTCACTTTTAAAAAAAGTAACTTAATTAAATCACTCAACTTTAAATACTTAAGTTACTTTAACAATATTAAATAATTAATTTAAGTTGCCTTAATATTTTAACCTCCATGGCAACTTTAAATTAATTATTTAATTATATGCTGACTCAATTCGGGGACATTGCACCATCATTGTACATACCTTGATATTTAGGCCTTTGTTACCATGGCCTCCTTTTAGTAGTGTAATAAATTTGATCCTCTTGTTCTTTTCTTGCTCGATCTTGAGTAGTTTTTATATTATTCACAAATTTCGGCATAATTGAGCTACAAATTTCAGCATATGAAGTTTAACCTTTCATGAGGTTTAATGCCTCCAAGCAATTTTTACAAATCTGTCACTTGCTTAGTTACAGATTGTGGAACATTTTTATGGTGATCTTCCCTTACTTTTTCTCCCAAGAATGGAGAATTTTTTTGACAGGGCTGTCACAACTTCCTTATTCGGGTTCAACTAATTACACTGTCTCCTTATCTAGCAACTCAGTGGTTTTCTCAGCAACTTTTTCAATATAATCTTCTGTAATTCCAGGTTTCTGAATAGAACTTCTTTGGTAGATTGTTGAAATTCTGTTGTTCTTGATTGTTTTTTTCCCTTAACTGCAGATGGTTCTGCTCTTCCATCCAGATTAGTTGATTTTGAAAGAAATCATTCTCTCTTATCTCTTTTATGATTCATGCATCTAATATGACAACTTATGAAGCATTGCATAAAGGTAAAAGTGAAGTGAATGTTAACTTTCCTTCTATTTAATCCCTATTATCTTGAACCCTAACTCAGGTTAAGGGAAAGCTACTGCTGTCTTTTGACACCTGTCCCTGGTAACAATGCCAAAAAGTGTCAAGTACACTTGATATTATTTTGATCGAGGGACATTTGTTTTGACCAGTTGTGTGCAAAGTTTATGCAAAGCTGTAAATCCTACTTCAAATTGAAATTTCTATATGAAATGTAGATCTGATCTAGTTTGAGGATCTTAGATAGACTAGAAGACAATGATACAATCAAAGGAAACGCTAATTTACTTGTGAACCAATGAGGGAAATTGATTCAAATTAAACATGCTGAATTGTAGTACATTCATAAGTTAAATCAGAATAACGATAATAGGAACAATCTCACAATTAATTATCATGATTGAAATAATTTACAAACCACATCAATCACAGAAACATCATTAACTAAATAAGAAATGAAATAATAAACAACACACACATAAATGAGAAAGCAAATTTAACTGTTTTCCAATCTTCATGAGCAGGCTTTTTCCCGATAAGATTGATTTGCAGAACACAAATTCACTTTTCAAACGACTTCTTTATTATTAATATAAATAAATAAGTTTTTCTGGAACAAATGAATTGCAACTGGAGAAATACAAATTTGAAATGTAGACTAGCTTACTAGTTATCTATGACTAGGATTTTATGTAGATGCTAGCAGTGACATTTAGTTATAACATCTAAAATAGTAATTCCACATTTACTAAGAGACAAACAACTCTAAACATCCTAATAACAACTTGTTACAACAGATTTGTCTTTTTTCCATCTTCAGTTCAGGTGGTTCTCTTCCTTGGTAGCTACCAAACTAACATCCTAAGTTCCTAACAATCACTTGGAATGTTGTGCAACAAATGTAACCTCCTTGGAATCTTACGTTGGAGTATACTCATTTTGGAATGCTGCTGTTATAGACAGCTTGTTTGACATATCACTTAACAAAGTGGTTACCTTGTGCAACCAAATGGTTGTGTATGGTCAGCTCAGCAGCCCCCTTGCATAGCAGATTTATCTTGCGCAACAATTATATTTCAGTTTTGTCTTGCACAGCAGAAGTGCAGACTTACACAGCAAGGGTATTGGCTTGCACACCAAAGGACAAATCCTTGCATAGGAAAAAAAATCCAATACCTTGCATGGCAAAACAAAATGCTTTGACCAAGTATTTGTGTCTTATGCAGCAGCTCCAAAAACCTTTAGTTGCACACAAAAAGCAACTGTGCAAAACATCTTAAACAAACTAGTATTTAAATAATTAGTTCTTTCTACCTTTTCATTCTTAATGTTTTCCCTTGTAGAGTGCAAGTTTAAAGCATAATGTTTTCCTAGGCTAAAAACCTTGTGGAGTGCAAGTATAAAGCATATTTACTGTGAGAGAGTTTTTCAATTCACATATCCAGTTAATATTTTCTGATTTTTTTTTGGGGCAATGCAACTGTAAAGCATCTTCCTTGCTTTCTTCTATGCTGGCACTTGTTTTCTTCTTTGCTTATTCTAGTTTATGGATCTGGTGATATTTTCATCAATTTTATGAGGTTTTTATTCATGCAGGAAGTCCTGTACATAAGGTTGAAACATGTAGATATTTTTATGTGCTCCTTGTTTTCCTCAAACCTGGTTTTTGTTCGATGTTTGTAGTTCACTTCAAAGTCATGGCTGGCATTTAAAACAATTTTTTTAATCTAAAATCTTGTAATATTAACTTTTCCTCTATTTCAGGAATGTTACATAAGCCACAAAAAGCTGGTTTATTTAGTGTTCATATTGAAGTGGAGACACCTTGGCTGTTGTTTTGCAAATAAGCTCTTGCTGTCTCACCACTTTTACGCTTTCTGAGGTGAGACTGAAAATGGCCTTTCCTGCATGCAAGAGTCTCAGTAGTCCCTTGGAAATTTCTAATAGTGCGAGTTGCAATGGTACAAACACATTACAATACACATGGTTATCTGCAAGGTTCAAATACAGAGGACAGTTTCTTGTGAATACAAAAGACTCAGCTTTGAAGGGCAACTGGAAAATATATGGAATGAATGACCGAAATTTTTTCCAGAATGCAAAATTTCTCTTTTTGTGCCCCATCTCTCGAGTTAGTAAAAGTGAAGTTCGAGAGTGTTCTACTGATCATAAAGAAATCCTATCGGATCCGTCAACACCACTCTGTGAAGGCTATCCTGAGGCAAGAAGGTAAGTTCCTAACTACTTAGATTTGAGTAATTTGGTTATTTTAATTATTGATTAGACTACATGCTTGTTCTTGAGTAGACATTCTAAATCTGATGCTGGTTAAAGCAGCAGAAATGTGCTGTTTATGGTTTATTTTTGTGTATTTAGAGCTCGTGGATGTAACTTCTATATTGTACAGTATGTTTGAAGTACTGTTCTATGACTTTCATTCATTTTCACAGAGGGGCTTAAAGTTCCTTAAGTTGGTTTGTTTGATTTGACTTACACTGCATAATTGCACTCAATCTGTATACACTATTCTTTCTTTTTCAGAGGTGGAGATGAAGTTTACAATTATTTAATTCCCTTGTCTTCAAAAGTCTACTTATGAAGGTCACTATCTAGGAACAGGAATTGAACAGAATTCAAGCTGTTATTTTTCCGACAATATAACATTGAAATGCAAGCTTAGGTGTTATTATCCAGAGTCTCTATGAATTTCTTTTGGTTTGTTTGAAACTTTTTAGTCTGTCTTTGTTCCACGATTCTTATTAGATCTTGGTTGAAACTTTGTTTATAAGTACAGTGTTTACATTCAGATAGAGTGACAACTGATACTGCCCTTTTCTTTATTTGGCTAGCTTTGTCTGGCTGGGAATGGACGATATCAATTTTATAAAGTGATTTAGTCAAAAGTTGCTTCAAAACTGAAAATATGGGAATTTATGGTTTCATAAATGCATTTTAATCATAAATTTGATGCCATTAAAGAACCTAAAATGAACATTGAAATATAAAATGTCCACTGAGCAAAGGAGTGGAGAGATACTTGAGATAGAATTTGGAAATTTTCCAAAACAAGAAATGTGTCCCTAAACTTCCAATCAAATCACCAAAAGGATGTGTGATTGCCCAATTTCACATGTCAAAACATGTCAAAGTTGAATGCCTGCCTGATTTACATTATGTGCACTTTAAGAATATTTCAAAACTCAAAATCAAAAGCCATAAGTTGTAATTTAGAATGTGCTTTTTTAATCTGGTGCAATGTTCCAGTTATAGGTTTCTATTTATCTGTTTTCAGTGGTTTCTGGATCAATCATAGGTAATGACCAATTGCATGCATACATTTTCTAAGTGCTTTCCTCTTCCTCTGCAATCATATGCTTTTAGTTTTATTTTTAAAAAACATGTTATGCGAACTTGAAAATGCTTGTAACTACCTCTGCAATTATATGCCTTTATTCTAAACAAATCGGTCATTTCAACTATAAAACTTGGGTCTATTTTAATTTCTTTACTATTACCTTGTCTTGTTCTCATACTTTTTCAGCGGACCTGTTGTTTGGGTTTGTAATTTTTTTGAGTTGATGTTATTGTATTCACATGCACATTCACATTTAGCTTTAATTACCAATGCCCTTTTTAACTCGTTGTAAAGATGTTTTCAACTTAAAGCCATGTTACCAAATCGGCCTGCAAGTTGGCTGTTTTGGGTATGAGTGATACTGGAATCGGGTGTGGATTCACATGGTCTTCGGTTTGGAGCAGTTGGATTCGTCTGGAAATGTTGCAGCTCAAACTGGGGCGATTTCGAGGTTGATGTGGTGAATCCAGAACAATTAAAATGATTCCACCAGTCGTTGAAGGATTCAATGTGTTTTTTGTTGACTTTTTGATCACGAAACCCTATACGACTATCGCAGGAACCCTAAAATTATACTCACGAATTTTACAAGGCATGTTTATCTATTTCGTATATATTGGGTGTTTTTCATGTATTTCATATGTATTTTGTTTGTATGCCAGTGGAAATGTCAGTTATCAGTCACCGACACCTGAGCGAGGGCATTTTGAGGTTGAAAACTAACGGGATCTTATGCCATTTGGATATTTTAGTCTCTATTGGGAGTGGCAGATATTTCAGAGTCATGAGGGCACATGAGAGTCTGAATGGGAAGTCTGCATATTATATTCAGTCTTTGTGAGTCTCACTGTATAATTACAAAGAAAAAGGAAAAATGAAAACACTTCATTAACATATAACGATTGGCAGAAACCCTTTCTATAACATGACTCAGCAATATATTAACTTATATTATGCCCTGGTATTAGGAACTTTTCTTTACCAGTGTTTGCTATAACTTTTTATATTTTGATAGACATATTACGATTATATATATTTTACACTGTGCTTTAACATTATGTATAAATATTTATAATTTATATATATTATAACATTTTAAGTTTATGTATAGATATTAAGTATTTTAAATATATTAATATATTATATTTCAAACTTATAATACTTATAGGAGTTTTGTTTAGCATATGTGATATTTTGAATATATATATATATATATATATATATGTGTGTGTGTGTTTTTGTATAGACATATCTAGCACCCCCTAAAAAAATTTGCTGTATTGGCATATCATACCCCCATACCCATACATGTCCCCAATTCCTAGTCGATAACTGAGATTTAAGGTGAAAAACATATAAGTAGGTCAGGTGTATGGCCACACTCTTCAATAATCCAATGTTGGCCCGTGTGATCCAAAATATGGTATTTGACTGAGGTCTTGTATGTTACACCTTTTTTCAGTACCTTATATCATATGATTGTTTCTACTAGAGATACAAATAAGTATTAGTAGGAGATCATTACATTATAAAGACAAATTTGGAACTGTTCCCAAAAGGGTATACTATAGTGGGTACTAGACTAGTGAGGCATTACAAGCATTTTGCTTCTTTTTCTTCAGGCCTCATATGAGTGTGAAGGTAGGGACTTAATTAAGATAAGTACATTCCTGTAGTCTTCCTGTTTGTCATGATGCTTCTTATCTTTTGCTTTACATGTTTTTGGTGTAGGTACCTTTCTATTCTAGGATAAAAGCCTACTGAAAGACTTGTTTTAATGGAAGAATAAAAAAAATTGAGCACCAATGTGCTTTTCATAGGAAAATGTTTTAGCAGCATCAAAAAGAATATTTTTATTGTCAATGTAATATTGCTGTGTTTGGTTGGAAAAACTTGAAACTATAGTGTATAATCAACAATCTAACTGATATGTATCTGAGTTCAAGTCTGTAATCAACTGCATTTATGCTATTTTGGCATACCCAGGTACAGATACTTTTTTAAATAACAGGAACAATGAGATTCAAGTCTCATTGCTGCTCATCAAAAACATCATGCCAAACTCTTATTCTAGTTATGCATAGTTAAAGATTAAAATTTCATGTGCCATATCATCTTATATAGGATATAGTTTTTCAGGCTTTCATAATCTAAGAATGTTGTTCAAGTTTGAGGCTATTGTTCAGTTGCACAACCTGTTAAGATGCAAGAAAGAAGAGGAATATGAAATGTCCCCTGTCCTTAGATCTAGGGTTTTGCAGGTTCGATCAGACATTACAATGAAAACACAGATAATTTCTACGTCATATCTGCTATTAGTGATCAGTATGCTGCTAAATCATCCCTATTGATTAGTAAATATAATTGTTCCATATACAAATATGTAGGTTTGAAATTGAGATATTGAATGCACGAGAAAAAAGATGCAGATCAGAAATATATATCAATGATATTCATATTTTGAATTTTCCATCACATAAATGCACATACAGACTGTGACAGTATACAGCGATAGCAGATCTGCACAATCAGGTGCAGATGTACACCTTGTATTCTGACTTATTCATTCTCAGAAACCCTAACACTGCTGTTACTCTTCCTTCCCTTGATTTGCTGTTCAAAATGAATGGTATAGGCTGTGATCAGATAATTTTTCTTCAGAAAACAGCGAGCAGAAATTCAGTAATACATTCCTTCTAAACCGTGCCAAATGGCCTGATCAGATCTTAGACATCTTTTGAATGGTGCAATCTGCCCTGGAAACTTGGAATCTTCCAGCGGCTAGGGTTTGGAAATGATATTAAATTTTGGGAATGAACTTCTCCCTTAGAACTGTGCCTCAGATCTGCCTCAAGTAATTGATGAACCAGCAGTGGCTCTTGCACATTGTTCAAACCCTCTCCACCCCTGCACCCTGGTTGATTAAGACCCTAGCAATGGCGACCAGCATAAATCAGATCCATAGCTAGGAAAACAAGAGAAATTCTTGAATTTGGAAAATACAAATATGGAAGGAAAATTGATAGGATAAGGGTAGGGGTTTCGTCCCAACCTTGATGCTTGCTAGGGTTTGTGTTCCAGCAGTCACACCTTGGAAAATAATTCCAAAATTATGTCAAATTTTCAGATACCCCAAAGATGGTGCCCCGGATCAGCCTTTTATATTATCCTGCAAGGTAGGTTCATATGGCCCAAAAATAGGCGCCAGAAATTAAATTTAAATTTTAAGTTTATTTTATTTTATTATTATTATTATTTTATTTTTAAATATTTATTAATTAATATATTTAAAGTGGTGTTAAAAAACACCTTTTATTAATTTAGATTCTGGCCGACCTAGCCAGGAAGGGACATGACAGAATACCAGATTATGCAAGCATATCTAAGCTAGGTATGACAAGATACAAAATTGGCTAAGTGAATGAGATATACAAGAATCACACAAAAAGATAAAATTAATTGTTCTTCTAATCTCAACAGAATATACAGACATTTTTTATTGTTAGGGAAATAAGAATGATTTACTAAATGTTACGCATGGCTTGGGCAAGGAGATAAACATAAAAACAATTAGCTTGAGACTTAAACAAATTTCTTGAAAACTAGTGATGTTTTTTAGGTGAATAGGTAGCAACTAAACTAAATTAAAACACCTAAAGGATGATTAGAAGTGAAGGAACCACAACCAACCATGTAACCACTAACCTTAATAAAGACTTGTAACTCAATACACCAACTATATATACAGTGAACATAAACAGCCATTGAAGGCCCAAAGAAAAGCAAGTACTCTTTTGTCAAAGTATATAGAAGGCATGGAATACAAGGGGAGTCCCATTGCATTGGCTTAAAGACTTAACAATAGTCTTCATCAACCGTTCAATTCCCACTAAGAATTGGTCCAACCATTAATGTGGCTTGTAAGATGACTCGTCCAAGTAATCATTATATCATCCATTCTTGTAGTAGAGGACACAATAGTTATAAAGTCAATTGTTTACCATTCTCTCTAGAAAGTAAATATCAATAGAGTGGAAATTAATCAAAGCTTTAATTTCAATAGTCAAATGCTTGACCTTAGAGGCAATGGAATCACAAAAGATTTGATGCTCTTCTTGGATGGAGAGGTTTAACCATTGTACCTCAATCTTAGTAAATTATTTTTTGTTGGGTAAATGTGTCTCAACCTTGCAATTACATAAGGTACTGTTGATAGGTAAGCGTGGGGGGGGTGCGGGTTGGGGGGGCGGTATATTATATATATTTTATTATTGTAAATCTGGACCGTTCATCACTAGGTCTCATATTTGACGGTCGATATTTTGTTGGCTTGACTTGCCCTAGAAGGCAATCCTATTTTATGAGGATGTTGTATTACGGTTGTGTATTGTGATGTATTCTGAGAGGTTGATAGTAGTTGTGTTGCCTTTGGATCTCTGGTTGGTGATACTCTTGTGAGAAGCTTGCTCTGCAAGTATATAGTAATCTTTGTGATTTTTGAATAATATATTGGGCAGCTTTTGGAGTGTAGGGTTTTTCTTCAAAAGGGTTTTCCCGACATAAATCACTGTGTTGTGGTATGCATGATATTTATGTTTATTTTTGTTTTGGTTTCTATAACTGTTGTAAAGATCTATAAAGTTTTGCATTATCTTCCTCTCAAGATTAGTGTAGGAAGTTCTTTCGCTACCTTAGCTTCCTTACAATTTTTCACTTTGCAAACTGAGTCGTGAATCTCTGTAGTGTTGCTTCATTGCAATCATGTGAGCATCCATTTGAGCACAGTAAGGGGTAGCTGAAAAATCCATTTGTTCCATAAGAGTGTAGACATGATTAAATGGATGGCTTGTGCAGTTGTGGAATGTTGCGTTTTCCCCTTGGGTGCAATTAAGCCTCTTGTTGGAATCTTCTTCTCATTGCAAATATAAATATAGCCCATTATTAGAAGCACAATTCAAAAACTTGGCAGCCCAAACATTTAACATAAATACACAAAATAAACTTAATAATGCATGGAAAGAATAAAGAATGAATTTAGAGATTGCACTAGTCTATTTTGATTATCAATATGTATTGAATCAAAGATTATATATGCCATATTCCTCAAAGGCCCAAAAATCAAAATTTCAAATATTGTACAACTACAATCTACAATTCTTCTTCCTCCTAGTTGCATTGAACCTCAAATTAGAAAGCAAATCTAAATCATCCTTCTTAGAAGTTAATGAATCCTTAAGTGTGTCATCTTCTAGTACTTCCATTGTTACTACTTCTTCTTCCAATTTACCAAGATCTTCATCAATGAATATAATATCCACATCTTTAGCAATTGAATTTGAATATGGATCAATGTTATCCAAGTTGATAATATTATGAGATTGCTTCCCCTCCACCTTTTTTATGTGAAGGTGAAGGTTGTATTGGATGAAGATCATTGATGCTTTTTTGAGTCAACCTTTTTCCTTTTCTTTTTGGTGTGAATGCTTTCAAATATGCTTCAGTTGTGTTCACACCTAGAAGTGCTACAATGTTGGGGCAAAACACGAATGGCAAGCCTTTGAAGATTTCGTGTTTGAGTGCTGTAATCTTCCTACGACAAATCTATAGGTAAAACATTTGAAAAGTAATAAGTAAAAATTTGTAGCATTAAGTTAAAAATTTAAAATTGAATTTATAAAAAAGAATGTAATTAAAGGACTCAATTCTTTTACTTGGCTATTGCATTTTGTTCATTTGAATGCACATAGATGAAGAAAAGAGCCTCCCCACTACAACCTTGTAGACTTGCAATTCATTTGGAATTGTGTTTTTAAAGTTTTTATCCAGTTTCATCCTCTTTATGCATGTGGTAAGGCCTCTCGTGTTAGTTTTAGGATCAGATTTGCAATAAGCAGAAATACAACAACACAGGAACAATAAACACAACACTTTTACCCTGGGAAAACCCTCCTACTCGAGGGAGAAAAACCCTGCAAAATATATATCTCTTATATATAGATATCAAATGAACAAGAGCAGAAATCTGCTTTACAAGTTTGGCCTTACTAAAGGCTGAATTATTACAATGAATAATAGCATCACTCCTTGATGCAAAGAGACAAAAGAGTATGATCCTCCTTGAGTAGTTCGATCTGCTGCTAAGGTGCAAACTTGAAGTTATTTTAATTGATTGATTAAATGGATGAACATCTCCTTCTATATATACAATGCAAGGAGACTCTTCACAAGCAAGGCGACTCTTCACCTAGGTCGGCCCTTTTGATAAATAGCAAATATAAAATATGATTTTGTAATAAGGCCGACTTGCCTTAATAATCTTTTATTATATTAACTTAGGAGAAAATATCTCCATAAGCTACAAACACTAACACTCCCTCTTAGCTAGGGAGGTATTTTCCAGATATTTTCATCATGGAGTCTCTCAACATGACGCCCACAAAGGCTACACCTATTTGTGGAAAGCTCAAAGGTTCATCACGGAGTCTCTCAACGTGATGTCATCATGGAGTCTCTCAACATGACGTCCACCATGGCTACTCCCATGTGTGGAAAGAAAGACACGTACAAGTGTCCATCATGGAATCTCTCAACGTGATGTCGTCATGGAGTCTCTCAACATGACGTCCACCATGGCTACTCCCATGTGTGGAAAAACACAAGTACAAAGGGTCCATCACAGAGTCTCTCAATGTGATGTCGTCATGGATTCTCTCAACATGACGTCTCATCTTAGAGATGAACAAGGGCTCGCACCTCATATTTCTCCGTCTCAGAGAAATATACACTACAAAGGCTTTCACCTCATACTTCTCCGTCACAGAGAAATATACACTACAAGGGCTTTCACCTCATACTTCTCCGTCATAGAGAAATATACACTAACATGGGCTTTCACCTCATACTTCTCCGTCATAGAGAAATATACATTATAACAGATCTTCATGATGATGTGACTCCCTCTGAAGCTCCAAGTACTTGCATCAACCTCTTGACCTCCTCGTCCAAGGTTGCCACTGTTGGTTTGTCAGACTCCCTATGAATGTTAATTTCTCCTCTTTGAAGAAGCTGATCACAATGACAATCTGTATGGGTTCTTCGTCTTCGAGAGATGTCTCCAGCCACCAACTCAGTCCCATGGCTGCAAGCTGTGTCTCCATTCTTCAGCCTGCTTGACTTCCTCACAAGATGCATCAAGCTCTTCTTCTCTTGAATGCAATCTCTTATGCTTCTCGGTCCGTCCTGAAAGCATTTGGAGAGTTTAATAATAGTTCATAGAACTAAACTATCCCGAAGAGAAATACCAATGCTAGAAGCATACATGATTCACTATCCCAATGTTATAGCGTGAATTAATAACTACATAAAAAATCATGAACATTATTCAAACATGAAATACTTATCTCGTTGAAATCAAAATCTCCTTAAGTGCTGCACTTAAACGCTTTTCAGGTCTGCACTTATCTTTCTTGGGATCTGCTCATTATTTTACAATAATTTCTCAGATCTGCTTATTAGAGTGCCTTGTTTCTCTAGCAATGAATTTAGCCCTGCTCTCTGTAAAAATCTCAAGTTCATTTTTCTTCTAAAAAACCAGAAAGTTCGTCTTCCTCTTCAAACTTAGGGTGCTCAGGATTACTCCATGTATAGATCTTCTTCACAGATTCGCTTACACAGGTTATGATGCAATTGTAGATCAGAGCACACAAAGTCTGGTTGCAGGGGCGATTACCAGTAGCGTCCAGGCAAAGCCTTCGGCTCTGGCCGCTACTTACATTGGCAGATATGGAGAGCCTTACTTGGCATTCAGATTCTCTTTATGCACAATTGTTCACGGCACCTCCAGGTAACCCCGATATGGTTCGGTGAGACCAGTCGAAGGTTTAAAAGAGACAAACTGCTAGCAATCCAGATATTTCGATCTTTGCTATTTTCCTTTATATGGTCGCTGGAAAACACATTGATTCCTTAAGACTTCGAATACAGACATGCATCATTAAGCCTAGAGTTTCCACATTAATGACTTCGCAGGTTTAAAATCGCCCATCATACTACGACCAATTATGTGAATGTCGGTGAAGAATGCACTATGCAATTAAACATAACCAACATTCATGAATACCAAATACCAAGTGGCAACCAATATATATATAAATAGATGCGTCCCAGTCGCTAGAAGCCCTGACCTTTATCCATGATGGTGACATCTCCCAAGGATGCGTCCTCTCCTCTGGATGTTGATATTAGACGACTTCCTCTGTTCTTATGAAATCGACACTTCACCACCTATTTGTCTTATATGACACTAGATAAGGAGGCTCGAATGATATAAATATTAACCGCTACAGACTATGATCATTTGTCTTGTCCTAGTAGCTCCCGCACTTTGATATCAAACAAAAAGAAATAATATTCGATCCTTTGCAAGAGTCCACGATTCCATAAATATTTGTCTTCTTCATTCTTGGCGACTATCCTTTCCTATCAAGGCCCGATAATGATTATAATCCTCCCATCGAACATTCAGGTGACGTCTTCAAGTTGGGTGCTGAAGAGAAGCAAACAACGATTGATTTAATTGATTTCCGTCTTCTTTTTCTAATTGCTGTTCTTAATCTCCTTGTGCGCCTGGCTCCAATCTTCGTCTTATCTCAAGCAGCTTGCTGGCAAATAAATTTGTCTTTACTTGATTTTTCAAAATAGAACGATTCCTTCAGAAGCGGCCCAAAAGTAATCCCTATCTAAAAATCACGATATGAGCAAAGACCCAGGCAACACTCGACAGGTCAATACTTCTTTGTTTTCTTTTGTAATGATAAACCTCCGAGCACTCTTGATATCATGGCTGGCGATTATAATAATGCAATCCTTATAGAATGTGACCTTTTGCCAATGCTATATTCATTCCGGCATGGAAAATGAATATGAGTCCTTACAAAAATCCGCACCAAGGATGCTTGTCAGAGTACGAGATCCCATCATTTACCACTAAGGGAATGCCGTGATGGGTTTCTGTCCAAACATAGCAGAGAATCTTGAGAGTTCTCATTCTTAGATCTTCCCGAAATACAAATTCAATCAATATGCAATTTCTAGAATGATGCGCAAAGAGTTGTCTTGATTGCTCACTCAAATCTGATCGGATCCTTTCTTAAACCCGCTTTGATACCATGTTAGTTTTAGGATCAGATTTGCAGTAAGCAGAAATACAACACGGGAACAATAAACACAACACTCTTACCTTGGGAAAACCCTCCTACTTGAGGGAGAAAAACCCAAAAAAATATATATCTCTTATATATAGATATCAAATGAACAAGAGCAGAAATCTGCTTTACAAGTTTGGCCTTACTCAAGGCTGAATTATTACAATGAATAATAGCATCACTCCTTGATGCAAAGATACAAAAGAATATGATCCTCCTTGAGTAGTTCGATCTGCTGCTAAGGTGCAAACTTGAAGTTATTTTAATTGATTGATCAAATGGATGAACATCTCCTTCTATATATACAATGCAAGGAGACTCTTCACAAGCAAGGCGACTCTTCACCTAGGTCGGCCCTTTTGATAAATAGCAAATATAAAATATGATTTTGTAATAAGGCCGACTTGCCTTAATAATCATTTATTATATTAACTTAGGAGAAAATATCTCCATAAGCTACAAACAGTAATATGTTGTAACCTCCTCATCATCCTTAGAGGAATCATAGAAAATTTGGAGTTTAATTGGTACCCTATGGCATGCATTGGCTGGTGGGGTTGGTTGGCTCATTGGCAATCAATAATTTTTCAAATGTCTTCATATTGTCTCTTGTTTCCACCATAATAATGCAACATGGCCTCATAGAGGTAATGTATTGGCATTTTATCCCCCCATCAACCAAACACAAAACCTTGACTAAATGCTTCATCACCAAAAAAATTGAAAATATAAAAAATAATTAAAGAGAAAAAAGACAACAAATAAAAAAAATCATAAATCATAAGCTTATAAGTTAACTAGAGTATCTCTGTTGTGCTTTTGGTGAAGGTAGTGCCCCTACAATGCTTTGTGAAGTGGTAAAGTTTGTGTCAAATTGTATGACCCCTTGTACAAGCTCCTTTCCTTTGGTGTGCACTCATCAAGCTAAGCACCCAAGTATGGTTGTAGATAAATTTTATGATGTTTTTAGCATCTTCAATCACACTTTTGACCCATCCAACCTTTCCAATGCCCTGAAGAATTAAATCAATGCAATGGGAAACATAAGGGCTCTGAAAAAAGGCAAGATGCCTCTCCTAAAGAAGTCTCCATGTGACTACATGTGCTGTTGCATTGTTGGTGACAATTCAAATGATGCTCTCCACCCCCACCTTTTGGAGCATTTCCTTAAAAAATTTGCACAAGTTCTTTGCATTCTTGATTTCATGTGAGGCATCTATGAGCTCAAAAACCACCAAAGTGCCATTGGAAGCCACCATAAAGTTTATTTGGATTCTATTCTTGCCATTTGTCCACCCACCAAATAAAATATTGTAGCCATTTTTCTGCCACATTCTCTTCTAGTCATCTACTATTAATTGCGTATTTTTAACAACTTTCTCTAACAATGGTCCATTGAAATTATGTAGAGTTGGTGTTGTACTCCTTGCATTGATAATGGTTAATGCATTTATTAGTGCATTCCGATATGGGTTCGTGCCACATCCTTGCTTCATGGTGATTCTCTCGGTTCTAAGTAGTACCTTCAAGTGAAAGTTGTGCACCTAGAACATTCCAAGGAGTGGGGAAGCTAGTGGAATTAATATGGCTTGAACTCTCTTTAGTGTCAGTGGAGGAACACTGAATTCAAAGGCCAATAAAAGAGACTCTTGATGAATCAGAGGTGGTTGTGGAATTCATCACTAATGCAACTGCTTCCCTTGAACAACTTGACATTTTGGCTTGCACTTTGATTGAAGTGGTTTTTGATTTGATTGATAATTTGATACCACCACTCATTAAACTTGCAGTAATTGTAGGTCTCTATGCCCTTCATCACACTTGGTGGGCCATACTTCCGTGCAGGTTTCTTTCTACCTTGCATAATGCCTTGCCACATTGTAGAGAATCTAGATTCTAGAAATTAAGAAAAAAATGTAAGCAAGCAGCAGGTTTTGAAATAGGAAAAAAAAAAAAAAAAAACCAAAGCAATACCTATCAAATAGCACTCTAATTGTTGATATGTCCTTTCAATTGCTGATAATATATCCATGTGGTTGGTATCCAAAATTCTGAAGACAAAAGTGGCAAAGAGAGTTAAAAAATTTAGGATTTTACATTAATTTTTTTCTGTTTCTATGGCAGCTGAGTTTGCCTGTTGAACTGGTTGGTTCCAAGTGAAGCTCAATGAGAATCTCATCAAGTAACAAAAAAGTTTTGCAGCTGACTTCTTTGCAATCCATGGGAAAATTACTCGCCCTGCTGCAAAATCGACGAGTTTTAAATTTATGATCATAAGGGCTGTAAGAAATGCTATGGTATTGATGAAGATGGTAGCCATTGTAATGGGTGGGAAAGAGATAATAGGACTCATATAGACTCCCAACAAGGCGATGGAGGCATTTTGTGGCTCTAACGAGTAGAAGAGACAAATACGGAATGAGTTGCCTATAGCCAACTAGTGAGTGAACTAAACGAGAGAAGAGTATAACTAAATCTGATTCAAGTTTCCATAAGTGCAAACATGATGCTCTGTTATACAGTCTGAACACCAACATAAATGTAAGAAATGGAAAAATACTTGCAAGTGTGGAAACATAGCCAATACAAGCACGAGATTTAACATAACTTACTCCCATAACTAGTAATGCACCTTTGCCTACATGTTTGCAAAAACCAAACCAAAACATGCAAGCTTTGGTGCTTAAATGATCCAATAAACACACAATAATTACATGTGGAAAATGAAAATCAATTCAAATTAACTAATCCCTAGAAACCATAACAAATATATTTAGGCTTTTCTCTTTGTTTTGTTTTCTACTTCACCACCTTTGAGAGACGTAAACGAGTAAGCCTTATAACAACTGCCCATTCAAAAAAGGTTCTACACACAATCCAACATGATTGTTTGGCACCGCATGTAGCTTCAATAAACATAGAGGTATTGTCCCTACCATTACATTTGATGGTAATCAAGACCCAAAGCTTACCTTAAAGCCTTTTGCAACATCTACAAAGAACACATCCAAGCCAATCAATATACTACCATAAAGCTATTTCCAAATTTATAGTAAGAGATGTCTTAGAATGGTACAACAAACTTAAATCTAATTCTATTTTCAAGTTTAAGTCTTAATTACCATGTGGGTCCATGCTAATTATACAATGAGGGGATGAAGTTACATTTGGTTTAACTTACATTATTGGACATAATAAGTTGTAATATGATATCAATACATTATGTCTGTACATATCTAATATCTCTCCTTGCCCCTCCCTATCTCTACTGACTAAATTGTAGACAACCTTAGTTTCTTGAAATTCTTGAAATTTTGTAGGCATTATATTTGTAGTCTACTGCTTAGTTTCACAATAATGAAAATAAATGTTCTTGGTATCAACCAATTGTCAAATGTAGTGATGATGACCCTTAATGTTTTTTTTTCTAACATGATATATTAGGTGCTTCACAAATTTCAACACTTCGATTATCGTATAATGGAATTGGTGTGAAAAGATCTAGCTTCAAGTTATGGAGTAGATTTTACAACTATATTGCCTTGTAGTTGTTTTGTACTTTGTTTCAGTAGAAGATAAAGCTACAGCGTGTTGAAGCTTACTCTACAATGAAAAAACCCTTGAGACCAAGGAGAAAATATGGCCAATAATTAGTAGAAGATAAAGCTGCAATTTGTTGAAGCTTACTCTACCATGAAACATCTCTTGGGCTGAAGGAGAAAATATAGCCAATAGTTCTCCAAGTATCAATTGAACCTCCCAATCTGAGTTTGTATACTATAGATAATTGTTTGTAGAGCGACTCATCAACCAATCATGAATTGTCATAGGTTGACAACTTCAACTCAACCTCCATAGTTGTAGTGGAAGAATTTCAATTGATCATGGGAAATCATTATAAAGGATTCATAGCATACTTGACTTGAGCCATGAAATGATATGGCCATGTTTCCAAAACCCTATACCTAAGCAATATTGTAGAAGACATGGATTAGTCATGTCAAGAAAATAACATAGATTAGATTTTACTTGTTGTAATGTAGTGGCCCTGCTACCTATGATGGCGCAATCATCAACATAGACAACAAAAGTCACAATGCCATCACCATCACTTGACATAGAGATTTTGATGACAAAGATTTCTTTGGAAATCATAATCTTGAAGATGCTAATCCATTTGATATACTTTTTTTGTGGAGCTTTCTTAAGCCTACATGGAGACTTTGACAAGCTAGATGATCAATAGTAGGTACTTGAAATCCTTCACATTGCACCATGTAGACTCCTCTTCCAAATCCTTGTTCAATAAAGCGCTCTTCACATTTGTCTGATACACCTTCCGACCAAATTGGGATGCTATGGAGAGAAGCAACCGGAATGTGACATGTTCATGGTTGGAACAAAACTCTCCTCGTAGTCTAACCCCTCCTATTATGAATAACCTTGTGCAACATGACCAATCTCATATTTGTCCAAAGTACTGTTGGCTTTAAATTTGATCTTGTATATAAACTTGCATATAAGGGGATTTTTACTTGGAGGCAATTCAACTAATTTTCTAGTAGTATTCTTCATCAAAGCATCATCCTTAGCTTGCACGATAGCCTCCCACTCAAGGTTTCTCTTAGCCTTTGAGTATTGTTGTGGTTGAGGCACCTTCAAAAGTTAGAAGATGTTGGATGAATGAATGCATTGAGTTTGAGAGAACTAGATAGCACATTGTTCAATAATTCTGGCTTGCATTTTATTGAATGAGGAACTTACAAGGTGGTTGTAACTCACATTGTAAGTTAATTTTTAGACATAATTATATCATGTTATTACATCATTAACATACATCACTAACATAAATAGTTTGACATTATGTCTAACAATGATTTATATCTAATATCCCCTCATTAATGTCTAAAGTCTAAACCAAGGACAGTTTCAAGATTGTCTCAAAATTAGACTAAGAGAATAGTACCAATAGGTTTAAACCTTTGATCAGTAGATGACTACATCCAAGTAATGCACTATAATTCATATAATTCAGTTGAGCAAGTTTATTAGCAATTTTCAAGAAAATTGCAATAAACTCTTGCTTCAACTTGTCCATTTGTAGTGTGGTGCAATAGATATTGGACCACTTCGAGCTGAGTCTCTCTAGTTAGATTGATCAACTGCTCTAGTAGGATTCAACATTCTATCAGCTTCATCTATGACCATCATATCAAACTGCTGGGCAAGGCACTCGAATAACTTCTGGCCACTACTAGAAGCAATAATGAATACAATCTCATCCTCATTTGGGCTTATTCCATGTTAAATTCAGCACCTAGAGGAAAGTGACTTTCCAAAATAAAATGGTGAGACAACTTCAATAGAACCTTATCTTGTTCTTCTACTACAACCACAATATTTGCAACAATTGATCATGGTTGTGGTCACCTACAATTAGAAGATTAAGGTAAAGCCCAAAAGTTCCTTCAACAGAAAATGTCACGCTACTTTTGGACTCCTTAACCAAGCCATACCTATTAACAACACCTCCATTCTATGTTGCTGATGAATCATCTAGCATTGCTAGGGCTAAAGATGGGAAGGATTTCATAAACAAAGAGGACAAACACATACCTAGAGACACATGCTATTGGTTTTGCATGCCACTCTTATGAATCATATATTGCCATGTTTTCAACTTTCCCATCCATTTCACCTTTAGCATTGTCATCATTTTCATTGTCATTGTCCTTTTGAGACAATGCTCTCCCTGTCACCATGACGACAACCCTCTCTTTCCATTCTTGTTGATTTGTTGCTTTGGTGTTCTAGTCAACCAAACTTGTCATCTATAAATAGTTGGCCTTGCAATTAGCAATGATGTCAAACATTTCAAATTAGTGGGTCCTTGCAATTATGATATTCTTTCTTTTGTTCAATTGGCTCTACACAAGTTTTTGATAGTGAGCCTCTTAGTTAGTTGGTCCTAGGCCTACAAAGTTGGCCCAAAATAGGGTCAACTAGCTAGTTTTTTGCACAACTTAGTTGTTTTTCTACAACCCACCATTCTGTTGTTTTTTGACAATAGATGGCCCCTTTCACAACAATTTGCATAGTTCTATGATACTTGGCCTCTTTAACAACACTTTGCAGAGTCCTACCATTATGACCTATGTCACAAGTTTCGGTGAGCTTCAAGCATGGAGTTCGAAACTTAATCAAATCTGAAATTTTTATTTGAAATTCACTGCATTTTTTTGTAGCAAGAAACAAAGTAATGTCGATCCCATTCCCACCCTCCTGACACCGAATACTCTGCTATGATGGGGACCCATTCACATCAAATACGGACTTCATCACTTTATTCATTCGCGGAAACCCGCTTCTAATGTATTGCCTTTAGGCGCAGGCTAGGGCATAACGGACCCTTGACCTTGTGAGGAGCCAATACTTTGTGAAATGTTTTGAAGTTTCTGATAACTATATTAATATTCGAATAGTGAACCATAAGAAAGCAATGTTAATTTGGGATGTCTATAAGATGGTGTAAAATAGTATAAGGGAATAAATCCCTTTTATAAAAAATTGGATCAATTAAATTAATGCATATAATAAATATATAAACTAATTTAGAATCAATTAAGAGTGGGATTTGATAATTGTAATAAATGAATATTTAGAGTATTAAATGTAAGGAGATAAGGTTTATGGTTTTAGGAATTAGAATAAAGAATATATGTTGATGTTGTGTAAGATATAATTATTTAGGTAAAAAAAAATGTTGGTTTGTAAGCTATAAGATTGTCTTGAGAATATGGACTTCTACAACCTAATTTTTTGCGATCTTTGATGGATGAATCATATGTAAGGATGACGATGTTTAGAAATACCTTTGGGGAATTTGTCAAATTGATAAAGTCAAAATACACTAAAGATTCAAGTTAACTAAATCTATTTATCAATGTCAAACTATTTTGACAATTTTGTGGATATATTACTTATATTTTAAAAAATAAAAATTTACATAAGGCGAATTCAATCCCAATTATTTTTCTGAATTTTTTCTTTGCCAAACTTCATACGATTTCAATGTTGCCGAACTCGAACTCGAATTCAAACCTTGTGACTTAGATTATGACAATGATTCTGCTTTTTCCCTTCAATACTTGCTAGGAGTCTAAATTTAAGTCATTGAGGCTATAAATGCCATCCTTGTAATCCCTCTACTGAGGCAGAAACTGCCAGCTGGCTTCTACAAAACCATTGACTCCTAAAAGTTAGCAATTGTAGATTGATATAATGCAGTTTTTTGCTTTTTGTTTTTGGCAAAATAATGGGCTTATTTCAGATCTTAAATTTTTTTGGTACTTGATCACTATTCATCTATAACAATCAATTTTCATCTTGTACTGTTATTGTTTGCTTTAATCGGGCTATTATTTATCTATACATTTCACAGTTCATTCACACACATAACAGTTCATCTGTACTATACATACTCATACATATTTGTAATTTCTGTCTTTTTTTATTAATAAAAAATTTCTTGTGCAATGACATGGATTTGTCTCCTTGGACAATGAATTCTTGTTTTTCCTTGGACATCAATTGCAATCCCTCTCATGGTAACTCCTCCAGCGAGTTCCTTCCCTTCCAAATGGATCAGATTAATGTACCCACTCCTAGGGCTTTCTTGCTATGATTTAGTGTACCTTCTTCAAGGGCTTCCTCACTTTGAATCAGTGTATGCTTCCTAGGGCTTTCTCATTATGATACCAAATTTTGCAAGAATGATGCATAGTTTGAGAGAATTGTATTGTACACACCTAAATGAGTGTGGCCTGTATTTATTATTGAATGGAGAGGTTACAATATTGTTGTAGCTTACATTTGAAGTACCTTTTTAACTAAATCATGTCATTACATTATTAACATATGCCACTGAACATGAATATTCTAACATTCAATTATATCTAATAGAAGAAAGACCAAAATGAACATGTTCCTCTAAACCAACAATTTGTTTTCCCATTTGCCAAGGTTGCACATTTGATTAAGGAAGTTCTTCCCCCTTACATCTTGAAGAGTGGAATAATACCCTTGGATCTCTACGACTGTGTGATCTGAGATTCTTAGGATGAAGAAACCACATCTTGATTTGTAATCAACTTAGGTCTTCATCTTTGATTTACCAGTGTTGTAGAAGAAATATCATCCAATAGGTTGATGCTTTGGTGACTGTAATTGAGTACAAGAAGAACTAAAGCTTTCATCCTTCAAACACACCACAACACTAGTTCTAGATTGATTATTGACAATTTTCTGGTTAAGGTTATAGTCACAGAAAGGTTGTATTTCTTTTACATCAACATCCCAAGTAAGTATATCTTTTTTATTGAAATATCAATAAGTCTATATGCTTTAGATTGTTCACTATACCCAACAAAGAAATATTTGAGGCTCCTAGAATCTACTTTACTCCTTTTCCTATCAAAAACCAAAACATATACAATTGAACCAAGAATGCAAAAATGTGTTACCCATAGTGTTGAGAGTTGGACTTGGCAAAAACTTGGCAAGTTGTTTAATAACCCAGACTTAGGCTTGGTGGAAAAAGTCAACCAAAACTCGGCAACTAAAATATATAATTTATGAAAAAATGTTTATAATCGTTTTAAAAAATAAATTTCAAGTTGATTTCCTGTTTTTCCTACAAACTCGATAGAGTTTGACTGCCAAGACTTGCAAGTCTTTTGAAACTCACAAGTTTTGGCAGACTCATGAGTCTTGGCTATCAAATGTGGTCAAGTTTGTAGGTTGAGGTTGTAGACATGTTGAGCTTGACTCGGACTTGGATTCTCAGGTCCTTGTCCCAACTTACTGACTCTCAATACGTTGCTGTTACCTTTGGTTTGAGCTTAGGCCAAGATTCTTGCAAGGAATTACAGTTTACACAAACTTCTGTTCAGAAGATATAACATCATGTTCATTGCTTCAACTCAGCATTCATATGTGTCACCTCTGTTGTGCATCATACATTGGGCCATCTCCATGATTGTTTTGTCTCCCTCAATGACCTCATTCTACTAAGAGGTGTATATGGTTGTCAACTATAAATTTTGAATACCTTTTTTCTTTGTTGTAGTCCTAAAACTGCTAGGAAATGAACTTGCCCCATTATCAAACCATAGTGTCTCGATTTGCCTACATTTGTGATTTTCAACTAGTGTTTTGAACTTGACAAAGATTCCAAAGCAATCCAACTTGCGTTTTAGAAGGTTTACCCACATTTTCCTGAAGAAATCATGAATCAACAACAGAAAGTACCTTGCGTTGAGGATTGTTGATTAGGATGGCTCATAGGTCTACATAAATGAATTCAACAACCACCTTTGGAGGCCATACTCTTTTAGTAAGAAACAAATTTTGTTTTGCTTACCAACCAAACACCCTGCACATATATCCTACTTCACTTGGATAGATGGTAATTTGTGAACCATACACGCTTTGCTTAGTTTGGCTAAATACTAAAGCTTGAGATGTTCATATTATCTTATGCAACAAAATTCTATTGAGATTTTCTCCACAAGTGATGCATGCAAATAAATTGATAGGATCAACTATCCTGTACAAACCACCTTGTCCAATGCTTAGGGAAATAATTTTGTCTTGTTTGAGGTTAGTCACAATAGATTTCTTTTCACAAAAAACCATTGCACTGTTAGGTTTTTTAATAAGCTGACGACTGATAGGCAATAGATTTTGTTCATATTTGGAACAAACTTAACATCCTTTACTATGGATTTTATTGCATCATTGAAAACAATCTGAACATCCCCTATCACTTTTAATGCATGTGTTCTACTATCACCCAAAGAACTAGAATCTTTAGAATTAGAATCAAAATAAACTTGTCATACTAGTTTCTACAGTCGGTGAATTGTTGAGGTGCACCAAAATCAAAGAATCAACTAGTTGCATAATCATTACCTTGGGGAGATGCCATAAAAGCGTACACCTCCTCCCTGATGTCTTGCTTCACAGCTTGAGCCTACAACTTTTAATGGGATTGATCATATTGTCTTTTCTAGAATTTTTTTAGCATTATTTTTTTGATATACCTAAACTGACAACAGTAATAACAATTGACTTTGTGAATTAGAAGTTGATGTTTTCTTTGTGAACCAGAAATAGACTTCGCCATTTGCATTTATCTCTCTTCTTTGTGCAACAAATGCGAATTTAATTTCTCTAAGGCAAGAGTTCGATTCTTTGCCAACATATGCAAAAGACTCCACAAAATTTTCGAAGGACATTGCAAAATTATTGATGATTAGAGCAACCACATTATCTTCATCTACAAGTTTGTTGAAAACGGAAAATTCATCTCTGAAGTCTTTCATTCTAAGTCGATTCTCTAAAAGTGACCGAACCTCCCCCAACATTTTGGAAAACAACAAATTTTTTGAATATAACACTACCTTTAGAAATTTGATACTTGTTTTCGAGGTTTTCGCAAAGATTACTAATGGAAGTGGAATTCCGAACTTGTAGGATCAAGTCATTAGAGATAGATAGTTTCAACAGCAAGGCTTCCTTAGATGGTTATCATAATCAACAAGATTTGAAGCTGTTCTGGTTTCTGTTCTGAGAATTGTTGAAGAACAATTCTTGTATTAGCAATGGTGCATATTTTGTTTCTAGACAATAAAGTTTTGGCTTGTTATTTTTTGGACTTAGGGCAAAACAAGATTTTGAATATTGGCCATGGCTATGTAACCTACGGTTAACAGGAAAACTTCCAGCCTTTGATAAAAAATTGTAGACTATTACAATGTAGTGTTTTCCACAAAATTGTTGCTTAATAATAGCATAATATTAGAGTAATGTTTATAGATTTAAACACAGGAAATGTAACTTAATCAATACCATTCTATATTATCCACATAGCCTTATGTGTACTGTTTGTACAGCCCAATGTGCACTGGTTTCTGCCCTTTGACTCCACAACAATTATTCTCTAGTCTCTTCTTTGAACAGGCCTTCAGTCTGCCCTCTTTTTACAGCGACTTGACAGTTTTGATAGTGATTTACCCTTCCTATAGTTGGCCTTCAAACACGCCCTTTGAAAATGATTTAATAGCCCCTGATTTGACAACAAACAGCAATTTGACCCTTTGGACAGCTGCTTTTGTAGCAACAACTATTTGATCCCTTTGGTCAGCAATTTGAACACACAGCAGATTTGATAATGATTTGTCCTTTCTCGCTTTAATCTTCTTCTTTGTTGGACTTGTTTAGTGTACCCTTTCCCAGGACTTTCTTGTTTTGAATCAGCATACCCTTTCCAAGGGTGCTATTTCTTTGATACACTTCAATGATTGTACACTCATATTTATTATTGTATTAGTCTGTTGGAGGAAGTTACATTAGTGTTTATAACTTACATTGTAAGTTATTTTTTAGACATAATTAATATGGTGTTTCTACATCGTTAGCATAACCAATAAATGCCTGTGGACAAAGTGTTGTCTTAAATTATATCATATGTCACAGCCCAACTGCATCCATTGGGTATGCCTTTATAAGGAAAAATGTATGGGGTTTTTGAAAGCCAAAATATTCCTTCAGTTGGATCTTGACCTATTACAGGCTAATAAAAGGATTTCAATGGGCCTTCTATATACCTTCTTTGTATGGGGGATGAGGAATTAAATAATCATATTTTTCTACATGGCCCATTTGCTATTTTTTTTTGAGGAACACTTCTGGAAAAATGTAGGCTAAATTGGGTATTCCCAAATATAGTGTTAGATATGGTAAAGTAATGGGCGCTAAAAATCAAGAATAAATCCCTTTAGATCCCATGGAAAGTAGCTCAAGGAATCATAATTTGTAACGTTTGGATGCAAAGAAAACAAATAATATTTAAAGATAAACATTATAAAGAACTGTATATGGGGTGCATTGAACCTGTATTATCTGATCTAATCATAGCTTGGATGAACGAAAACTACAAAATTTAACTAGAAGAGGTAAGAATTATGTATCCAATGGCAATTGGTTAAATGACAATTTCCTAAAGTTCCCCCTGAGAATTATTGAAAATATATGAAGCTAGAATTGTTTGTTCCCCGCTCCCCTTGGGAGAATTATTAAGCTCAATTTTGATGGTTCAGCCAAAGGTAATCCCAGGCCTTTTAAAGCAGGACATGTTTTCAGAAATGACAAAGCCAACCATTGCTCATTTTTTTTGATTGATGTGTGAATTGAAACTAACAAGATGGCAGAGGGTTGAGGGTGATTTGTAAATCTTGATAAATGCCATGACAATTGGAAGCATCTCATCTTGGAAGCTCAAGGTATCACTGTTGAATCCATATGGCTGTCAAAGAAACTGTATTATGTCATCTTCTCCCATGTTAAGAGGGGTGGTAACAAAGATACTGATATGGTAGCTAATATTTGAACTGTACCAATGCAAAAGATTGGTGTGCCTTACAAATTCTGGGAATTGAAATTTGTTGATAGCCTTGACAAATTAGTAGTTGAGGATGCTAAGTCCTTTCCATTTCATATACCTCCCCATGATCCCCTATTTCCCCTTTTGTCCAATATCTCCCGTTGACCCTAGTTATCTCTTTTAAGGATGAAAGGAATGTTTATGATTAATGATTTATAAGAAATATGACACAATTGTAGGGTTCCATGAGAATCTGAACACAAGCCTAGATCTAGGTGACTGCAGAAGCTTATAAAAGCTAAATGCTAACATCCATATGGTGTAGAATGCAAATATCAACTACAATCCAATATTGAGAGTGTGGAAAGACTAAAAAAATGAAACTGATTGATAAATAAAGGAAATTGCATACAATATATAGAGTCAGAGATTTTGGGAGAACAAGTTGGAAGGCAATTTTCCCAAAGGAGTTGAACTAGTCACAAGTGAACAAGTGGTGGACTCAACATGAAGAGCAGTTAGGTCAAGGGAGCTCAACTTGATGTGAAGTGCTCATTATTGCTGAATCTACCTAAGTAAATAAAACTAGTCACCTAAGTAAACTTAAAATAAAAGGTGCAGTTAGATAATGACATCAACAACTATCATTAATTGTCACTCAATGGTGACACACTCATTTCAATTATGAGTTGGATGGGGATGCGTAGCTTGGCTATCAAATTCATTATAGGACTGTAAAAAGTTTCTTTCTCTCCTATTTATCACTTAGTAATTCTGCATGGTAAGTGTTGGAGATAGAAAGAAAATCAAAGGTTGACACCTTTTTGATTTCCCTATATTGCTGCCTTCCTAGTCTGTGAATGGTTGTGAAAGGATTGAAGTACTGGTATGAAGTTGTAGATTCTGCTGCATATTATTCTTGTGATGATTGGTATAAGAAATCATACTTTGGTTCTGTTAATGGCCTATTGGGACTATACGGTTTTTTCTTTGTCTTTCATTGAAAGACTTTGTCTTAATGGAAGTTTGAAAGAACTTTTCTGAATGCCATTGGCTGCCAGTTTTTGCATTCCTTCTTCCCCAAATTAAAAAAAAGAGAAAAAGGTGATAGAGGAGAAATTGAAGGGAGAGAATTTTTGTCGAATTTACAGGTGGTGAGTGAAAAATTGGGTTATGTAAAGTTATTGCAGGACCCTCTAGGAGCAAAATGAAACAAAATGAAGTTTTGGCCTCTGAGGAGCCCTATCTACCTCTTGCTGCAGTTGAGGAAGATGGTTAGAGATGGGGGAGAAAAAGCTAGGGAGAAAGGATAGGTAACACCAAAAACCTAATGGATTTTTTTTTTTTTTTTATCTCCACATGTTACTATTGTAGTTGGCCATAATGTAATCAGTCGGCCGGGAATAAAATGAATAAGACTTAGTTAGTTGTCAATTAGTTGAGTGTTTTGTCTTGTTAGTTGGTAGTTCGGGATTTAGTTCCCGAAGGGTTAATTAATGTAATGAAGCGACACGACGGTTGGTTCTCGACCACCTCCACCTGCTATATGTATCGGAGTCTTATGGTTATAGACAGTTACTGCTGTTATGATTGTCATGAAATATCTGTACTTGGCATAAAGACAACAGTGATGATTTTATGCTTTACCTTCTAGTACGTTGTTATGTTCTATCAACTATTATTTCCGTTTACTCATTGCATACGGTGAAGTTAGTCACGTGAGTAAACAACTATTAGAGTTGTAGAATTGTATCAAGGTGGAGCATAAATTGGATGCAAATGATGTAACTTCCAATGGGCCAAAAAATAGAGTTCCAATGCAAAAATTATGCCCTTTGGAAGACTTCTCTTCAAAATCTTAAAAGAAAATTAAATGATAATAAGTTGCAAATATTATGAAAATGTATTTTGAAATAAGTGCCCCAAGTGTTGCCTTTTGATCTATTGTTAGGTGAGTTGAACTTTGATGTCTGGGTGCTTAACGACCTATGTATTAAAATTGTTTCCAATCAATCACAAGGTGCCATATGCCAGGTCCAGTTTTGATAATTTTTCAGCAAACCATTGATGCCATGTGTTGGCTGCCTGTACAGTCGCAGTGGTCCAAGTGATAAAGGGGGTTTAAGGGAAATCAAATTCTAGTCCCCTATGCTTGGGCACCTTGGCATTTGCAGGAGATTCAACTTGTCTAGTTTGTGCTACACCTCAAAGGGTTTTGCCAACCTTTTAACTAGGGCAGGTTCCTTAGCAGGTTAGCTGTGTTGCTGCTCACTGGCCCTGCTTTATTGCCATCGCTTATGTTGTTGGCTCCTATGTTAAATCATCCTCTTTTATGTTGCCCCATTTTGGCACTTGCAAGTTGCTGCCTTGTATGTGGGTTCCGCCCAAGCTTTGTCAGTGCTAAAAGGGGAATATTTTGAAGAATATTCCTCTTTTTAAAATTCAATTTGGGGATTTAGGATCGAAATCAAAAAAATTCTCACAAGGGTTTTGAGGGACATTATAAAGAATTTGGAAAAGTGTATAATAAAATCCTTTGAGATTTTTAACGACTTATCCAAATATACAAACAGTTTTACAAAATTTCCCTAGTGAACATTGATCATTGTTTTGTTAAAATAAATATAATCTTTATTTACTTGCAAACCATGATGTTAAGAGCCCCATTCGAACCACAAATATCTTTTGACTTGATCTACCTTTGGCTGGAACAAATCTGAAAAATTATTCCTCTAGCTCTCGATTTTGTTAATTGTCTTTAAACCCTAGAAGGATGATTCTGTTACACATTTTGGCTTCACTATCTGCACCTACACCTCTCAGAGCCTTGGTGGTCTAATCCCTCAACTTTGTACTGGTTGGAAAAGGCTTATTTTGATCAATGAGATCTATTCAATCCTTCCCAAAACTATTGGGATTAGATGCAACAAATAATCTACTCTATTGGCTCTCCATGGTAAGCATACACATGAATAAGCATTATTTAATATAGAGAGGACAATATTGATTGTATGAAAAGTGTACCGAATTTCATATTAGCACATGATAGGGCAATATCCCATATATCAATACACTGAGTACCTTTATCTTGAGTGGCAATTTTAAGATGGCCTCATATTAAATTTCATAGTAGCATACAACTAGACATTGAATGATAGGGCAATATCCCATATATTAATACAATATGAGTGCCTTAATTTTGAGTCACAATTTTAAGATGGTCTCATGTTATACTAAGGTAGGCCCTCATATCACACCATAAGTAGGCCCTATGATTGTGAATACCAAGGCATAGAAATATTGTACTTGAGTGGTACTTCTATAATATTGTCCAAGGACTGGGAAGTAATAATAGTGTCTGAAGAGGATAACAATTCCAAACTTAGCATCAACGAACCTGACTAGACAAGGTTACAATATGGTGCAAAATATACATTGACAGTAATATTCTACAATCCGATGGACAAATTTATATTATAGTTGGACATTAATATCAATATTAATTTAACTGTGGTTATTGCTCAAGCTTTTTACCACTTTCTTGTACTAAATCAAAGGAAAATACACATCAAACAAGAGGCAACCTAACGTAAAGCTTATAGGATTATCTTTTATTTTCTCAATAAAATATGTAATGATATCCTCCTGACACAAGTGGAACTATGGGAGGCAACTGTATCTGGAATGCTGATCAAGATCCTATTCATGGCATGGCATATTTTGTCTGCTATTATGTCTGACTTGTTCATGAACTAGTTGGATACATTTATTGCTAGAGGCTCCTAGAGAGTATTATTCCATAGCTATTTCAAGATATATTTTGTATGCATATATGCTCATTTAAAAGATATTTTCTACTGTGTTGGATGGTTTTCCAGGGATGCTTTGTGTTCGGGCAAGGAAGATAAACAAAATTTAGATCCTCTCTGTTCACATTGCTGCCCATCTTTATTCTTACACTCAAATTCTGGTTCTTGTCAAGCCTTGGCTAAAGCTGCCAAATATGCTTGCAATGATGCCAAATTTATGAATGAACGGGCACGAAATGACATTGTCTTACTCTCACGGTAATTTATTTGTTCATTGTTGATTCATGTATGATTTCTGGTGAAGGCACAAGCATAATAATGTATTGATTGTATGACATACTGAAATCTAGTGCATGTTATCAAGTCAAATTGGTAAGACACCATGTTTTTCCATCGGGTATAAAATCTGGCACTTGGAGATTACTATAAATATTAAATGGGATGTTGATATACAGCTACCAGTGTTTAGCATTAGAGAAAATGTACATTGAATATTAGAGTTTCTTTTTGGAGGAGCATTTTTACAAATGTTTGTTGAGTTTCTCGTCTAGCTTTTATGTTTCATTTCATATCTTGTCACAGAGGGATCACAAGGTTGAATGACCGTGCACGTCAGGATGTAGCTATTCTTGGTTTGGAATTTCTCAAACTTGATGGTGAATATTAAATTGCAATTTTAATTTCATATTTGGAAACTACTTCTATGTAACTACAGATTCTGGACCATGCAGGTGATGGCTGATTAATTGCTCATCACATGCACTGTATTAGACATATTTTATTGATTTTGATGATTAATTCTTGTAATTCTAACCAAATTGATTTCATCCAGCACGAGCAAGAGAAGATACAGAAAAGATTGACATCAATGTCAAGCAAAAGGCTGCATACCTTCAGCGCATAGCCGAGGTTAAACATCTTTTTCCCCCAAAAATATATCTGAATACATGATTCTAATAGACACACAGATATACTATTTTTTTTTTCCTGTTCTTTCTTTTCTCATCAAGAGGATAGGAATTATACTGATGAGGTTGATTGTCACATAAAAAGGGTCTGACAGATCAAGCTCAAATTAAATTGAAGACTGCAGCAGCTAAACACTGGAATGACGGGGCTCTAGAAGTAATCTACTTGACCAATCATCAGAGTATATAATGTGAAATGATTAACTGTTTCTACAGTGACTTTTATAAATCCCGTATGGTAATTTTCACAAAATTATGAAGCTACAGTTCACATCATGCTCTATCATGTATTGTTATAACTAATACCTAAGTCCTCTTCTCAGGCTGATTTACGGCGAGTTGATTTGCGTGCACGGCGACGTGCCATGGAAGATGCGCTCATGGCTTTAGAGGTACATCTTGGCTACTTGATTTTAAATTGAGCAGAAATATATTCATGTTAAGTTTTTGATTCCCAATATAAACAGCCAAGGATGACCTGGCATGTAAGAGTTTAATCCAATGGTTGTAGCCATAGTTGGCAGACTCGGCGAGTACTCACCATTTTTCGCCTTGCCGAGTTACTCGCAGGTAAAATCGCAATTTTGACTTGCTGAGTTTTTGGCAAGTACTCACTAGAAACTTGGCGAGTCAGACAAAAAAAATCACCATATGCATTAAAAATGCAAAATGAGAAAAAAATGTGGAAAAAAAGCAAAAAAAAAAGTCAAAAAGGTCACAATTTTGCCCTATAAATGTATGAACACACTTGACACTTCCTCACACAGCACTTGAAGAGCAAATATTCTTCACAAACACAGCCTTCAATGCTGAGCAAGATGCTGCAATGGAGTGCAAGGATTACAACCTCTCCCCAAGTTTTCACTAGACTAGGGAAAAAAAATATATAAAGTATTGTAATATGCAATTTATGAATCATGATGATAATTTTCAAAGGCGATGATCATAAATTCATAAAGCATCTACCTAACTATTGTATCAGGGTTTCCCATGATGATGCGACTTTGTACTCAATTTGTATTCAAATGAATCAAATTTAATAGAAAACACTTTTGTACTCATTTATGGTTGTAGCAATGAAAAATTTCAAGAAAAATGCAGTTCAGGATATTTTCAGTAGTTCTAAGATGAACAGCCCATTTAGACATATATCCTAAGTGCCGGGTAAAGACAGGGCACATTTTTTGTTTTAGCTAGAGCTTTATTGGGTATGATCAACTGAAAATAAAAGGGAGCTGATTTTTACAGTACACTGTTGCTGAAGAATGTAATAAAAACATCAATATTTTGATGGTGAGTATTATATTTTATTATGAAAATGATTTGGTTAATGTTTCTTTTTTTTGTTGAGTACGTCATAAAAATTTGGCAGTCTTGTCATTTTTCTAGTCTCTTATAAGAGAAAAAGCATCAACAGTAATGAAATGGTTGTCAATTTCAGTATTGATGGCATGACATCATTAATGACTTATTAAACACTACCAACATTTCCCCTCTGAATGAAATCATGCTGTGAAGATATTACTTTTATCTTATTCATGTTGCAGCATGATATGTAACAGAGAAAAGAAAGGAAGAATGAAAAATCTGTCTCACTCTCAGGATCCTTATTTTTCCAATTGATATGTCTATAATTACTGTTTTAAATTTTGCATTTATTTAGGGTTAAAACTACAATGTATTGGATGTTGTTTGTTTTAAGGTTGTCATATTATAGACACCTTTAACCACTATTGATGAATAACCTTTATACAACAGGTCTAAACTTTTTTTTTTCATTATAACAGTAATGGAGTATATAGGATGTTAATTGCTTCTTTAGTTAAGGACTAAGTTACTGGTTTGGGTTTGGGTTTGGGTGGATACCACAATTTGTTTTTGGGTTGTCTATCCAAAGAACATTAAAAATCACAAACATATACATATTTTAGCCTGAAAACAGAAATAAAGTTAAGATAACCTCTTAACATGCATATAATCAAGTATCAACAAAACAATCATAAAAATAATACAAAAAAAAACCAGGAATTATCATATTATTCTTCATAAAGATCTATTGCACAAGCAAAATTGAATATAAATTAAGATACCATTCCAATGATATGTTCGAAACCACTATAACAAACTAAGTTATAGTAAAAACTCTTAAAAGCTTCATCGACTTATTTAATTATATAAATTATAATAAAAACCTTTTAAAAGCCTATAACAAGTTGTTTGCTTCAAATGTTGTCCAAATGCAACCGTGAACAGCAGGGTGCCTGGTGAGCTGAATATGTGTGTACACTAAGGGTTCGGAATTCGCTCATTGATGATTATCATGGCCTGTGCTCTGGATCTGTTGGCTTCATTCAGCTGGTTCAGCAAGTAGCCAAGCAAAAGTGGTTCTTCACAATTTTGGTAGGGAAGCCAAGCAAAAGTAGCGGCACAAGCTTGGATGCACTACAGAATGACAAGGACGTCTGATTTTCCAGCAAAATACTCACACCGTGGACTGCCAATAAAAGAAATCCAAACTCCTGTCTGATCGCTGCAGGTTCATTCTGGTTTCATGCTTTCCAACCTGGTTTTACCCAGGGTACGTCCATGGACACACCCAGATAAATCCAGGCTGCAAAACACATTCCCTGCACGCACCCACAAGAAACTGAACTGTGTACCTACATCTTACATGAATTGGATAGGGATCTAGGGCTTGAGGCTTGCAAATTGATGAATTAGGTTAAGGATATGCACAAGTTATAAAAGAAAACCTTGACATTTTGTGTCTTGCATATGTATATAATATTTTGGCTCTTGCTATATGCATTTCAAAAATTATAAATCTAAATTAATTAAGGATTCAAGATTTGCAAACTTGAATCTGGATATGAGTTTTGATTTTTGTCTATTGATTAGAATATATACTTCACTTAACAATATTCTAGAAGTGTATTATATTCAATGGGGGATTGAGAGAGAATAGTAATATGAATGAAAGGAAATGCAGGAAAAACATTGTGGTCACTTTTAAAATTTCTTGATGAAGCACATGCTTTAATATTTTCCTGTGTTGATTGGACCATAAAATGGGAATTAGGAATGGCCATTTAAGCCATCGTATCAGTACTGAATGGAAATACCATTAACTGTACCCTGCAATATGGTTTGCCCTATTTATAAATTCAAAACTTAATTAAATTGCTATACCACACCCTCTAATCTTTGAATCTCCTTAGCAAGGCTTTCACTCGTTAGTTGAGAATAGGTTATTAAATCATTTCAGAGAACTTAAGATATCCATAATGAAATAATTATTTATTGAATACCACATATCTTAGGTTGAAGGAAGATTCAGTTACATTAATTACATCCAAAGAGTTGTAAATATATTAAGCTTTGTTTCCTTAAACTATAGTCTCCTTTCAATTTCCCAAAATAATTTATTCAGGTCTATTATGCCTAACTTTACCCTAGTTTTTACTTTTTTGTGGGAGAGAGGGAGTTTAGGATGGGGAGGACATCAAGGGATTCCTGGGCATCCTTAGGAGGGTGGCAAGGGACATCAATAGTTGTCTCCTACTATCTTGGGGAGGGCAAGGGACATCCATAGACATCTCCTGTCATCCTGGGGAGGGCATTGGGATGTTTTTGAGGCATCGTGTCCTTGAAACATGACAAGGATGGGGATGCCCAAAAAAGACCCAGGGATGCATCCTCATGTATCATTGAGAAAAATAGATTTCTAATTTAGTTCTCTTGGTAGAATATAGGGGAAACTTATATATGAAACCCCTTAAGTGTATAAATATTGTGGTGAGAGGTTCTTTGGGCTTGCTTTGATTGTGATAACTCACCCTTGGCCTACTTTCAGCACAAAAACAGAGTGTTTGTAGCCAAATATTCTCTTCCTAATAAAAAATGTCCTGCGTGATTACTCAGCATGCTCTTGCATTCTGAGAATCATCAAATGATCCTTGAGGTGATGTATTCATGTGAGATTTTATCTCTTGGCTTTTGGAAGGAAAAATTTCCTTTCCTTTGTTTGAATAATTTTTGACTTTTCAAACCATTCCAAGAAAGGGGCTGTATGAATTTATTTAAGATTTTATATTTCTGCAGTGTATTAGTGTTTGTATAATTTTTCTGGATAAAGCTGCATATTTAAATAAAAATACCCATTTAGCTTTATGTATCTATGGTTTTCACGTTAGTCCTCTTTTAGGCACCTCTAGGTCTTGCAATAATTGGGAAGAAGAGTGAGAAATTGGGCCAAAAACTGTTTTTTTTCACAAATAACCACAATTCAAAATCTGATTTTATCCTGATTCCCGATTTAATCCCAATTAATTCTGCTTCTTCCCAAAAATTTTCTCTGCATGGCAGGCTTTTTCATCTTAAATAGCGATTTGAGGTTTTGTTTTGCTCATTTCCAGGGAATTTTTTGAGGTTTCACAGCTATTTTCAGGCAGTTGTTAGCTCAGAATAAATATACTCTATCTTAACAAATGTTGAATTCAAACTGGCGTTGATGAATAACTTTGAAGTCCTCTTTTTTAAACTATGACATGTAAATGCATGCCTTTGGATGAAATGAGTGTCTTACTGTTTCCTTGGGGAAATTTTCTTTTATCCCATAAATGATACCTATTTTGAGAAACTTGATTGTGTAGTTGGGTTTGGTAGATTGAATACATATTTAGACGTATGGCTTCCTATCTATTGCTGTCATTGGTATTTGATATACAATATCTAACAGACATTGAATTCAAATTGGTTTTGGTGATTAACTCTGAAGTCCTCCTCATGTACCATGACATGTAATGCATTAGGATGGGGCATGCTGTACAAACATTATTGCTTGACTTTAACCTAGGAGACTGTATTCTTTTACATCCATTGTCAAACATGGTATGTTGAAGTTGCCAGTTAATTATGATTTTGTATGTAATGGTTATTCACTTCCTTTCACATCATTTTGTATTGTAGCAATCTACATTACGTTGGTAGGGTGTGCCCATGGTTATAGATACACCAAACTTTAGAAAACCTTAGATGCAGTATGGTTTTGAAGATACACCATATATAGTAATGCCTGAAAAGTATGTGCAAAAAAGATCCATAAAACATAGAAACTTAAAACTGAAATTTATGAGCTGAATTCCATCTAAATATGAGCACAAAGATGAGTGTTATATGTGAGAAGAGAGAATTTTGTCTTCATGATTTCTAAATGTTTTCTTCTTCCTTTTCCTTTCTTGTTTTATACTGCTTAAATAAATAAATAAATAAATAAATATATATATATATATATATATATATATATATATATATATATTATCTACATTCGATATATCTCATGGTTTCATTTGGGCCATATCCAGATGTGTATTTGATCCATTTCACAGGCATATCCAAGGAAGTGTATAATGTCTGTGTCAGTATCAAATAGAAAAATACATAATTGTTTTGCGGGGTGCATCTAATAGCATAGATAGGAAGCTTGACTCTGTCTACATTCTCCCTTGCGGTTTATCTTGCATAAACTTCAAAAGCAAGGTTGCTTTACAAGCCATGCACTCTCCATTTCAATGGGTGGAAGTATCATCGTAATCACGACTTATACAATGTTGATCCGATTTCTCCTTTGGCTTTTATACCCATTTTTCCCACAGTTGGTGTTTAAGCATTTAGCCTTATTCGAATTCTCGCTTATCCTTCCTCAAATGTTAAACATGTCGTAATGCAGTATGCATCGTGCAATGTAATCAGCGATCTGAAAAATAAATGAAAATAGAAAATAACTATATTCAGAACTATGTTGTAAATTCCCATTTCCCTCCACTCTCTCTACCTCTATGCAATTACATTGTCTTTTTAAAAAAACAGCAGTTTTTTCCCTTTTTTTATGTGCTTTTTGGATTTCTGATTTTTGGTTTGCCGAGTTATTCCTGAGAATGATTTTTTCTATTATTCTTTGGATAATTTGGTCCCTTCCTCTCTCATTTGAAGTCTTGCTTATGACCCCCAGTACATTGAGAATTAATGTGGGGGCGGGAGGGGGGTGGAAGTCATGTTTAGCTTCTTAATGCTAGAAAATAGATTCGTAAAAATTTATGAAGTAGAAGGTTGACTTGACATTATGCTATGACCAGTCCTAGTCAGCCCAGATGACAGTTGAAAGACTGTTTAAGACAGAGGGAAGCCTCTAGTAGTGGTTGGAAATGCCTTTTGGCCTGATAAGTGCCCCAAAAAACTACATGCATCTTGTCTATGATATTATGTGACCCTTCACTGACACGCTTGTCTTTGTCAACAAAGATGACATTTCACTGACAATAAGATTGGGGAGAGAATACCACCACCAATGTCTAGAAAGTCTTTGACACACTTTGTAACCGCAAGATGCAAACTAACTTAGGAAAGTGGACCTTTGTGTTTAGTAGGTTCAATACCTATTCTACATCATTTCTCATGAAGGCATCCATGTATATCTAAATAAAATCAAAATCATGTGGGATTGGCATGTTCCTTTCAATCTCACAGACCTGTGAAACTTCCTTGGACTTGCAAATTTCTATCCCAGGTTCATACTCAGACTTTTATCACATCTTCTGCCCAATGAATCACATTATGCAAGCCAAGTTAGCATTTCAGTAGAAAATTGCGCAAGACTGCCCATTTGAAGAAAATCAAAACTAGCCTTTGGTTTGTACTTTTGCTCATTCTGCCTAACATAAACCTACTCTTGAAAATCAAGATCAGTGCATCAGACTATGCACTTGATGGAGTCCTCACTCAACATGGACATCATTTTGCATTGCCACTATAAAACAGTCACAGACATGGTACATAGGTATTCTACCTACAAGAAAGTGCTTTATGACATCGTTCAAGGTGTGAAGAATTGGTGGCACTATGCTGTACGTAAGGAAACCATCATCCATTTTGATTGTAAGCCTCTTTGATTTCTGCATAGTTGATGGCGTGCATGCAACAGTTGCATTTGGTGATTATCCATAACAAAAGAAATGAAACAATGCTACAGATTCTCTGAGCAGATCTCTAGTCATTGTGCTCTTAACAATGCTCAATACTTGATGACCAACATTGTGGATTAGGTTTCATGGTGCTTTGCAAATTCGTAATTTGCAAACTATCAACACTCATCTTCAAGGATAATAGGTTGAAGTTTGAACCTATGTCACAAGGTTAGTTTTCATGTTCAAGTTCGAAAAGGAAAAAATTCGGATGATGATGGATCACGGAGTGTGATCTGAAACGTTGATGCAAAAAATTCTAACACAATCAAATCCAGAAACAATTCTGAACTTTAATATGGATTGTGGAAACTTGATATCATTAATGTGATAAAATTCAGAAAAAAAAATCATGATTAGATTAAATTTGCCTAATACAAATTTGAATTTTTTAAAATATATTAATTTAAAATTATTAAAAACAAAATAATACTATATTAAATATGATAAATTTGAAAATATTAATAAGTTCAAAATTATAATTTAAATATTTAAAATTGTTAACTTTTATATGTAGTAGATTAAAATTACTAAAAATAAAATGATATTATATTAACTTTAAATAAATTATAATGTTTAAAAATTTATTTAAAATATTTAAATTTGTTAAATTTTATACATATTAAATTAAAATTATTAAAAATAAAATAATATTATAGTAAATTTAAATAAACTATAATAAATTTAAAAATATTAATAAGTTTAAAATTTTACTTCAAATATTTAAATTTGTTAATTCTATATATTAAATATTAATAATTTAAAATCTAAATTAAATATTTTAAAATACAAAATTTTATGTTAACATTTTTGTGAAGGCACTTACATGATTGTGAAGGCTCATTTTTGTCACACAAAGGGAAGAGGTGTTTATCCTTGCCCAAATGGGAAAGAATGGTAAGAAGTTATTAAGAATTAAGAAAGGGTTGAGGGGAAAGTGCCTCATTTGAGCTCTCATGCTTCAATATCAAGAGCAAATCACAATCAACAAAGAAGAGAAACCAAAGGGTTAAATGTATATGTGTCTTCTAAAGACGTGTCACAATTGACACAAGATTCATCTTGCAAGAAACTACACATTGGCAGCTCAAATCTTGTTGGAATATTGTTTGATGTGTATGGGCGAGATGAGTTTGATGTAGCTATCACATGCCTCATTCATCCAAATAGACTAGTATTTAATGTTGCTCGCTCACTTTACTATGAGAAAATGGTCCAATCTATTAACAATGGACTAGTAGGTTATAAATCACATGGGTATGAGAAGCATCACACAATTTAAAACAAAAAAAAGAATACAACAAGAGCAATGAACTACACAAATGAAAAGAGAGTGGTCTTTAGAGGGGTGCAACATTGTTTTGGATGATTGGATAGATACTAGAGATCATCGACTTCTCAATATCATGGTAACATGCTTCATAGACCCTTATTTTGTTTAAGGAAATATATTGTCTAAGACAAAATAAAACCTTCAAAACCAACCATGTGATGCCATTGATGAGGTGGTGGCATCACATGTAATCAAAATCGCTACAATTGTTGTCTCTATTTGTAAAGCAATGGGCTTGTTAGTACAAAAAAAAGTACAAGTGTATTTTTTATACCATGTGTGCACTCATTGAATAATGCACTCAAAGACATTGCAAGAAACTCATTGAAAAGGGTAGGAAAATTATGCAATAATCACCACACACAAGCAAATTATTGAAAACTCGCCTAGGTGTAACTCCTCAAACTTGATACATAGTTTGCTTCTTGTTTCATACTCGATAGCTTTTATGTGGTCAAAGGGGCTTTGTCTTCCACAACAGTCAATAATACATGGGCGTCTTGGACAATCTAAATCAGATACTATAGTTGTGGTGAGATAGATGGTCCTTGATGGTCATTTTTGGACCAGTGTTAAATTTGTTGTTAACTTTATCCAGCCCATTCACGAGTTAATCAGATTTGCAGATTTAGAGAGCCATGTTTGGGAGAGATTTACTAAGAAATTGATTCTATGTGTGAATTCATGAGAAAAATAGTAGATGTTAAGGATCCTTTTGGTAAAGGGACAAAAATATAGAGAATATGGAACAAACTTGACACACCTCTTCATTGTGCTATCTATGCTTGAAATCCTGAGTGGTATGATGTAGAAGTCACCAAGAAGAAGCCTTCGTGAGGATATTGAGGTAATAAAGGGGCTTAGGGCTGTAGTGAAAGATTTATGGCTGAGGAGAGGATACTAACATTATTAGGACTTAGTGAAGTAAATTTTCATAAGGTAATGGCGATTTCTCTATTGTGGAAGCCTTCTATGATGTGTGAGAAGAAAGAACCAATAGAGTGATGGTGGAACCGTGGAGGTGGAGCACCTGACTTGCAATCATTCGAATAAGATTACCTTCACAAGTAGCCAATTCTTCATCTTGTGCATGAAATTAGAGTACTTGTAGTGTCATTTTCTCATTGAAGAGAAACTGATTAGGTTTGATAAAGGTGGAGAACCTAGTCTACATTCGTAGCACACTTCATCTTCTCTCTCTTATAGACCTTGGGTACAAGGAAGGCCATTTAGTGAAATGGGACCAAATTCTCCTTGATAGAGTAGCTTCACCCTTGGAGAATGAAATGGTCGATGTGAATGGCCTCAATGATTTAACCCTAATCCAATTGCTCAAAGGATCTTGAGCTTGAGAGTGACGAGCTTTTGGAAAACATCCTAATTGAGAACTTGGAGATGGATGACATACTTGATGCATGAGTTAACCTTGCTCCATTGGATGACATATGATTTAGATTTATGATTTTTGTTTTTCGTATGCCTATTTATTAGCATTTGAATATGTAATATGAACTTTTGAGTCAAGAGTCCTAACACTATTTATTATTGGTCTTTATGTTAACTTCTAACGTTAAAAATTTAATGTTTTAAACTTTAATTGTTTATGTCATGATGTTGATTGTCAAATATCAATACAATTAATTTTTTCCTCTTGTTGAACTTGACATCTATTTAATATTTATTATTTATTTATTTCAAATATTCATTTTTTATTTTTTAGTATTTTTTAACAGTTTGAAACAAGTACCTGACTCCAATTAAAAAAAATAGTCTATTGATACTCGTCCCTGTACCTGTACAAGTAGAGTTTCCTAGTAACTATGTATATTACTAAATAATAACTAAATAATATAATTTAGTGGCTATATACATGATATATAGTGTATAGATATGACATTAAAACATCAATAATTGATAAATGACATATGAATGATGGATGGGGAGGGAAACCTTATTAATTTATATCTTCGACTAATTTAGTATTCACCATTCACATTCGGTTTTGTTATTAAGAAGTGGGAGTGGGTACCCTTAACTTGCTTCTTCCTAGAATTGCATGGGCAGCAACTCTCCTATGAAGCTTTATCTTATCATTTGATTGATGGTGGCTTGCATCGGTAGTTTATTTGTGGTTTTTCATCTTTCCCAAGGGGGGAAAGAGTGCAGGGGGAGGGGGTGGATAGTCAGGGGGGGAATGGCTTGGTGGAGGGGTGTGAGTGTTACTTCACAATATGTACACCTTTTTCTCAATGCCATGCCGTTAATTTGAAATCATATTATTTGTTTATGGGCATGTTAAGTTTTTCAATGACAAATCAGTGGTTGTAACATGTCTTAATTTTGCCTCAAATAAATTCTGCAATTGATTTTTCTATGGTTATTTCCAAGAAATTTGTACTGAATGTTGAAATCATTCTTGTTCCTGCATCGAGGAATATCTTTTATACAGGCAGGATAGAGTAATTTCAATGATTAGTGGTTATCCTGTTTAGAATTTGGAAAATGTATATTTTCTTATACAATCATCTTACTTTAATTAAGTCTCTAAGGATATCTTTTAGATATCTAGATTTCTTCTTCCTGGAGTTATTCAGTTCCTAGAGTAACTTAGATAAGTCCATTTGGTGCTTCCATCAAATTTCATAATTCTTTACCAGGTTTTCAGCACTTTGTGTCAAGTATTTGTTGCAGAAGTGTTTTCTGTATTTTTTTCTCAACCCTGCTCTAAGTTTTGTTGCTTTCAATATGAGCAAATTTTCATGTGACTTTTGTGATGCAGTTTGTCAAGAATGTCCATGATATGATGGTCAGAACAATGTACCAAGTGTAAGTCCTACATTTGAATTTTGTAAAATAACCATATATCAGGGATTGCTTATGCTTTGCATTTATTTTGCAACCTTTTCGTTACTTCTTGCATGATGAACAGACCAGGCAATGCACAGTTTCGAGGTGAAAAAAGTTTGGTGGAGGGGCTGACTATTGAGAAGAAGGGAAAAGCATTCAAAATATTTCCAGGGAAAGTCTCTGATGATCAAATAACTGCTATCCAGGTTCATAGCCATCACCGTAAAAGCAAGATTTGTGTTCCAGTGTTTTTTCTTGCATTTAGAATGGGCAACCAATGAAAGATGACAAGTGGCTATTGAACATAACTTTTGTTATCTTGCAAATTATTTTTGTGATATTAGATTTGCATTTGTAGGATGCATATTGGAGCATGGCATCTGCATTGGAAGAGGCTGATGGCATCGACTACACCAATCCAGATGAGGTGTGAAGTCTTGCCTATTAATAATGTTCCCTTCAACACAGTGTCTTCATCTTTGTTATCCTTTTCTTATGTTAATAGACTGTCGATGATGTTATTGGTGCACATGCAAAGCAGTTGGAATTACTAGTGGCAACTCTACTAGATATGGATGCAATTGATGGCAAAAGTAGTGCTTCCCTTCTTGCAGAGTGTTCAAGCTCTCCTGATGTTGGTACAAGGTGTGCTTCTTCATAAATTTAAAATTACATGAGATTCATGTCAAGTTTCATATGTTGTGCAAGAAAGTACTTATTTCCATTGTTTTGAACTTTTGAGTATATGATTAATGTTTAGACTAAGCTACCTTATTCTCTTGGCAAAATATGCATGTTTGTTTGTATTCACTGTTCCAAAATGGCACTTTCCACCAATGTACAAAACACAGTCAAACCAGATATGTATATCATCAGCATTATTTAGCAAATTTCAGGAAGTTCAGGCTGCTTATCATAACGTAGATCTAGTCATTTTTCATCAATTCTAGAAGCAATGAGCAAATAACCCCATTTAACAGAGAACACTACTTGTGATTACATGCCTTTATTACTAAACATTGGCCCCAAAAAGTTTGATTTCTGGGCTAAGTTTGGGACTAGAGTGTGTCGGTTGCCATTGTGATGCAGGAGCATCCTAGGGTTCAAGCAATCTTACATAACCTAAAAGAATTTCATTTTTTGTGTTTTGATTTGTAATGTTTATTGTGAAGTTTTTTTGTGTGATTTTGGTTCTGTGTGTTTGGGATCTTGAATCATCTATTGCATTACTGCGAAGTTTATTGGTTGTGATATTGGTGTCGCATGGGGCATGCAGGTTGAAGCAGATTGTTGCTTTTGTTAAGATAGAGTAAATCCTTGCAGAACCACACGGAGCAGAGAGTGTCACCAAGGTGCCATTTTTTGCCACACAAGCTTAGGGAAGCCATGTAGGGTCTAGTTCATGCACCCAAGGCTGGATATGTTGAGGAGCCATTCTCTAACTAATAGATGGTAAATGAAAAACATTCTTTTGTTGGTTATGTCAGATTCTCCAGAATGGTTAGAAGTGTTCAAGTGGTATCTAAAGGTGTACAGGAAGAATAGGAAATCTATAAAACCACAAGATGGAATCAAAAGCATCAAGTTTCTTAAATTTTTGGTTACAAATGTGTGGCATGAAAAGATCTCTTAGCTTCCACATGTGTGGAGAAGGTCAACATTCATTGCATCAAGATAGAAGTGAAAATTTCCTTCTGTAGAGACTATTGAAGTCAAGTAGAAGTTGAGTTGAAGGATTGCAAGCTTGAGAGCTTAGGATTAAAGGATGCAAGCAAGGACAAAGTGGTTCATAGACTTGGCTGAGCTTGTGAAAGGTTAGGCTACACTGGGAGAAAATTTGCAAGTAGGCTGGATATATTCAGTGGGTTGGCTAGTGTAGGCTTCTTTGAGTTCCATAAAATTTTGGAGTGGCCCATAGGATGCATAATTCTTTTACAAATATTGTAAAAAGCGTTTTTACTTGATTCTCCAATGTTTTTCCTTATTTTTTGCTTTCGATGTGAAACTTTGGGCACTTGTTAGCTGGTTGTTCAATTGACCTGCTTACATTTGCATCATTTGATAATAGAGTAGGAGTCAAGTCCTAAGTGAGATTTGTGTTAGCTCTATAATGAAGTGTATTTGTGCATGTGAGTGAAGGTGGGCCAGAGGACACATGGCCCATAGAGGAAGAAGAATGGTAGTGAACAGCAAAGATGGGAGCACCTCATGTGGCAGATTGTATTGATCTGTTGAGAGCCCTCTGAAAAAGGCTCAACTTCATGGAGACCATGCAAATGAGAGGCATGTTTGTGATGATAGATATCAATGATGATGAGAGCGAGGAGGCTATGGCGCAAGAAGGTGGTGCTGATGCTGACTATGAGGAAAAAAGTGCAGAAGATAAATTCGCTAAAGCCTTGAGGCAAGCCAAGGTTTAACCTTGCAAACCACTTGAGTAGTTTAATCCAAAGGAGCAAATTGATTGGATCATTTAGTTGGAGAATTACTGAGTTTGAGCATATAGAAGATCCACTCGAGATGAGAAATACCCCAAGCACATTCATGAGTTTGATGATGAAGTTTTGAAGTTTCTTGGTAGGTTTGTGGTTGTATGCTTGGATGACATCTTCTTGTTCAACAAGATGGAGGAGTATCCTGCACACCTATAGCAGGTTTCTGCATAGTTGAGGAAAGAAAAACTGTGTAAATTTGAAGAAATACATGTTCTTGCAGATTGAACTTACATACTTGGATTCATCATATCTCAAGGTGGATTGTTAGTGGACTAGGATAAGGTTAGGCGATTGTTGAGGGGCCAATGCCAAATAGCACATTTGAGGTCAAAAGCTTCCACAAGTTGCCAAGCTTCTACCAAAATTCATCAGGAACTTTAGTGGGATTCAACGTCTTAAACTCAGTAGAAATTTGAGCTCTTGAAGAAGGTTATCAAGGAGCTTGTGTTAGCACTTTTTAACTTTGGGGACTTTTCCAAGTTGGTTGTGATGCTAACAACACTGCAATTGGAGTAGTACTTAGCCAAGAGGGAAGGGTGACCACTTATTTCAATGAGAAGTTGAATGATGTTAGGAAGAAGAATTTTGTTTATATTTGCTACGTTTTAATTCACACATTCCAATGTAACACAAAATGGAACAGATGTGCAATAGAATTGCTCCTTGAATTAGAAGGGGAAGCTCCCTATAAAGTAAAAACTAATCTAAAACTAAACAATATGTACATGCAATTTACAATCTTTACCATGATTTTTGGGGTGGTTCATGTTTATGTTGAATAAAATGTAAATGTGTGTTTTATTGGCTTTGTCTAGGGTAAAATGCTAGACACTCTCTCAACTTTGGGCAAGGAAAATAAAAAATTAAATAAAAATGTATATGCTATTTTTGCCGACCTATATGAAGGAAGGCAACCTTTGGTTTGAGGGGGCACTTTTTTGAGATATAAATGGAGGAGTTTGAAGGACATTTCATCCATCAATTCATTGCATATCTTTCCTACTTTAAGAGCAGAAAAAGGAGCAGATTTGTGAGCAGAGATCAGTCTTTTTAAAAGCAGAAATCAGACTTGTTTGGAGCAGACCTAATGCAGGTTTTTGTGAAGATAAATTTCAGATTTGAGAGTATTTATTGAAGATCTTTTTGCAAATCTGAGTGGAAGTATTTTGCAGATTTATGAGCAGAGTTTGAGGCAGATTTTGTTGAAGTCCTTGAAGGGATCTAGAGCAGATTCAACAACATAAATATCATAGTGCAGTTTGAAGGTTGGTGCCTTCTATTTTGCGAGATCGGGAGGTTGGTGCCTCTCACTCAAAGGGATTGATGTCTCCTGTGGGTTGGTGCCTACGAAGCTTGTAAGAAGATATATATAAAAGCAATATATTTGTTGTGGTTTTCTCCCGCAAGGGCTTCCACGTAAAATCGTGTGTGCATTGTGTACTCTATTGTTAGATCTTGCTTGTGTGGATACTTTGATTATTTCTTTATGATTGCTAAAGTTACAAATTGAAAAGTTGATCTTATACCGATTCACCCCCCCTTCATGTACTAAGGACGAAGGAGCTTCATGTATCACAATCAAGTTTTAGATTGGTTACAACTTACAAGAGTATTAAGGAATTCTATGCCATCGATCAAACATTGTGGAAATGGAAGCACTACTTGTTGCCCAAGGAGTATGTTTGTACATGAACCATTTGGTGTTGCAGTTCATCAATTAAGCAAAGTTGAACTAGAGGCACACGAGATGGGTAGAATATCTACAAAGCTATTGTTTTATGGTGAAGCCTAGAATTGGCAAGTCCAACAAGGTCGTATATGCCTTGAGTAGGAGAGATGGGTATAACTATGCACCATGATTGTTGAAGTAGTGGGCATAGAAGGAATGATGGATTTGTATGTTGCAGATCTAGATTTTGTAGATGCATGGAAGGTATGTATAGAGCCATGGGCTAGAGACAAAAGCCCATTGTGCAAGAGGGGTATTTGTTCCATAAACAACAATTGTGTATCTTGTGGAGTTGAACGAGGGAGAACCCCATTAGAGGGCTGCATTGTGGTAGACTGGGAGACCACTTTGCTGCAGACAAGACGTAAGACTTGTTAGAGGAGAAATACTATTGGTTAGAATTGCATAAAGATGTACAAGTCAAGAAGGAGGTTCATTCATTAGTGTAGAGGATAAAGACTTCACGTAACACATGAAGGAGGTTCATGCACAAGTTAAGAAGCAATTGGAGAAGAGAAGCACCAAGTACAAAATGCAGTGAATGTGCAATGAAGGAAGAAGACTTACTTAGAGGGAATTGGTAATGGCACACTTGGGGAAAGAATGGTTCACCAATGGCACCTACAACAAATTAAAGGCCAAGATGATTGGCACATGCAAAGTATTGCACAGTTCTACAAAAAATGCATATGAAATCGGGTTGTTGGAGGGATTGGATATCTTTTTGATATTCAATCTATCTTATATTTATGTCTATCTTGCCCACAATGAGCAAGAAATTGTGCAAGTGCAAGATGAGATGGATTGGAGGAAACAAATGCTTGAAAGGTGACAAGATGAAATTGCATAGATTCTAGATACCTACATTGGTAAGAAGACTTGATAGAGCAAGTATAAGGAATATGCAGGGAAACCTGAGGACGCGTCCCCCCCCTCCAAACTAGCCTGTCCCCGTCCCTGGGACGTCTCGGGTACAAGGGGACGGCTGGGGGATGGTCCCCTGGCATCCCCTTTTTTTTCAAAACTTGGGAAACGTCCTTGAAACGGGGAAACGGTCAACGGGAAAAAGGGGACGGCTGACCATCTCGAGGACGGCCAGGGGACGCCTGAGATGTCCCCCGACTGTCCCGGGGACGGTTGACCGTCCCCCGCGTCAAAGCATGGTCAAAACGAAAAGAAAACACATGGTAGTATTTCTTTGCAGACTCAGTATCGATCACAGAAAAAAAAAATACTTGTATGTTATATCCAAAATTAATATCACAGCAACACGATTTCTCCACTCGTGTATACAAAATATGTTCACCTAAAAATCAAAAAGATGTGTGATGAACCAGTGCTGTCCATAAATTCTACATGTAACAAAAAAGTGTCTTCACATTGTGGTTTCTTTGAGAACTGGATATCCAAATATCTGACATAAGAAGTTATAAAAAGGTGTACTGCTGTTGCAACAAGAATATAAATAATAACAATAGTAGTGATGATAAATGTATTGCTATTATAGTGGGACTAAATCCTCGATTGCTAGAATGTGCCACATTTTTTGGTAAACTTTTTGTTAATTAGAAACATGTAAATTACATTGCATGATAATAACCAAAGTTAGAAAAGTCCTATGAAGTGCAATTTTGAAACCTGTAGCAAAGTTAGTGCCAGAGAGGAGGACGATGGTACATGACACCACAGACTTTAGCCCATGGTCATGCTTTTGGATTGGCAACGCTTTTGGTGCCAATAATGCCTCATAAACCACTTCTTTCTCACCGTTGTTATACATGTAAGATTATCAACGTACACCTAGCATATAATGAGAAACATAAACACCATACACACGATGAGATGTTATTGTATTACAATGGAAGAGAATCCAAAACTAGTGGGATATGCAACTTTCTCAGATTATTGATACATACGTCCAACATACAGTTAAGGTTCTATAATGTATATTATGCATGCCTTATCCATGTTTTCATATAAATATTTTAAATTTCCCTATATATTTAAAATATTCCCTATATTTTATATAGCTGTCCCCCCATTGCCAAATTTGGCCTCAAAATCCGGAAACTTGGGGACTTGTCTTGTTGTCCCCGTCCCGAAAACTTGGGGTAACACTGGGAATATGTTATTCACACGAAGGGTAAGAAGCTAGAAGATTTGTGGATACCTAAAGTTGAGTTAAGCTAACTTGGGTGGCTGAATTAGTCTTCCAAATCTTTTGTGAACAACAACCTCACAAAATTTTCACTAGTTTGGGGTGTTTGATGAAGGAGCTTCTTAGGAGTTAGGCAATCGTGCATCACCCAAAAGAGTTTCATTCGTTGTGTTTTGATCTAGAGTGGTCCTCATGAGTTTTTTGTGTGCAATTTTGGCTTTGTGTTTGGGTACCAAAATGATTCATCACTTTACCGTAAAGTCCATTGGTGGTGTGATTTTGGTGCCTGTTGTACCAATATGAATTTTTTCATATTGTGTCAATTTGTAAGTCAGTTGTTTCTTATTAATAAGTCAAATTTGAGTCTTTGTTCCTTATGGTTGTCAACGTGGTCAAATTATTTATGTGGAAAAGGTGCATGCAAATTTCAATGACAATTAGAATGTGAAATCACTTTGACTTAGAAGACTACGTTTTCGCTTAAGTGGCAAAACTCAACATCAAATTAGAAGGAAAAAGTGCATTATAACTCCCAAGGGCACCCAAGGCCACTTAAATGTGAAAATGTCAAAGTGAACATGAAAAAAGTGCATCAAGACCTAGGGGTGCCCAAAACCACTTAAATGCTGAAGTATCAGGAATTATAAGAAAAGGTGCAATACTACATCCAAGCACACCCCTAGACACTTGAATGGCAAGTTGTCAATTGAAAAACTATCATAAAGTGCACCATATCTCCCAAGCGCACCCAAGGGGTGAAATGTCAAGTTGTCAATCAAACATAAGAAAAAGTGCTTCTAAGTCCCCAAACACACCATAGAAAGGGTTGAGTATCAAAAGTGTATTGGAAAACACGAGTTAAGTTGCTTGAAGCCAAAAACTGTGCCCTAGGAGAGAGAAGAGGGAAAAGTAACTTCAAAACTAGGAAAGCAATCTTCCTCTCCCATAAAATCACTTGCCTTGCCTTATTTTGTCATTCTAAAAGTGAGGGTTTGAAGTAGAATGCCATGGAGAAGGATTTTCAGCATTGGTGGATTCTTGAGTTTCTTTTGCAGGCACCAAAGGGCGTCATCTTCTCTTCATTCTTCAACATCTATAACAGGTACTTCTCCTGTTTTGATTGATTTCACAGGGGTTTTAGTGGCAGATTTATGGTAGTTTTCAGTATTTTTCATGTTCAGTTTTTGCTGTTCATAAGGATCAATCATTAAGCCTCCATGTGCCAATAATAGTCACTACAAAACAACTCGGAATTCAAGGATGACTGAGATTTTAGGTAAAACCACAGGTTTTTCAAGCTCTTTAACAGTGTATGAGAGTCGCATGTTTGTATAATAAAAGCATTGGGTTCTTATTGTGGAGGTTGAAGTTCAAATCCTCAAAGCGACATTTTAGGTGGGGTTCTAATTGGCGACTCTTGGTCTTCCACTGTTTGGTTATTAGTAGTAATTTTGAAGTTCTTGATCTTAAGGTGCTAGGTATTGTATTTTGCTTGTAAGGAGCTAAGTATTTGTATCAGTTGGCTCAGATGCTTGTTGAGCGATATTTGTAGACTATTCAAAATCTTAAAAAAAACATCATTAACAACACATCTAGACAATTTCTAACAGTCAAGTATCTTATTTACTAAAATTTTAATTTAACGTTTAATGCAGTTAAACAAAAATTAGCAGGTCAAACTCAGTCCAATAATCATTATACGTGTATTTCTTTTTGGTCGAACACAAAAGCAATTCAATTCTGCCACCTTCTTGGTCATCTCAACATTTATGGGGTTAAGCAGTGTCAATGTTCAATTGAAAGTCAAATTGATCCACATATGTATAATGATAATCTATTGGAATACATCAACTTTGTGGTTTGTCACCAGACGGTCCTCTTTCTGCCTTGAAATCCACACATGGATAAAGGAGAGATAATTGACTAGATTTGTATCATTAATGAAGTGCATTTATTATATTTCATTTATACCTGGTGATATGGACTTTGTGCCATGTCTTCACATCGAGCTTTCCTGTGACAGTTTAAACATGCAGTTGATTCTCTTTTTAAAGCAGAGGCCTATTTGGTTACATAATTATCAGTGTACTTTTGAATCATAGGGAGCTATGTAACGTGTAACTTGTCTGAAAGAGATTTCACTCATAAAAATGTAGAAAACCTCTTGCAAGAAGTTTTTGTTCATCCTTTTGCTTGCAAGTAAATGTCAAGTTACTTTTTCTTTTCCTTAGCAGTTTAAGAGTCTTTCTTTTGCATTCTATTTTGTTCACTCTTAATTATCTACAGTGCAATGTTTTCTTCTATTTACCCCCTTTCAAGGTAAAGTTCAATGTAGATACCCTAGAGGATCGATGGACATTGTTGAGGACCAGGGCTGGAAGGTTTGAGATTACTTTTTAATTATGGCAATTCAACTATCTCTTTTACTTAATTTTTTGAGATCACTTTTTAATTGTAAAAAACCGTGGAAGGAAACGACTATTAAAACCTATTCAAAGTCTAGAGTATCAACCGAATATGTTTTAAAATGCACATTTTCTTTTCCATGGTTAAGAGGTGTAACTAATTGCGGCCTCGTTAATACAGGCAAGCACTAGCAAATGCACTGGCAGATGCTCCATCAATGTGGACTCTTGGCAATGCAGGAATGGGAGCCCTACAGGTGCATCCCATTGATTAGCTGCAAACATAATTAAAATGCTCTATTGCAGTAGCTAATGTATAGATTGCTTAAATGTTTTTCTCTTTTCCATAGAGACTAGCACGTGATAGCAATCCAGCTGTTGGAGCTGCCGCATCCAAAGCTATTGAGGAGCTAAGGAGACAATGGCAAATAGAAGAAGGGGACACTTTGCTTTTTAGTATTGATGAAAGATGCACAAATACAGAGATTGATGAGGAATCAGATAAATGTTAGTGTAGCTTTGAGGACATCTAGGGAAACATGTATATTTTCTGCCTTTCCTAACAAAAAATGTATATATTGAAAGTTCATGACACAATGTAACATCTAACAACTGAAGCGGGTTCACCTGGCCTGCCATTGGCGTATATCAAATTCGAGGTCTCTACAAGCCTGGAAGTATGAATGTACGATCAAATTTAATTTTAGTCTGTTTCTTTTCGCTCCCTTCCAATCAAAATCTGACTAGAAAGGTATTAGTAGTAGCAATTTTTCACCGTCCATAATAGTATTTTTTTAGAGTTGAAAAAAGCTGTGTATTAATGTTCGAATGGTATTGTTAGCGTTTTATTATATGTTTGATTTGATATAATTGCAATTCATTATGGTACACGTCTACTAATTTAATATTTGAACGCAGAATAGACAAGATTTTGAATAATGATTTCTTTAGCGTGTGGAGCTGGCCTAAATTTGACAGTTGACCCTGCCTGTGAAGCCATTTTTTTTTATGGTTTATTCACATTGAAAGTTGCCTTTAAAATATTAAGAGATGCCTTATTTCAGAAAAAAATATATACAAACCAAATAAATATTAAAAGGTCTGATATAAATTGACAGTTTGTCGAAAATCTCCCCTTTCATCTGATACAATGTTCCTAAAATTTTAATTGTATTTATGGCAAAAATTTCTAAATACAGCTATAGTCATCAAATTTAGGCCCACTAGCAATCTTTACTATTTAAAAGGTCTGATTTAAAATTATAGTTTTACTGTTTTAACACTAAACCTTTTCACAAAGATAGAAATTACAAATCTTCAACATCTCATTTAAGGGGGGTGCACTATGAGTAGAGGAAGTTCTTCTTGAGTTTAATGACCAGGCCACTTCGCTTCGTGTACTTAATTGGTGGAGCTGCTCTTACAATTAGAGTCAAGTACGCAATAGAAAAGCTGGTACGCATCTTTATGTGGCAAAAAGTATATACTATGTGTAATGCATAAGAGATTGTTGTGATGGCTTTACCTCTAGGGTGGGGTGTTAGTCCCGTGGCATATTCAAGAGACATAAGATGTTTGGGTATCCTTGATCCTTCACCTGATGAACATTTTCACTCGGTTGTTCAGAGGTAGGATGATCCTCCCCCACCTCCTCTATTGTGAATGCTTAGTGCTCAGTATTTCAATTTGTTTTGGAACTCTTAACATATTAAAAGTATTTCCAATAAATACTTATAGCTTAAGAAGGATGCAGTCACTTAAAGAAAGAAGAAAGGTGGGTGTGATAGGGATGAGAGCACATATAAGTATGTTAATGTTAAGGAAACCGCATGAGAAGAAAACCAACCTCGAATAATCATTTCAAATGTTGATGTTGGTAACAGAACGCCCAAAATTTAAAATTGGATATGTTATAATTTATAATATTTGTTTTTTTTTTTAACACTTTTAAGTATTCGTCATTTCAAATGTTGATGTTGGTAACAGAACGCCCAAAATTTAAAATTGGATATGTTTTAATTTATAATATTTGTTTTTTTTAACACTTTAAGTATTCGAAAGTCAGCTATCTTAATGTATCCAATCTAATTTGAGTTTTATGTGGCTTAAAGATGGAATAAAGTTTGTCACTTTGTGGGCATCTATTCCGCTAGGTATTAGAGATTTTTGTTCTTATGTGAGCTGTGTTCTTGGTTATGGTCTTGGTATGGATGTTAAATTTTCTTTATGTTTATTTTATCAATTATTTGTAATTTGAATTAATATCTTTAGGGAATTATGTGTGTTTTAATATGTAGTGTTGTAAGGGTGAAAATTGCATACCTTATATTTTTTTCCTTTTCTTTTGTGTTTAAATTTTGATAAGGTTGTCTTTAATGTAATGATTAGTATATAATCGATGTGTTCATAGATAAAAGGTGGCAAACTACTTGAATGCAAATAGCAGGAGAATTCATTAACAGTTTTGTTCAAGGGCCGTAGTGGAATATCAATGGTCATTCACAAAATCTAGTGGTTTAACTTGGCAAATTCATTCACAAACAACCTATATATGAATTCATTTCAATTTAATTTACAATTTTCAGACTTCCCACAAGTAATCCTAGCATCAATATGAATATATGACAACAAAATTATCTTCAAAACTTATAATTATGCATCATGGAAGTTGAAAAGCCACTTTGTATTTTTTGCCTTATATGAAGAAATTCATCATCATAAAATTCTAACACTAATCTACTTTAACAACTATATAAACAAATGCAAAAAGCAAAGGGTGAGAAGAGAGATTAGAAGATATAAGCATATCTTTCACACACTCCTTACACCATTTAGCAAACCAACATGTTTGAATTTAAACCACTCTTGGCATGATCCATGTTACCACAATTGCAACACAAGATGATGCAATCTTTTAAGGATAATTGAACCATAAAGTCATTAATTCAACCACTAGTCATGCAACATGACTTGAATAAATGATCAAATAGCTCAAAGGTGCACAAAAAACATTCATTTCTAAATTGCAAGGAGGTACTTAGATTGATCAAACAAAATATCTTACCACCAACAAGACACCAATTGCATGGAGCATATTTCAGACTCACTGAATCCATAAATTAAATGAACAAAGTGAGAAAACTTGCTTAGAGATTGGAAAACCACAAAAGGAAAAAGGGAAAAAAGATGGAGTGACTAAGAAATGATGTAATGTATTATTTGATAGGTTTCCAAGCATTTACAGAGTTACAATTGCATATATAGGCTTGTTGGCTAAGAAAGACAAAAAGTCATTCCCTTTAAAAACTAACATAGACAAAATTACAAATAGAAGACCAAAAGTCTCTTGAATCTTACTTTTTTGTTCTATCCTTTCATTACACTACCAAAAATATGACTTATAAATGTATGCCTTGTTACTTGCATAGTCCCTTGCTACCCTTTGTACTCTTCTAAGACTTTTCCTATTGATATTTGTTGAAATGATTGAAAATTGATCTAACATATCTATGATTTGATCCATTGCAATATACAAACTTGATATCAACCTCAATGAACACATCAAATGATTTCCCATGTAACTTATTGTATTCAATTAACTTTTTTTATCAAACTATTCACAAGAGGTCCATAATCTTATAAGTCAACTAATTGAGCTTAAATCAAAACCAACATCTTTTGAGGGAACATTTGAAGGTCTAGAACTCTTTTGCCAAGAGGTTGGGATGCAAGTGAACACTAGCAAGACTAAAGCCATGATTTTTTCTTTGAAAAGGAAGAGGCAACAAGTTAAATTTATCTTTGAGGGAAGCTTGTTGGAGATAGTGGAAGCATTCAAGTACTTAGGAGTTGAGTTTCACAGTAGGCTCAATTGGGAGACATGTAGAACAAAAAGGATACAAGGAGGATGGAGAACTTCTTACCTACTTCAGAACAAATGTAGGGAAGTGGAGTTATGGGATTGGAAAACCAAGAAAACCCTCTCCAGTTTGTTGATCGTGCTTGTTGTCCTCTATGTATGTGAGGTTTGGGGAGTAGCATGTCAAACCTCAAGTGGTGACAATTAGAAAGAAACCAAAAACATCTAATCACTAGTAATCTTAAAGTCAAATCAACGATCCCCTATGAGATTCTTTTGATTGAAGCGAGAATGTGTTTAACAGAAACATCAACAATAATTTGTTTGCTAAGCTACTTAAAAAAGGTTGAAAACAACATTGTTGGCCCAAAATGGTGGTTGAGGAGGATTTAGATTGTAGGAAGAAGACTTGGATGAAGCAAAAGAACAAATGGATGAGAAAATGGGCCATTAATTTGCAAGAATGTCCCAACACCAATGAATAGATAAAAAAGTTTGTTAGAAAAATTTAAGACTGCCATGTGGACAAAACAAATCGGTCGAAAAAAAGTGCACTGTATCAAAGAGTTCAATCCCATGTGGGAACATGATGAAAAAGTATATTTGAGGGCTACAATTAAGGGAAAGGCTAAAATTTTAGTTGCACAGTTGAGGATAGGTTCTCATCATCTTAGATGTGATAAGAGCAAATGGATGGTCCCCAAGGAAGATTGCGAAGAATGAACTTGCATTTTTTGTAGCAAAGGGGTGGTTGAAATTGAATGATAGTTCATCATAGAGTGTGCAACATATGAGGACATTCATACTCAGTTTGTAAACAATTTACAAGTGGATAGTGAACGAGCTATTTGAGGAAAGGCTTCACAAAGCAGCAGGTTTCTTGATCAAGATTCATAATAGAAGAACCAATATCAAAAGAAACTTGAAAATGTGTTAATGTTGTGTCTCTTGGTCCCTTAGATTGCTTGGTCTCATGGATACCATTAAAATTCCTTCCTTCATTCATTCATTCAAATTGACTTTTCCAAGTTTGTGTTGAATTAAAGATATGCTTTTTATCATATAAACACCCTTAATCTCCTCTACAAAACTTTGGATGTCATCAATCACATTTTGGGCCATGCCACAAGATGCTTCGAATCTCCTCTTGCAACCTTTCAAAATTTCTATATGGAACCTATATGCTTTCCTTCATTCTTTGTTTAGATAAGGTTTCAAACCTTCCAACACACCTCCATCCACCAAGGCTTGAAAATCTACTTGTCCATTTCTACAACCAGGTGATAGATACCTTTAATTAGTTCTAATTCTTTATCAATTTGTCACATACAATAGCAATTTCTTCCAATACCTTGTGATCTAGGGACAACTCTAAATTCCATGCTTGGGTGGCTATGATAATATTCCCCACTTCTTCTGCAATCAATATATCTTTCTTTGTAGTTGGCATGAACTAAGGAATTGGAGTTGTTGCTAATGAACTAAGAGGACCCACTAAGTACTCAATGTAGAATGTGAGGTAAGAAATGATCTGAAAAAATTTAGAGTGTGCTTACTCAACTAAGTTCTTCATTTATCAGATTTGAAATTAGTTGCTTAACTTACTTAATCTCAAATCTGTGCTAAGATCTTTAATTAATGGTTTGAATCTAATATGCAAACTTAATCCATCAATTTACTGAGCTCAGTGATTATTCTATTTGTGGAATTAAAACATAAAACCATCATCAAGAACAAACCAAAGATCAAAGACACATTTGATTATGGAGTTCACCTCTCAGGGCTACGTCTCCAGATCCGCTCAATAAGCATGCTCAATTGCTATTAATGTTGTCACCTACAAAATGCTTACAACATCTGGTCTTCTGACTGCGTAGACAAGCTGTCACTACAAGGAAGTTTCAAGCCCTACAAGCACTTCCTGAATCCACACTGAACAAGTGCTTCCAACAATAACGACAAAGTAGTCCTAGTTCTTAAAGCATAATTGAATGCAAACTAGTTATAGAGGTATCTTGCCTCGTTTACAAAACTGAATACACCATTCCAAACTAAAGTCAAGTATTAAAACACTCTGGTTACCTGACACTAGATTCACAAATGCAAAAATCTTCTACACCTAGCAAGAGAGAAGTCTTCAAACTGGATCTCGAACAATACTTCTTCAAGTGCAAATTCCACAGTCTTTTGACGAATCCGCATAGAGCTTTCACAATCCCAACTCTTCCCTCAGGATGCTTTGCAAAAACTCCATGTCTTGAAAGGCCAAGCTCTCTCTCTTTTATACATAAATTTTACCCAATTTGGCCTAAAACCAAATGATTTACAAAAATCTCTCAATCTCCCATTTACATCCAAAATATTTCAAAATCCCCCTTTAAAATTTTAATAATCTTTTAAACCTTATAATCCTTCTGGATTTAATCATTTAAAATATTATCTAGGCCCTTCAATTATATTATGTAAACGGGCTTTAATATTCTAAAGGATTAGGCCCTTATTTATAGGGACTAGTATTTTAATTTTGGATTTTCTTCTTTTATTTGGGCATTAAATTTTTTAATTTTTAGGAGATTTGGTTTTAATCCGTTGCCTTTGAATCCCACAAAATCTGCTTGGAATCTCATAAAATGGATTTTGTGAAATAAAATATACCTCTGCCACTTTATTTCAAAATTAAAGTATGGTGTAGTGGTGGTACACGAATTTAGTGAGGGGGATCCACATTTTTTCCACGTCAGCATCTAGTCAACTGCCACGTCAACATCCAGTCATCCTTCAACTTTGTCTGGCCATATCTTCGTCGTACGAGCTCCGTTTTCTATGAAATGAGCAGCATTGGGATCATGGCAACGAGTTGTCCATTTTGATTTCGATTTTGATGAATTTTGGGATGATCAATTTTTCACCTAAAAATACCTGCCTAGTTGCAAGGTTTGACCAAACTTTGACTAGCCATAACTTTGGCATACGAGCTCCTTTTTCACCGTTCAAGTTGCGTTTGGTCCAGTTTTCTGAACACTTCGACATGGTGCTAATTTCAAGGGAAATTGGAATAGTTTAATTTTTAGGGTTTCGAGATCCACCTGGATCAAGAAAATTTGTCTTTTAACTCTTCCTTAGTGGCATTGTCTTTATCCATTCTTTGAATCATTAAGTCAATAGATGACTTTTTAGTTTTCTTTACATCCTTCATTGACTATTTCCCAAGGGAAATTGTGTTCATCACATAATCTTTAGGTTGCATTTCTACTTCATGAATATCTAATCATGGTGTTATTATCTAAGCCTACTTGACTCCTTGAGCATTGATTGTCATGGATGAACTTACCTTGGTTTTCTTTGGAGGGGATGGCTTTGAAAATATGGATGTTAGCTAAGAAAGATAGTTCAAAGCAGGATTGATGACCTTTTTCTCTTTTCTGAAGAATCTAGTCCAACATTTTAGTTTTTCTCTATGTAATTGATCCTTCCTACTGAGCCTTATCCTTTTGTTTATGTTCACCATAATATTTTGGACTACTTTGATGAGGGGGAGTAGGTGTATTGAAAAAAAAGAGGTGAAACTATTGCAACAATAACTTAAACTTTGTATAGATTTTAGTGAACATGTATTAAGCCAAATATGTGAATGAAAATAGAAAGCACATAAAATAAAAAAACCATATAAATATACAACACTAGATTTATATGGAGCAACCATTTGGAGAAAAAAATCCACCAATAAAGAGAACATAATGTATGTATTAATCTTTACAAACAAGAATACAATATTCAACACATTTCTCTCCACAATATAGCACATGTGAACCTACAATTTTTCATACCATTTCATGTGTACAAACCACTTCCAAGGTTCCAATTTATAGCAAAAATTAATACAAGAAACTATAAATGGTTTCTAATACAATGGAATCAAACCATGAGCCAAGTAGTCTACATGTAAATGATACCTAATGACATTTGTCTAGGAGTTACAAGTATCTTTTTATAAGTTTCAAGACTTTCCTCATGAATTTGGGCATCCAACTTCATTAGATGACAAAATAGCTCACTAGAAGACAAAATAACAACTTCATAAGTCTAAAAAATACTACTAACTCTCTACACATTATCAAAGATGCTTTCTTACACTTCTTATTATGTTATAGATTTTTTTTACATATCCTATGATACCATAAATAATTAGATTACTTTCCACTTTATGCTAAGTGTTCAATGATGTTTTCATATGTTTTCATAGGACAAACTAAGCTTCTCCTCTCAATGCCACTTTGCAAAGAATATTTTAAGTGCTTAGAAAATAATATTTAATTACTAAAACCGTTCCTTCTAATGTGTGATGTCCAAGTCCCCTTTCCATGATTCTTAGACACATGGAATAATAACCATTAAAATATTAAAACTAAGGTAAATAGTCTTAGCATTGTTAGGTGTAACACCAATTCTAACATTTTCCCACTTGATATTCACATTGCAATGTCATAATAGGGTATAGAATAAAAATAATAAAGTGTTAAGAGAGGCAAGGCCAATGGCCTCTTGACACTAAGAGAATTTATCTATGCTCACTATTTAAGTAAGTTAATCTACAATATTCTCGTGAGTATCAACCTTTTACAACAAGACCTTACCATTTTCTACCATCTCTTGAACAAAATGATACCACAAATCAACATGTTTAGTAAGATCATGGTACATGGGATTCTTGGCCAAACAAATAACACTTTGATTGGCACATCCAAATTTAAACACTTTAAAATTAAAACCATTGCCTAAACATAGTCTCTATAACCATACTGTCTCCTTAGAGGCATGTGTAGCAACTGTATACTTTGCTTCAATAGTAGATCAAAAAATTGTGGGTTGCCTCTTACTCATCCAACTCGCTACATTTCCAAACAAAGTAAACACAACCACTAGTGGGCCTTCGACTATCGAAGCCACTTGCCTAGTTTGTATCTACAAAGGTCTATATGTGCAATGTATTAATCACATCATTAGTACTATGATGAAAAAATAGCAATATGAAGCCCCTTGCAAATATCTAAACACCCTTTTAAAATAAGTCTAATGATCCTTATTAGGGTTAGACATAAACCTACTCAAAAATCCCATTTCTTAGGCAATAATATGTCTCGTGTAAACCATTGTGCACATTAGGCTACCGACAACACTAGCTTAAGGCACAATAGGCATATCCTCTACATCACCATATGACATGACACATATCTAATAAAATTTTGGTTCCAACAAGAAAAAAATACACATAGGCTTGCTATCATGTATAGAAAATCATTGCAAAATGGTATCAACATACTCCAACTTAACCAAAGATTTTTGTGTACTCGATCCGTTTTGATATCTGTCCCAAGAATAAATTTTATAGCTCCTAAATCCTTCATATCAAATTTTCTATAAAGTTGAGTTTTGAGCTCCCTAATCATCACTTTGTTGGTACCAATAAATAAGATATCATTCACATACATGAAAATAATTACTCTTATCAAAAATTTCAACATGTACACATTGATCTTCCTCACTTCTAACAAAACCTATTTTCAATGTGAAGACATCAAACTTCTGGTACTTCGTACATGGTGATTGCTTTAGACTATATAATTATTGTTTTAACTTGCAAACCAAATGTTCCTTCCCCTTAATAGTAAAAATATCAACCTATTGCATATAAATCTCCTCATCAAGATCCCCATGTAAGAAATAACTCTTAGCACCCATTTGTTCTATATCAAAATCACAGATTGAAGCAATGGATAACATGAATATAATAGAATATAACTTAGCAAAAAGAGAGAATTTCACCAAAATCAACTTTCTCTCTTTAGGGGTAGCCTTTGGCCACTAGTTTGGCCTTGTCACTCTCTAACCAAAAATTTTCTATGGTTTTATTCTTGTAGACCCCTTTACAACCAATGGGTTTCTTACCCTCGATCAAACTGACAAGAACCTAGGCATCACATCTATCTAAGTTCATCATCTCCTCCTGCATTACTTGTATCCAAGACTCACCATTCTCTAAAGAGATAGCCTCCCTTTAAATACCTAGATTCATCATTAGTATATAATAAATCAAATACAATACAAAAAATTGGTGGGCTATACTTGTCTATTAGGTTCCATTATTTTGTGGATCTTCTCAAGGTTGGAGTAAAGGGATTTGTTTGTTCTTCTACATGCTCAAGTTGCTCATTTTATTTATCTTGCTTAGAAATCCCAATTGAATAATCTTCTTCCTCTCCTTCCTCTAATCTATCATTCTATTCTTCCATGTGTATCTTCTTGCTTTTTGATCTTAGTCTCAAAATGCATTATTTTTGTTCCTTCTTTCTCCTTTGGCTTTATAGGATCCGAAAAAGCTTGAAAATCATATCTTTAGAAAATATTATTTTTTGAGCCGATTCCAAAATTTAAGCCTCTACCCACGAAAATAGATTTTTGTGCTTTTGGATCTACTTTAGATCATCTTTTTTTTAAGCACATGAACATAAGCCTCACAATCAATTACCCTTAAATTTCAAAAAAAGGGGTTTCTACTTGTCCACATCTCATAAGGTATTTTATCAACAAGAGTCAAACAAGGAGATCTATTAACCAGGTAACAAGAAGTACTTACAACCTCTACCCCAAAACACCAATCTAGCTATGTACCACTTAGGATACTTTTGGCTCTTTCTAACAAGGTTCAATTCATCATCTTTTCCACCCCATTTTGTTTAGGTGTGTATAGTTTAATTTTATGTCAAAAAATACTTGCATCCTTATAGAACTCATCAAATTCCTTAGAACACTATTCACCCCCATTGTTAGATTTCAATGCCCTTGTTTTATATTTTGTTTGCTTTTCAATCAAGGTTTTAAATTCCTTAAACTTAAGGAAAACGTATTTAGAATGCATAAAATAAATTCAGGTATATTTTGAGGCACCATCAATGAAAGTAACAAAATAATGAGTATTTTTTAAATATTGAACATCAAATAGATCAAATACATCGAAATGAACAATCTTTTAAAATCTCTTAGCTTTGTAACTACCTAAAGGAAAACATTCTCTATATTGTTTAACAAACATACAATGTTTATAGAAATCAAAATAATCATCAAAACAAGAAAAAAAATGTCAACCAATTTTTTACTAATTAGGGTCCTAAACCCTTTTTCACCAATGTGGCCCAAATGTTGGTGCCACAACATACATGCATTTTTTTGTGTTAGTTACATTAGTAGAGTTACAAAAAATGGAGACATTTAGCCTAAATAAGGTCTCAACACAAGATCATTCAACAACCATTAGATTCCCTATTACCAACCTACAACTAGGTTATCAAATGTCTCATGCATCCTTAAATAATTCCAGTTTGAAACAAAAATCATATTTTTAGCTAGTCCAAAAATATGTAAAATACCATTAAGGTTTTTCACCCTCCCATCATCTAAAAAAAATGTACCTTCCCATGACCAATAATCTAATGTGAACTATTGTCACCCAAATACACTTCTCCTACATCATGTGTATGGTAGGAAGAAAACCACTCCTTATGAGGATTCACATGATAAGAACAACTAGATTCAATCAACCATGATTCATTAGCACAAGATTAGTTGAAAGAAAGAAAAGTTCATTTTGATTGTCATCAAAATATTTTTTAATAGAGTCATAGCTCTATTTTGCACCCTTGGAACCCCTATTTATGACAATTCCAACATTTCACTCTACTCTTTCTTGGGGTCATAAAATAACCTTGAGACTTAAATCTCAATTGAATTTTTTCGATTCCCTTTTTCCCATATTTTTGTTTAGGCATTCCCCAAACATGTAATGCGTTCTTAGATCTCTCTTCCATGGACTTCCTAATTTCCTATGAAAGTAGAGTAGCAACAAGAGCATCCAACTTTGGCTCTTTGATTTAACCACTTAGAGCAATTCCCAAGATTCAATTAAAGAGAAAAGTAATAATGTGTACTTGTCCTCCTCATCTATTTTAACATGAATAGAACTTAACTAACTCATAATCAAATTAAATGAGTTCAAATTCTATGCTACATAGTCCCAATCCTCCATTCTTAAAGTAGACAATTTTCTTTAAAAAAATAATTAATTAGCAATATTTTTATATTGATAGACCTCACCAACCCTATTCTACCATATGTATGTATTGGATTCTACAAAGAAATTTAGTCACACAAATCTATAAGAAACATTCAAATGGCGGCCCATGCCTTCTTATCCAAATTTTAATAATCTTCATCAAACATCTTTGGTTTCTTTTTCACTTATAATTATCAATCATCAATCTCTCTCTTGAAGGAGATATTCTGTATTAGGTTTCCACAACTCATAGTTGGTTCCATTGAATTTTTCAATCCCTATTTTAGAAGGGCCAGCCATGGATTTAATACAACCACAAATATACAAACATAAAGTAAATGCTCCCACTACAACACAAAAAACTCAAAATGCTTCCAACAAGGTGTCCCCTATTAATCAAAACCAAGGCTCTAATACCAGATGTTGAAACAAAGAGTGGAACTATTGCAACAATAGCATAAAATTTATATATATTAGTGAACATGAATTAAGACAAATATGTGAATGAAAATGAAAAACACATAAATTAGTAAACTATAGAAATATATCACAACATTTAATTTACATAGAGAAACCATTTCAAGAAAATAATCCACTAGAAAAGAGAGCACCAAGTATATATCAATATTCACAAACAAGAATATAATATTCAACACACTTCTCTCTTTAACTAGCACATGTGAACCTCTAACTTTTCATACCATCTCATGCCTACACACCACTACTCCAAGGCTCCAATTTATAGCCAAAATTAATATAAGAAGTGATAAATGGTTTCCAATACAATGGACTCAAATCATGAGCCAAGTAGTCTACATGAAAAATATACCCCATGACATGTGTCAAGTACTTACAAATATATTTATGGAAGCTTCAATACTTTTCTCATGAACTTGGGCATACAACTTTATTAGAGGACAAAACAAACTCACTAGAAGATAAAATAACAACTCAAGCCCAAAAAAGATACCAAATTCTTACATATCATGAAAGGTGTTTTCTTACACCTATTAAAATGTGATAGATGCTTCTTACACATCTTACAACATCATAAATAATTATATTCCCTTATTGTTCATGTCAAGTTTCTAATGATGCTATATTAGGCCAAATTAAACTTCTCCACTCAATGCTATCTTGCAAATAATATTTCAAGTGCCTTGAAAATAATAGTTAATTACCAAAAGTATTCCTCCTCATGTGGGACATCTAAATTCCCATTCCATGACTCTTGGAGTCACATGAAATAATAAACAATTATTAAATTATTAAATTAAAGGCACATAGTCCTAGGATAGCAATGTTAATATCACCAATCTTAAAAATGTGTTCTAGGAGGGTGATGGAGTAGGGGATTTAATAGATGTTGGAGTGAAAGTTGTGGATCAGTAAACAAATTGTGATAATAAATAGTAACAACAAGAAACACATTCACAATCAAATCAAATCACTCAATGAAACATAAGGAGATTGCATAAACAAATGAAGCAAACTTGCAACAATCACATAATACAATTCACCTTGCTTAACTCCATTGTTCTTCAATTGCACCTAGAAGAACAATAGTGTAGTTTCTTGCAGAGTTTAGTACAAAGCAGTTAATAATAATGATCACAAAAGTCTAGATTTCTAGAGGACCAAATGAGATGGATGAAGGTTGCATTTATAGTTTATGTTTGATATCGATCAACAATTGAGATTGGATAGATAGATCAATGGATGAGAATTATTGTGAGGGATTGATTGATAGATCTAAGGAGTTAAATAATTGCATGATTTGAGTGAATTGAATGTATGGAGCACTGAAGTGAAATTGATTGATTAGAGAAGTAAGAGTGACTATGAGTTAGACTAAATAGATTGGATAACAAACTGATCTGATTGAAGAGTGAACTAGAAGTGAGTGTGAGTTAGCTGATGAGGTGGAAGTGCATGAAGAATTAATAAATAAGTAAATAAATAAATTATTTAATTCATGTGCATATGGAGAAAATAAATAAGATAATAATTCTATTTATTTTTAGAAGATAATTTTATAGAGGAATAATTAGTTTAATTAAATAATTATTTAACTATTGAGATTTAGAAGAGGTTATTTGAAATTAAATAATTATAAATTATTTAATCAATGTGTAAGAGAAGAATAATCAATAAATTAATTAAATAATTAAAATTATTTAATTAAAGTAGAAATAAAGGGAAATTCAAATTTTAAATAATTAAATAATTAAGATTATCTAATTATCAAGGATGAAGGGGAAATGATGCTAATTTAATTAAATTAACAAGAATTGATGAGAAATGATGACAAAATGTGTTAGTGATTTTTAGGTGTCTACATTTTGCCCCTCTTTGAGACAATGTTTTTTTACGATGTTGTTTCAAAGAAAGCGTGAAATATTTTGTGATGATATGCCCTAGTTTGGCCTAGTGGACCAAGGAGTGGAGGTTGGATGCCCCCTTGAGAGGTTGGCAAAAAAATCAAATTTTAGGTCAAACTCTTGAAAAGATTGGATAGACTTGGTGGATGTGAATAAAATGGTAAAATAGGATGAGAAAGATGAGGGATCAATAAATTTTTTGGGATGAATGAAGGGGGTAGAGGAGTGTTCAAAATGGGAAAAATTAGGGTTTTGATGATTATAAATAGAAGGTTTGGGGGTCAAATATCCTCATTTGCACTCTTATTGTTCATAGATATTTAGAGCTCTAGATCCCTCAAGAGTGAAGCAATTGACACAATGATAGGCATTCCGGTACTAGATCATTGCGTTGAGAGAGTCTAAACATATGGGTGACATTCCCAACTCATAAATTTCATGTTAAGTGCATTTATGATGCCTAAAAAGTTAACATAATAAATTGTGAACCAAAATGTGTTTCAACACATATGGCATTGGAATTGGCACAAATGATACAATTCAACATATTTGACACCTGATTTGGTGCAACTAACACACTTTGGCACAATTGGTTTAGAATTTTGTAAATGCTTATAGCATACACAATTTAATTTTAGCCACAATTGACAACTAGAGTTGGAAAATTGATAATAGATGTCACAATTGACGTCGAAAACAACACAATTGAAATTGAGTTTGCAAATGATTGTGAAAATGACACAATTGAAAAATCAAGCTATTAGACAATGGAAAAGCATGGATCTTAGGTTTTTGTAGCATTTTTTTTGGAAAATGTGATTGAGAAAGTGTGCATTATGGTTGTAGGATGTCTTAGAGCCATTGATGTCTTGGGAGATGCATCCAGAGGCACTCATGTTGAGGTGGCAACTAACAGACAATGAGTGTGCATTCCTAGGAGTAGTAGGGTTCTTGCGCATCACCTATATGCCCAAGATTTGGGATAACATGGGGATGATGACAAGTGTTATCTGAGAGATGGTACGGTGAGTGGAGCTTATTCTTATTGCCTACTAGAGAGGCAACAATCACTCTCGAGGACGTCTGGAGAGTACTAAGGATTTTGATCCATGGTGTGCAATTTGTGTATGAAACATACATTGGGGATAGTTCTTTGGGATAAGTGTTCATGAAAAAGGATCTTGGTATTGAGGACTATGAGATTAGGTTGAGTTATTTGATGGCACACTTTAATGCACTGCTAGTTGTTAAGGCAACAATGATATACAAAGTGTTAGTGCTAGATAGGAGAGGTTGGGGGTTTCCTATTGGCTATGGATGACTGATGGAGAGGATTCTAGATGAGGGGATCATTTATGCATGGGATACCTATGGTTGTTGACCTTATATCACCGGTTACATTAGGTGGCCTATAGGTTTGGAGCTAGTGTAGGTTACATGGTTACTCTTCTACACATTTGAGCATTAGAGCATATTGTTGCTACCAAACTAGTGCTTGATAAGGCATGATAGCCTGATTTACCATATTCTTTGTGCTATGATGGTGTTGTTACCCACCATAAGTTGGGTGATGTGCCATATTAGAGACAAGTGTTTGATGATTTTGTGTCATTCACCTAGAGACCATGGAGATAGTGTGAGGCATGGTCAGATAATGGGGAGTACCTATCATATTGTAGGCGGATGCAATATCTAATTGGTCGCATTGTGCACATTATAGAGTTATATCTACTAGAGTGGGCTCTTTGATATTTTAGGAAGAGAAAAGATGTCCTAGTTGGGGAGGCTATATATGCAAGGTCATAATGAGAGATCTTGCATTGGGGCCCTGTGATTAGTCCTAACAGTACCATTGGTGATTTTGAGGGGAAAATGCCCATATAGTGGGACTTATGATTAGATGTGGTGGATGTGGGGACCATGGTTGAGTATGACACTTGGTGGGCTAGTAAGAGGCTAACTTGATTGAGAGATCCTGTAGAAGGGGAGGTGAAGGAAGGGCAATATGAGGAGAGGAGAGGCAAGAGAGTGCGCTAACAAGTCGATTGAGCGGATGAAAGAGGAGGGGGAGGGTGAGATGGTGGAGATGGAGGAGGAGGAGGAGGAGGAGGATATGGTGGGGTAGGTGAAGCACTAGTAATTCTACAACCATTAGTCTAATAGAAAGTGGTGCAACCAATGGGGGGAGATGGAGGACAAGTAGCCATTTTATAGGCCCAAGTGCATAGCTTATAGGAACAACTAGTTGTGTGTAGGCATAGTTGGCTATTATGACAGTTGAGAGGGATACAACAGTGATATGCTATCAGAGGTTATAACACTCCCTATTTAGGGTTAGGGACATTGTACATGGGTCTACAATAGAGCTGATTGCTGAGATCATGTGGTCAACCCAAGAGGATTTGTGCTATAGATCCCTATACAAGAGTTTGGTTCCTCTAGAGTGTCAAGCTCCCAATTTTACATGTATCAGATCAAAGAGATCCAGGTCTCAGAGATCAGTTAGTGAGGGGGTGATGGGGCCACCACCACCTAGACTATTGTAGGAGTAGGGTGATGATCAAGGCCGAACAATGTCATAAAGATAGATTGGGATAGGACCATCAGGGTATCAACAACCGAACCCTTCTCATTCTAAGGAAGGGAGTTCACTATAGACCCCGTTGTACATATGACATTCTTTGTAGACACACTGTCATTTTTTTCTTGCAAGTTGATTGTATTTTTATATTTATGGATCGTGAGACCATGTACAAAATTGTTATATTGACGTATCATGACACATTATTTTTTGAGATATATGATATGAGATTCCTTTTTGGTAGTTACATATATGCATGTTATGTGACACATTATGGTTTCTATATGATGATGTATATCTTATACTATGCAATCAATGTGATGATTTTGATTTATATGATGTAATGTAATGCTTATGATCTATGATTATGTATGTAGGATTTTTATGCATGTGATGATATCTATATGAGATGTGATACTATGATATGATGATGGATATATGTTATGATATGAATTTGTGGACTTAACATGTTTATGTATGTAGGATATGTGTAAATACTATGGATGAACTATTTTTTTATTTTTTTGTATCATGATACTATATGAATGTGGGTTAGTATGGTAGAAGAAAATGTAGGATGATGGTGGTTATTGATTGATATCATTTAACGCAGCGTGTAATGGATGAGATGAAATAAATAGATATGATATATTGATATAGATGGATATGAGATTGATAGATACTACACTTTTTGTTTATTCTTTTATCATCATAGAATATTTTATTATGGAAAATGGATATATATACACCAAGGTATAACAAACCAAGGTGACTTTGGTATCCTTTGCATTTGACTCAAAAAACAAGAAGGATTTTCCTCATTCATACTAGACATAATAGAACCTTCGTAGAATATGTGTGGGAAATTATCTTAAAACATGATATTCCCAGTGCAAAAAGGTATTTAAATAACTTTATATGAAAATGATGTTTGTTAATTCTAGAAGCCATTCCAACACACACAAGGAACCTACCTGCCCTGGTAATGTAACAAGAACATTCCAAAAACTTGTCGTTTGAAAATAATGAACCTGCCTCATTCCTCCTCCTCTAATCATTTGTAGATATCTTTGAGAAGTATATGAATGAGGCAATATGATAAATCAAGCAATAAAAAAGCTCACTAACCAAACAAATCAACAACCATTAGACTTTCTTACCAAAAGGTATGTGCTCAAATTGGATAATGCCTATTGGAAAAATGATGCATTCATTAAGGCATGACAATTTGGATAAGAGTGGCTAAAGTTGGCTAGGAAATCGATCGGTAGGTAGTAGGCTAGCTTAGCAAGAGTCTTTTATTTGTGATTGTTTATGAAGACTCAATATTTTTAGGTAATGCACGTTTTATTCTCACTTGAGTGTCATATCCAAGTATTGGAAATTTATGATGGCTATGGTGGGTGAGCATAATTTAGATTTATTATGGTTTTAGGTAAGTGGTTTCTTTTATTATGGATAATATGCATGGTGCCATGACAATCATAATTTTTTTCCTCTAGTATTGACTTGAAAGATCCAATCTGAATAATAGGTCAAGAAAATGGCCCCTACTTAGGTATATGACTTGTTTATTATGGTATGGGTGTTGTGAAGTTTATTATGGCCTAAGGTGAAATGTGAATACTAGATATTGATAATTAGCAAGTCAGATAGGTTTGGTAGGCGTATGAAATGATTTGATTATGGATAGAGTGAATTAGAAACTAATAAATGGTAGATAGTGGCTTCTATATGATGAGTCCAAATAATGACTCATTTTTGTTAGGATTTATCATATGTTTGTTATTACTACTATAGGTTTTAGCACCTAGTTACTAATACTTTCTATGTTATTTCCCTAAACTTATGAACTCTGGACATGAACTTATCCCTATAACTTTTGATAATATTAACATGCTATGTGATATATCTATATTAATTTTACATGTAATTGGATGAATGCTATTCTAAGGTGATTATGGATATACAATTGTATTGTGCACACTAATGTCATAATGCATGTTCAAATTAAGATGTTGATATAAATGGAGATTGCAAGGTGGAAGAAGTTTATGCTAGCTACCCGATTGCTAAAGAAGTCAAATAGAGATGAACATTGAAGAGGTCAATGGTTGGAAACTTCCAGCTCGTGTGGAAGTGATATCTGAACTTTAAATGATCATGTCTCTTAGTTGAGTAGATTTAGGAGGTGTTGTTATGTTGGATCCTCATTGAGGCAAGATTGGTTTGACTAAATCTTGTGCATGCATAACCTCCTTCCTCTTTTTCATGCTTCCAATAAGTGGCGTCCTCTTAGTTTGTTGGAGTCGATTGCCCAGTTAGTTAGAGTTAGTTAGAAGCTTTCCTTCTATAAATAATGATCAGATGTTCCTCTTCATGAGGTTGGATGTTCTGATATTGTATTTTCAATTTCAATTTCAAGGAATACAGTCATGTTGTTGTTATTATGTAATGATGTTTTCAATGAATAAAATAATACTTTGATTTGCTGCATCTGAGTTAGTTTTGGGAAGACTCATTCAAGGGGGCCCACTTGGTGAGAATTCCATCCATTCAGTTCAGTAGTTACTTTTTTGTTCAATAATTAGTTATAGTCTTAGCAGTTGTCTGTTCTTGCAACCAAGGTAGACAAAGTAACTTCCTATCTGTTTACTAAGACTTTTGTTTATGTAATTCATTTCAGTTCAGTTTAGTTATTGGTTCATGCTCAATACTTATGCTAGTTCCTTTCAAGTATTTCACTTTCAATACTATTTTCTCTCTAGTTATAGGATAAAGATGATTTCAATTGAGTCCTAGTGCATAGACAATGCTGACCCATTTCAAGTTCACATCCCTGGGTTGATAATGAAATGAACCTTCATGATGAGCAAGATAGCTACTTGGTGTAGATATTTAATCTCTAAGTTATAGCTTTAAGGTCTTAGTTATTGAATCATTAGAGGAGGCCAACATTTTTGGCGCCGTTGCTAGGGATGGTATCAAACTAGGAAGTTCTTAGGAGTCATTTCTAGTTTCTTTCCTATTTTTGGTATCTCTGAAGTTTTTTTTAGTATACTCTTCATTAGAATAAGTAATGATACACTATTCTTTCACCAATTATTTGTGTGAGTTGGCTGATACTGAGTTAATACTGCATGTACATAGGGGCAGGAGAAGAGATGCTTTAGGGAGATTCCTTCCAACTGACCCTAATCTTGATAATCTGCTAGTTGAGTTTCAAAATTTTCCAGGAGACGAAGAAGAGGAAGAAGCAAATCCTTTTGCTGATGCATTTGCCAATTTGACCAGTTCTGAAACTTCCTTTGAAGAGCAAGCTGCCCAAAGTTTGATTGAGAATCCATTTTCTTTGATAATACATCAAGCAATTATAGCTGCCCTAATTAGACCTAACCAACCAACCTTTCCATTCCCTATCCCTCAACAAAATGAAGTTGATAACCTCAAGAACATTCCTGCTTCAGTTCTTCCTAAATTATGTGGGCTTGTAATAGAGGACCCAAACACTTTCTTGTTTGAATTTGATATCCTTTGTAAAAGCTATGATTACATTGTTGGTGTTTTATTTTTCCCACTAGGCTTCATAATTCTCAAAGAGGTTGCCAACCTCTATATTCAAGAATTCACAAAGTTAGTGGCCAACTGACAAGATTCAATCAAAGACTGAGATCTCCTACACTTTTGGCTATGTGAAACCAAGGAGGGTGTTCCTATATGTGTTCATAAAAATGCTTCAGGCCTCAAGAACACTTCTAAACATAGATACATTCCTATCATTGCAACTAGATACCATCTACCATGGTTTTGGCAAATCATAGAGTAAGAAAAACTATCTAGAGCTAGGAAAGCCAATTTTATGTGAGATTTTCATCTCAAGAGAGATAGAATTTGATTTTAAAATGTTATGACTTCGAACCCACACATTTAGGGTGACAGTTTTGTACATTAAAAAGGATCTTGAATGAATTAACCAGTGCCTCATTCAACTGGGTGGGAGTCTCATAAAACATAACCATGGTATCATTGAACTATCTTTATAATGCCTTACACTATAAGATTTTTCAGTATTCAAAACAATACTCCTTAGCATATCCTAAGCACATTACCATAGATTTGTAACTCCTTTTCAAGCATTTGATTAACTCATTAAGTTAAAGCAAGAAACTGAATTACACACCCAAATATACCATTGAAGATGAATGAAACAACCATTGATAAATTCATTCACAATCTGTCATACATACATAGGATATAAATTATCTTAAATTTTAGATTTCTTTCGATATCATTAATTACAAAAAACATGGTATACTTATCTTATGTACATACCCAACCTAGAATGACTTCCTAGTTAAAACCTCCCAGATATTGCAATATATTTTCTAATTGTACACCGTCTAAACGTAAGGACTCAAAAAATTCGACCTCAACAATGAGCCTTGAAATATCCTTTATAGATCAGGAGAGCAAAAAGCAACATGCTCAATTGTTGATTTCAACCAAATTTCATCTTTACCAAATGAAATTTGGATTACATTTCAAAATTCCCCATCATCAAAATGTAACCATACTACAAACAGAGGAATCAAAATGGTTACAACCCTGTAACCAACCAAATAGAACAAAAGCCACCACATCACCTACGCGCACGTCCACATCCGACCCGAACAACATAAACAACATCAAAAAAAAAAAGCACAACCCCAGTGACCATATCACCACCTTGCACCACGAACAACCACATGGCCCTGATACATGCGACTGCTCCTTGTTCTCGCTTCAGTATGAAGCAAGACCATCATTTTACTATTTTTTGCACCAACACTAGACCTAGAAACAACACACTGTGCCACCACAATAATTGGAGAAGCTACGAGGACCTCCTCATCCGCTCCCACCAGCTCAGTCAGGGGCACGAGGTAATCACGGTATTCCGAATCAGTTTTGGAGCCTTCACCACCAAAGCCAACAAAAAGCTCAATAGGTGACTCGTAACGTCTAGACCTCGTCTCAACCCCAGCCAACCTGTAGTCATCCTTGAATTCCCTCATTATTGGATAGTCCACCACTTTAGCCTGTATGACCTTTCCCTTGGGGCGGGAACTACTTTTGGGTCAAGTTGGGATGAACCCAACACCTTCAACAGCTACCCCAGAAGCACCAAGAACAATACTCGATTCAATTGGTTTCTCCTCTCGCTGCAAATTCTTCGTGCCCATCCTGGCGCTACTTCGTAATGGGGAAAAAGGAACCATAGATTTATCCATCCTATTCACAAGTTCAAAACTCAACAAGAAAACCAATTACCTACAAAAAAACACAAACTCAAAAATGCAATGATGCTAATGAGCAAGTAGCATGCATTTATCGAGCAAGCCGATGCAGAGAACATTAATTTCTCCAATTGTAGTATGGGCAAGCAAGTGATTAGTAGTTGATGTTGTCATCACATAATATATCCAAGATCATGGAAAACTACATACAACCCATCATGATTACCAGGTGAATACTACTCACATGCAAGGAAATCAAGATGAGATCCATCAAAAAACTTGCACCATTAATGAATGTAAATTGCAAAGCGCAAATAATCCTCACATGGGTGAATTAATAATTTTGAATTTGGACCGTTGATGTGATAAGGACTTGTCATGTCAGTGACTCAGATCAAGTCAAAGATCATTGAAAACCCACATCACCAATTGGAAAACCCGATAGCTAATCACATACCTCACAGTCAAAGACATTTGAACCAGCAGCGGGCCCCATCCAACCACCTTTTACCATAGAGCCAAGAAATGTGTCACCATATCACACACCTCGCAACACTTTTGAAAACATTAATTCTATTGTGCGAGGCTGGCGAGAGACGGTCATAATTAATGCTCGTCATTAAACAACCATTGTTGACTTGACACCCATACGTCACTGCTGGCACATCGAGACAGGCCCCACCCCACTGTACGTGATAGATGGCAAAATCTCACATACCTCACACCACTTTAGTGACATCAACAAGAAACCTTGCTAGGTCTGTGAGGAACGGTCTAGATTTGAACCCTCTGATCCGATGACCCGCTAATCTGCACATGGAAAAAGTTATTTATAATAATGGGGCCAACTAGGGAAATGGGAAAAGACCCTCGGAGGCACAAAATTATAGGCCAAAGTATAAAATTTGGGAAAACCCACCTGTTCTAGGTAAAATTAATATTAAAACCCGAACGTGGAGAAAAAACTGATAGGCTGAGTAAAGGGGCCGGTAACAACACAACAAACAAGGTTTAGCTGAACGACTTAAAAGACCGGCAACCCATAATAATAGGTCAACACAAAATTATAATGTAAGGGTTTATTTGATAAAAACTAATTTCAACATGGGTAACAAAACCCTAAACCTGAAACATTAGACACCCAGTCATGAAAGATGAACAAACATACCCAAAACTAGGCAAAAGTTTAAATTTTTTTAAAAAGTCCCATCATACACTATTGATGCTCATAGGCTTAAATTGTTTCCTACCACCTTGAAATAAGTTGCATTAAGATGGTTTATGAGCTTAGGTAGGAATACTGTGAATACCTAGGATATTATGAAGGAAAAGTTTCTTGTTAAGTATAAAGAATACTGTAGAGGTAGTGATATGAGAGGAGATGATATCTTCAGGATGCAGCAAAAGGAAGATGCAAGTTTGGAAGACTGTGTCAAGGTTCCTGTTTTGTCTGCAAAAATATCCACATCATGCACTCAATGAAGAGTCTCAAAAGTTTCTCTTCCTTAGAGGGATCAATGAAAATTGCACTGATGCTCTGGACTTGATAGGAGGAGGAGATATCACCCAAGTTCCCTGGGATGATATTAATAAGATATGCCAGAATTACTCAAGGGAAGCTATAAATAAAGGAAGAGGTTAGCAATCTTCTATGGGTAAATCCTCCATTAATGGAGTTTTAAGGATGGAAATCACTCATTTGCTATCAGACTTCAAGCAAGACATCATAAATAATATGGAAACTCCGCTAGATACACTTCAAGCAAAGAAGAAACATGAGGAGGCAGAGACGATGTTGACAAAATATTGTCCTCATTGCAGGAAAAAGAAGAAGGACTACAAATGTAAAATGGTGGCCAACATTGATAACAAAAAAATTCCACTAGAATTTAAGCCAATTGAGGGTGATGATGATCAAGTTTTCTACATTGCACAAAGAAGGCCATGGGCTCCAAGACAAGGTATGCCACCAGACCCATTATCTTTTAGTGGACCTTATATGAATTCTTATGCATCTGGTAATCAATGGAAACCCCCATATCCATCAAAATTTGGAGGATATTCACCTCAGACTTGGAACAACCCTCCAAATACTTGGCCCAATTAACAAAACACTCCACCTTAGTGGTAGCAACCCCAAGGGAATTGGCAACAACCTCAAGGGAATTGGCAACAAACATCCCAATGGAGGGGAGGACAGTAATGGCCAAATCAAGAAACTGGTTACATGTAGTAGCCTCCATAGCCTCAACATCCTACCACAATTACTCCTCCTAACTCAAATGTTAGCACACCTAGACCTACTCAGTTACCATCTCAACCCACACCCAACCCAAATAACAAACCACAACAACAACCACTCTACTCTGCAGATCCAAACTAATTTCTTGCCTATGTTGTGAGTCTGAGTGATATTCATCTACGTTTAGTAACCACTTTGTCATCTCCTTCCACTCCTATTATAATAGAGCTTCCCATGGAAGAAGAGGAGCATCAAAATTTATCCGATATCCCTTCTCAGTCAAGTGTGCCCAAAAATCCTGAAATAGTTGGTAGTCTGATCCTGACCCACCATTTCCTCAAAGGTTAGAAGTTGTTAAGCAAAATGAGGACACAAATTTTGACATTTTGGACCAGCTAAAACATATATGTGTCATGATACCTTTGTTCCAGGCCACAAAAGATGTTCCTATATATGGTAAGGCAATTAAGGAAGCATGTCTCAAAAATCCTAGGAGGAAAAAGAAGGACCCCGCCACTGTTCATGTGATGGGACAGTTGGCAGATATCATGCTTGGGAATGTAACTATTCCTAAGTATATTGATCCAGGTAGTCCTGTAGTTGGAGTCATTATAAATGGAATCCAAGTAAAGAATGCTCTAATAGACTTGGGAGCTACTATCAATGTGATGACTAAAGATATACTATAGCAACTGAATGTTACAAATCTGAGACCTACTTCTACTATCCAACAACTTGTTGATAGTTCCACTGTTAAACCAGATGGTATAGTTAAAGACCTTGTTGTTATTCTAGACTCTTGGGAATATCCAACTGACTTCATGATCCTTTCCCCTAAAGCTACATTAGGAGGATATCCCATTATTCTGGGAAGGCCATGGTTAGCTACAAGAGATGCTTACATTGGATGTCAGTTAGGGGACATGACTATTTCTGATGGGAAAAAAACTAAAAAGTTTGTCCTTTATCCTCCTGCTCAACCATCCCATGATATGGACAACCCCATCTGGCCACATGTTGGAGAAGAGGTCGAGGAGGTCAATTCAGTTGAACAAGTAATGATGATAGGAAGAAGTCCTTTTATGCAACTTCAGGAAGAAGATGACATATTATCCTATATAATTTAGAACCATTGTGAAGTGCATGAAGAACCACCCACTCATAAATCTAGTTTTGTATGTCCATTGCAGATACTTCTGCCAACTTCTACTGCACTTGAATTTCTCGCAACAACAGATATACTTCATACATTGTTGCCACATGAAGTAAAAGTGCCAAGCATCAGTGAAACAACCATGACTAAGTTGATAAAAAAAGTACAAGTTTCAAAGGGGAAAAATTTGAATATTAATAACAAGCTTACTCAAGAGCAACAGTTGTCTTTGACAAACCTGTTAAATTTGCATCAACAAGCTTTTGCATGGGATTACCATGACATGAAAGGATTAGATCCAAAACTCTGTACTCGTAGGATATACATTAGATATGACTACACACCAGTGAGGCAACCACAAAGGAGAATCAACCCTGCATTGAGGGAGATTGTGAAAGGAGAACTACAAAAATTATTGGATACAAGATTTATCTTCCCTATCTCAGACAGCCAATGGGTGTCCCCTTTGGTAATTGTGCCTAAAAAGGGAGTTAAATGGAGAGTTTGTGTTGACTATAGAGAACTGAATTCTACCACCAAAAAGGATCACTTTCCCCTTCCTTTTATAGACCAATTATTGGATTCACTTGCAGGTAAGCAACATTTTTCCTTCTTGGATGGGTTCAATGGTTATAATCAGATACAAATTGCACCCGAGGATCAGGGCAAGACAACTTTCACCTGTCCTTGGGGGACTTATGCCTATTGAGTACTCCCATTTGGTCTATGCAATGCACCTACAACCTTCCAAAGAGCAGTTATTAGTATATTTTCAGATATTTCACATCATTGTATGCAAATCTATATGGATGATTTCACTACTTATGGTGCTGATTTTGTAGAAGCATTAGAAAACCTCAAAAAGCTTTTACAAATATGTGAGGACCATAATCTCTCCTTAAACAGTGAGAAATGTTTTATGATGTAGGAAGGAGTGGTCCTTGGCCATTATATCTCTCATAAGGGAATTCAAGTGGATCCAACCAAAATTGAGGTAATTATTAATCTTTCCATTCTTGTCAAGAAAAAAGATGTAAGAGGTTTCCTGGGACATGGAGCATACTATAGGCACTTCATACAAGATTTTAGTAAGATGGCAACACCACTTTATAATCTTTTGACTAAAGATGCTGAGTTCTGTAAGGAAAAGCAAAGGTGCGAAAACGCTTTCCTAACGCTAAAACCACATAGGAGACGTGCAAAGACTAGTTTTAAAACATTAAAACACTTAAGATGAACACATGCAGGGTAACAAGAGTAACAAAAATAAAACGATTTCAGAGATAACACCAGATTTATGTGGGAAAACCCTTTCAAGAAAAAAAACACCACACCAAGAGCAAGACACTTTGTATTATAGTAAGAAAAAGATTACATACAGAGTTACAGTCCTCACTGTGTGATAGTTATCTCACAAAAACACTTGAGTTTTCATGCACTCACTGTTACAATGCTATTTCGGCATACAGTGAATACAAAACTCTTTTTCTGTATCCTACTTTTTCTAATTTGCGAGACTTCTAGTGAAGACCGACTATTACAAGTCTCCATACTGGTGAGACAAAATAATGACTCATATTTTAGCCATGTAAAAATGTATATTTTGCCTGATTATGAAATTATCAAGACTGAGCATGATGATGAAAGTAATATATTTTTAGTTGCAGTAGTCAAGGATTTCATCATATCTTGAAAATTACGATATGGGTTCTGGAGATTTTTGGTCCAAAATTCAAAGACAATATGGTGAAAAAAATTATTAAATTTCATGAAAACCCAGTTTGTGTTTGAGAGAAAAATTCACTAGAATATGTTGCTCCGAAATTTGTGGAGAGGTGTTTCGGAACTTGTGGGACAACACTTGAAGTTGTTCCAGAATTTGTGGGTTGCTTTGGAACCTTTCCAGAATTTGTAAAAGCAGCAATTGTGAGCAGTAAAATAGATTGGGGTGACTTGGACAGAAGTTGAGAGCACCTATAAGGCAGTTCCAAGAATTGAGGCAAGTTGTTGGGTTGTGCAAACAAATGGAGAATATCTAGGAGACAATTTTGGGTAGTTTGAACCATTTTGCAAGCATCCAGGAGTTGTTTTATGAGCTTTAATGATACACAATGGGAAGACATGACTGTTTCAGTAGTCAAATGCCTTTTTGGAGCTTGTTTAGGGGCTGCAAAATAGGCATACTTGTTTTGGATGACCAAAGAAGATTGACTTAACAAGATGAAGAAAGACTTATCTTTTTCCCTTAACACATGTTCGTATCTTCTAGCAAGTGGTTGCACAATCATAAAACTTATCTTTCAGATTATTTGAAGGCAAGAATTCTATAAATTCATTGTAATCAAGAAATCAAATGGGGGAAGAGTTTATAAAATAATATAGTTCATTATTTTAGCAACAATCTCTTTGTTTGTAGCTTCATTTCTTAGCAGTCATTTCATTTCAAGCTCTTTACATTTCCAGTGTTCCCTTTTACAAGTTTTTTAAGATAGATTTGATTCAAGAATTTAATTTACAAGTTCTTAGAAAAGATTTGATTCTAGCAATTTCTTTCATGCATTTCCTTTCAATTTTGTTTGTAGGAAAAACATGTCATGCAAATGATTTCTTCTCCCTATTGCATATAGCCATGGACACCGCCTTGGATTGACATTTATAGTTAAATTATGAGGATTGCAATGAAACTCATCACATACAACCACCAATTAGGGTGAATTCATTTCAGTTCTTCATTGACACACCAGATCGATCTCAGGATCCACTTGCAATCCTGCATCGAGCCACCCCTGCAATAAATTCGTTTAAGAGAAAATAATAAATTCGGGCTCTACCAACCACCAAACTCCGATCTCGTATGTCTGCATAATAAAATCACTTTTCACCAATCCAACTTCCAGCAATTAATGTTATTTTTCAACAACGGTGCAAAAAAACCAATGAGAAATCACCACATGTCGCACTGCTATTCGTTCTATCGCTTGACCGAGCAGTGATCGGTTAACTATCATTGGGATCTGAAAACCCTTTGCCATCGCTAAATCTTTCATCACATTCCGAGCCGACAATAATCCGCTATTGCCAAAACATTGACCGCCAGCTCTATCGGGTGCCACAAGCCATGCGTCCGCCACTCAGGAGGTTTTGGGGCATCCATGATAGAATCACCAAGATTCCCATGAGCCCTCCTGGAATGAGCTTCTGAGGCTGCCATGTGTGCACCACTCGTGCACTCCGCTTGTCTTATGTGGAAGCCACTGGAGCTCCTTCGGGGAATCTCTAGCAGCATTCGCTAGATTCCCCAGGGAACTCCCGAGGTGCAGACAAGTGTCCATGGCCGGACAACCCTTCGCATAAAGTAGCTCGAGGCCCACCTTCTCTTCACTGTGCTCACCTCTTTGACAGGCCACCACATGTTATGCGCATAGGAAATTCCGTTTGACAAAAAGGTTTTCAGCTGTACTTGCCTTCAGATGCCGCAGAAAGCAACCAACACCGTCAAAATGAAGCCGATAGCAGCCGTTGATGCAAGACATCGACACATCGACGAGACTTAGCATTTCCTTTCGTCAATAGACGACTTCTCTGCCGATAAAGCTAAGGCCAACAAACATTCCACCAACTTTACACCCGTTGGCCCATCATTGTGACAACCCTCAGGGTCTCGCCAATTAGGCTAAGTCTCGCGACGAAAAGGGTCATGCCGACCAAAATGAGAACACCGCATTAAAGCGATAAGGGCATAAATTCGTCAAGCCTCTCTTAGAGATCCAAGCCAATAAATTGACACACTTTTTCCAACAAGCTCCCACTTGATGAAGACTTACTAGCTTCCTTTAGACTTCAAATTTATTGACGATCATAGGCCCCAAGGCCCATCGAACTTGCACACCATATGAACTTGTCCGTGCTCACTGGATTTTTCAATGCATCAACAACATTCTTGAAAGTATCCACCTTCTCTAAAGAAACCTTTCCATCCTCCACCATATCTCTCACGAAGTGATATTGCACATCGATATGCTTCGTCCTGGCATGGAAATTTAGATTTTTTGCCAAAAAAATGACACTTTGACTGTCACAACAAATAGTGATCTGCCTTGCATCAAAACCAATATCAGAGCACAAGTGGCTGAGACAGAAAAATTCTTTGCAAGCATGAGTTTCTTCCATGTATTTTGCCTCCGTTGTGGACAAAGTGACTACAACCCGTCGCTTGCTCATCCAACTGATTGCACCACCATTTAACATGAAAGTATATCCACTCGTGGATCTTCTACTGTCAATGTTCCCTACCCAATCAGAGTCTACATATCCATGAATGCTGAGAGTTTTCTATGATGCAACCAAATTTCCATGGTAACACAGAGCACATTCTGAGGTACCTTTTAGATATCTAAACACTCTCTTTACAACATCCCAATGCGTCCTTCTTGGATTTTCCATAAATCGGCTGAGTACTCCCACTGCTTGGGAAACGTCTAGCCTTGTATAGACCATCACATACATTAAACTGCTGAAAACACTTGCATAAGGCACTCTGGTCATGTCCTCCATCTCAGTAGCAAATTTTGGACAATCTTCAACAGATAGCTTTGTTCCCTGTAAGACTGGAACAACTAGCTACTTGCTATAACTCATATCAAATCTCTCAAGAACAGTGTTGATGTACTTACTTTGGCTGACCCAAATATTTTAGCCCTTTCTATCCCTGGTTATCTCCATCCCCAGAATATACCTTGCTGCACCCAAATCTTTCATTTCGAACTTTGCAGACAACTGATATTTAAGATCATAAATCATAGACTTACTATTTCCTATGAACAACATATCATCCACGTACAGGGTAATAATAAGCACATGATCATTTTTAGATTTATAATACACACAATGATAAAATTTTGATCTCACAAATCCCATAGACAACACAAAGGTGTCAAAATTATGGTACCACATTCTAGGAGACTGCTTCAAACCATACAAAGATTTCTTTAATTTGCAGACCATGATTTCTTTACCTTTTTAAATGAAGTGCTTAGGCTGGGACATGTAGATTTCTTCTTCTAGCTCTCCATGGAGAAACGTTGTTTTCACATCCATCTGCTCGATCTCTAAGTCATCCGCGGTTGCAAGTGACAACATAAATCTGATAGATGTCAGCTTAGCTACAGGGGAAAATATTTCTCCATAATCAATTCCTTCTACTTGGGAATACCCCTTTGCAACCAACCTCGCTTTATACTTCTTAGCACTACCCTCAAGACCAGTCTTTTCTTCCGTTTACAGCCAACATACTTTCTTCCTTTAGGAATATGTACCAAATCCTAGGTTTCATTCTTTTCCAATGATTCCATTTCTTCATTCATGGCTTCCAACCAGGAATTTGCATCAAGCATATTAATTGCCTCTTTAATAGTCCTAGGCTCCTTAGTGCTAGTAATTAAAGCATAGGCACAATTCAAATCCAAAATGGAGAAACCATACCTATCAAGTGTAACAATGGGTATTTTTCCTAGGTTTAGCAAATATCATATGCAGAACATAAAAACCCAAAGTGGGTAATGAAGTGCAAAGGAATAGATGAAAAATCTTAACAAATTGTCTTCATCCTCCATGAATGACCTCCATTACACCTTCTTAATTTGCTGAAATATGTTGTTTGCCCTCAGATTTATGATGAGCAAGCCAATGGAAATGACAAGCCCTAAGCAAATATTGAAGGATTTGAAAAAACTATATGCAATACTATGCCCTACTGCAACTAGTAAGCATCTAAAATGTCTAAGTTATGTCAAATGAAATCTAAAAATATGCTATGACAAATGAGAATAACAATGCTAAAATATGAAAAATGTAAGAAGTCAATAATGGAAATGTAAGATTATCTAAAATGCAAGAGATAAGAGATGCAAGATGTGACCAAAATTGCTCTTTTATAGAAGATGCAATTTTGTGTGAATGGCCAAGATTGAAAGTCCATAAGTGCCTTAGAATCAATGGACGAGATTCCATATAGCAACCCACAATTAGGGTTAGGGCAACATTAGGTCAGATTTGAAATAAAGGGTCAAGATTGATTTTTAGAATATTAAATCAATGGCTGACAATGCATGTGACAAGAGATTCTAGGCACGGAAAACAGAGTCGGAGAATTAAATAATTATTTAAAATTATTTAAATCAAGGGGGGATGTTGACTTTTTGAATTAAAAATTATTTTAATTCAAAAGGGGTGGGGTCATGTGATAGTAAATAATTTAATTTAAATTATTTACTAAAAGAGGGAATTTAAATGGGGACTTATTTTAAATAAATAACATTTATTTAAAATGAGCACAATAAAAGAGGAGAAATTAAATAATAAAATTATTTAATTTAGGTGCTGGGACTTATTTTAAATAAATAAGATTTAGAAGAAATTAAATAATAAAAGTTATTTAATTTAGGTGGAATATTAAATAATAAAGATATTATTTAATTATTAGAGGAATGTGACAAATGGAACCTTTTAAATTAAATATAAAGATTTAATTCAAAGTTTAGGAGAGTGGACCAAATTAAATAAATAAAATTTATTTAATTTATGAGAGAAGAGGCTAATGAATAATTAGATAATTAAATATAATTATTTAATTATAGTGGAAGGTGGATTAAATAAATAAGAATTTATTTAATTTTAGGAAGAAGAGGACTTAATTAGTGACATAATTAAATAAATAAATAAAATTATTTATTTAATAATTAGGAAGACATAAAGTGGGAAATAAATTAAGAAATTTATTTAATTATAGAAGTACATTTAGACAATTAGTGACGCATTAAATAAATAATTACAATATTGTTTATTTAATAATCATGAGGAATAAACATATATGAATTAATTAAATAATTATGAATTATCTAATTAATAGTTGAGAGTGAGTCAGGGACATAATTAAAATGTCCTAATTAGGGTTAGAAGAAGAGCTTGCGAGCCTAGGTCATTTTTATGTGTCTACATCAGTTTGTTTTTTTTTACGTGTAGACCTTCTCACTGGCTGAGGTTGTGGTTCTTCATCTTCAAAACTCTTAGAGCTACTAGAGCTCTCCTCAATTTCAAGTACACCATGCAGTTCTCTCCTTTTTGGAGTTTGGGGAATCTCAATTGCATCATTCTTCTTTTCTCTTTGATCTGTCTTTAGCTGTGGATCAGTTGCTGAAGGTTTTAGCTCACAAAATATTACACTTTTGCTGTACAAAACTTTCCCAATGATGAGGTTCCAAAGCTTGTATCCCTTCACACCAATGCCATAGCCGATGAAGATACATTTAAAAACCTTGTTCTCCAGCTTAGATCTTTTCTCATTTGGCACATATGCATATGCCTCACAACCAAAGACACAAACATGTCTCAAAGAGGGCTTCTTACCAAACCACGCTTCCAAAGGTGTGTTATCAACAAGAGTAGAGGAAGGAGAATGATTTACCAAGTAACATGTTGTAGCCATGGCCTCAGCCCAAAATTTCTGCTCCAGACCAACACTACTCAACATACTCCTTGCCTTTTCCATCAGCGTCTTGTTCAACCTTTCAACAACTCCATTCTGTTGTGGAGTATAAGGTGTAGTTTTATGCCTTTTAATCCCATGATCTTTACAGTATCTATCGAAATCTGCAGAACAAAACTCACCGCCTTTATCCGTCCTCAAACATTTTATTTTCCTTGCAGTTTGATTCTCTAGCAAGTTTTTAAACTCTTTAAAACGATTGAACACTTCTGATTTAATTTTAAGAAAGTATATAAATTCCCTTCTCGAGTAGTCATCAATAAAAGAAACATAATATCTAGACTTCGATAACTAAGGAACATTAACTGGACCAAACACATCAGAATGAACATAGTCCAGTACACCAGAAGATTTATGATAACTCAAGGAAAAAGAAACACATTGTTGCTTTCCATAAATGTAGTGTTCACAGAAATCGAACTCAAGATTACAATCTATAAGCCCTTCAACAAGATTTTTATTTTTCAAGGTTTTTAAACCTTTCTCACCTATGTGACTGAATCTATGATGCCACAACATGGTCTTCTCTGCTAGGAGTTTCACCTCCATTGCATTTGCAGCCAAAGAAGAATCTTCATCCTTCTCTATAGGAGCATCTTTGCTTGAATTTATAAAGACGCTGTTACATTGAACAAGACGTGCATCCAACTTGTACAGAGTGCCGGTATGAACACCCTTAGCTAGGACCATAGCACCTTTGGCCATCTTACATCCTTTACTTAAGAAATAAATTCTACACCAACATCATTCAACTTACTGACAAAAAGTAAGTTACGAGCCAGAACTGGTATGTGTAGTATGCCACCAATCCCTTTGATTCTACCGTCAGGGAACTGTATTTTGACACTACCTCAGCCAATAATCTCCAATGTTGAATCACTTGCTAGGTACACCTTTGCACCATCATACTTCTTGTACTTATTGAACCATTCTGTATGAGATGTCATGTGAAAGGATGCACTTGAGTCAACCAACTAGACATCATCTGATACCTGAGTTTCCAAGGCTGCAATGAAGGAATCTACATCACTCTGAGAAGAGTCATAGTATGAAGAGTTACTCTTCTTCTTCTTCTTCTCCTTCTCCTTACAATCCTTTCGGATATGACCAGGCTACCCATAATTCCAACATTTCACCTTGGAATTTTACCAAGAGACTTTGATCTTCCTACAGATTTAGATTTGGAGTTCTTGTCCTTCTTCTTGCCTTTCTCCTTCAATCTACCTCGAACAACAAGGGCCTCTTTTTCCATCTCAAAAGACTTCCTCCGCATCTCTTCATACAGCAGCGAAGCAACCACATCTTCCATCTTGAAAGTAGCAGTCATACTTGCAATAGCCATCACCAGATGATCCCAAGTGTCAGATAAGGAACATAACAAGAGAATGCAACAATCCTCCTCCTCAATATTTACACCCACAAATGCCAACTGAGTAACACTCATATTAAACGAGTTTAGATGGTCTGCAATAGATGCACCATCTTCCATCTTCAAGGAGTACAACTTCTTCCTTAGGAATAACTTAATTACCAGAGACTTTCCCTGATAAATATCGCCAAGCTTCTTCCATAACAAAGCTGTAGAATTCTCCTCATGGACATTCAAGAGTATAGAATCGGCTAGACAAAGTCTTATCAGACCTCTCACTTTTCTATCTGCAAGGTCCCAATCTTCTTGTTTCATACTTTGTGGCATAGTTCCAGACACTGCTACCCAGAGGTCTCTATCCACTATCAACTCTTCTTGATGTACTCTTAGACAGAACTAAGTTCTAACTTTGTAAGACTCCCACTGGAACAATATTAGCACAAAAAACCAGCCCTACTAACAAGGATAACACAACTGGCTAGGCTCTGATACCACTTGTAAGGAAAAGAAAAGGTGCAGAAACGCTTTCCTAATGCTAAAACCACATAGGAGACGCGCAAAGACCAGTTTTAAAACATTAAAACACTTAAGATGAACACATGCAGGGTAACAAGAGTAACATAAATAAAATGATTTCAGAGATAACACCAAATTTACATGGGAAAACCCTTTCGGGAAAAAACCCACCACACCAAGAGAAAGACACTTTGTATTATAGTAAGCAAAAGATTACATACAGAGTTACAATCCTCTCTCTCTGATAGTTAGCTCACAACAACACTTGATTTTTCATGCACTCATTGTTACAATGCTATTTCGACATACAATGAATACAAAACTCTTTTTCAGTATCCTGCTTTTTCTAATCTGCGAGACTTCTAGTCAAGACCGACTATTACAAGTCTCCATACAACCACCAATTAGGGTGCATTCATTTCAGTTCTTCACTGACATGCCAAATTGATCTCGGATCAGATCTACCTGCAATCCTGCATCGAGCCAACCCCGCAATAATTTTTTTTAGAGAAAATACTAAATTTGGGCTCTGCCAACTGCCAAACTCTGATCTCATATGACTGCATAATAAAATCGCTTTTCACCAATCTAGCTTCAGGAAATTAATGTTGTTTTGCAACAAAGGTGCAAAAACAACCAATGAGAAATCACCATGTGTCTCACTTCTATTTGTTCCACCGCTTGATCGAACAGTGATCGGTCAATTGTCATCGGGCTCCGAAAACCCTTCACCATCACTAACTCTTTCATCACATTTTGAGCCGACAATAATTCGCTATCGCCAAAATACTGACCACCAGCTCTATTAGGTCCCACAAGCCATGCGTTCGCCACTCAAGAGGTTCTAGGGCATCCAAGAGGGAATCGCCAAGATTCCCATGAGCCCTCGCAGAATGAGCTTCCGAGGCTGCCACGTGTCCACCGCTTGTGCAGTTCGGTTGGCTTACATGGAAGCCTCTAGAGCTCCTTCAGGGAATCTCTAGCAGCATTTGCTAGATTCCCCAGGGAACTTCTGAGGTGCAGACAAGTGTCTATGGTTGGACAACCCTTCACATAAAGTAGCTCGGGGCTCACCTTCTCTTCATTATGCTCACCTCTTTGACATGCCATCACACATCATGCGCATAGGAAATTCCGCTCGGCGAAAAGGTTTTTGGCTATACTTGCCTTCGGATGCCACAGAAAGAAGCCAACACCATCGGATGAAGCCAATAGTAGTTGTTGATGCAAGACATCGGCAGATCGGTGAGACTTAGCATTTCCTTCCATTGATAGACGATTGCTCTGTCGATAAAGCCGAGGCCAACAAAAATTTATCAACTTTACGCCCGTTGGCCCATCACTATGATAACCCTCGGGGTCTCGCCGATCAAGCTAAGTCTCAGTGACCAAAAGGGTCATGCCGAACAAAATGAGAACACAGCGTTAAAGTGATAAGGGCATAAATTCGTCAAGCCTCTCTTAGAGATCTAAGCTAGTAAATTGAGGCATTTTTTCCAACAAGTTCCAATGGACAATAGATTGTGATAAATCATTCTCTGATTTAAAAATAGCATTAATCCATGCTCTTGTGCTCAACTCCCTTTCCATATTCACACAAATGCATCTGATTATGCTATAGGGGTTATCTTAGGACAAAAAGAGGGAGCAATAGAGAATGAAATCTACTTTATTAGCAAGAACCTACAAGGGGTTGAGTTTAACTACACAATGACAAAGAAGGAGATGTTGGCAGTCATTTATGCTCTCAACAAATTCAGGCATTATATCATAGGATACCAGATCTTTTTCCATACATACCATGCAGCCATAAGATACCTTATGAACAAGCCATTGATTGCAGGAAGATTAGCAAGATGGTTGTTGTTAATGCAAGAATTTGATATTACCATTATAGACAAGCCAGGTATGGCAAATGTTGTGGCAGATTTTCTCTCTAGATTGACCACATCAGAGGACACTCAAGTCATTGATGACTCCTTTCCTAATGAAAATTTGTTCTCCATCACTGTGCACACACCTTGGTATGCAGATATATCCAATTATTTGGTTATAGGAAAAGTACCCCCTCATTTCTCCCCAAAAGAGTGAAGGGTTCTTATTGATTTTTTTTTCCATTCTCATGGATGGCAGGTTGTTTATTCTATACTAGACTAGATCATGTGATGAGAAGATGTATAAGAGAGGATGAGACTCATGATATATTGCATGCATGTCATGATGAACCCTGTGGGGGACACTTTGCAGCTAAGAGAACAACCATGAAGATTCTCAATACAAGATATTACTGGCCTACACTTCATAAGGATGCAAGCAAGTACACTAGGAAATGTGATAGGTGTCAAAGTATGGACCAACCAACTAAATCAGATGAGATGCCTCTATATCCTCAAGTAGTTATCACACCATTTGATAAATGGGGACTTGATTTTGTAGGTCCAATTGATCCACCATCAAATGAAAAATCTTACATCTTGGTTTGTACTGATTATGTGACAAAATGGGTTGAGATCAAAGCCATGAAACATGCCAGGGACAATAAAGTTGTATAATTCCTCTATGAAGAAATCTTCAAACGTTATGGAGTTCTTAGAGAGATAGTCACAGATCAAGGGGCTCAGTGCACATCCACTCTTGTCACAACTTTGGTGAATGAGTATAATGTCAGGCATAGGAAATCTACACCCTATCACCCTCAAGCCAATGACCAGTCTGAGGTAAAAAATAGGGAAATAGAATCAATTTTGACCAAAACAGTAGCAATTCACAAAAAGATTGGGAAAATAGGTTGCCAGAAGTTGTCTGGGCCTATAGAACCACTTGGAAAACCACAACTGGTTTTACTCCCTTTGAACTATTATATGAAAAAACAACAATGATGCCTATAGAGTTTGAACATAAAACTCTTAGAACAACACTAGACCTTGGAATAGAAATAAGTGAGGCACAAAAGGACATGGTTATGCAACCAAATTCCTTAGATGAGATGAGGAAATCAAATCTCCACCATATTGAGATGGTGCAAAATTAGAGATTTATATGGCATGATAAGTACATCAAAGGCAAGAAGTTCCAACCAGGTGATTGTGCACTTCTTTATGATTCTAGGTATAAAGACAACTTAGGCAAACTTCAAACCCGGTGGTTGGGACCATATGAGATTGCATAGGTCTTCCCTAATAGTTATGTTTGTAGACACATAAAAATGACCAAGACCTACAAGCACTATTTTACCACCTTTCGTCATGACATGATTATAACATTTTAATTATGTTTCTAACCCACATTCAACTATTAATTAAATAATTTATAATTATTTAATTAATTCATAATCTCTCATTCTTCATGATTATTAAATAAATAAATCTTATTTATTTATCTAATATGTCACTAATTATCAAAGTCTTCTTGCAATTAATAAAATCTTATTTATTTAATTAATCCTTATCATAAATGTCCTTCTGATTATTAATAAATATATTTATTTAATGTGTCACTAATTCCTAAATCCTCTTAATTAAATAGATTTGCTAATTTATTTAATTAATTAACCACTTCTAAATTAAATAATTATTTGTAATTATTTATTATTGTATGTGACACTTCTATATTTTTAAATAAAACAAATCATTTAAAAATATCTCACATACTTAACTGATTCTTCTTTTAGTAATTAATTTCAAAAATCAATTACTCATTATCTCACAAAATCCTTATTTTGAATTAATTTAATTCAAAATGAAATTATTCCTCTACAAATCAAGTAATTTCTTAAATTACTGATTTTCTAAAATCTCATCCTCTTGTCTTCTGATTTTTACTAATTTCATCTCAACTATCACATTCAGTCTTGATTTAATTCATTTAATTAAATCTTATTTACACATGTGGGCATTTTTCCCTAACCCTAATTGAGAGTTGCTTTATTGAATCTTGACCTTTGATTCTAGGGCATTCCTCAATCTCTCATCTCGACCGTCCATTGAAGATTGCATTTTCTATAAAATGACAATGTTGATCTCATTTTCGGGATGAATCACTTAATTTATTATTTTATGGTTGATTATCTCAGTTTGGCATTTTAATATCACACATAGGCTTATTTTAATAACTTTCATATTAGAATTAACTTTTCTAGTTTGCATATTAGTTTATTTTACAAATCCTTCAAAGGCATTTGCTTAAGGGCTAGGCATATATTAGTTTGCTCACACAATCTAAGGGCATCCATTTGTTATAACAACAAGCTTGAGGAGGTACAATGGAAGTAGTCATGGAGGAGAGAAATGGGTGAGACTGTTCTAGTCTCATTCCTTTTCTCATGATTTCTCCTTTGCATTCCATTGAATGATTATTATTATTGCATGCATGTTCTAACCAAGATCTGTTTTGTAGGATCAATATTTTAGATCATTACAATGTTTAGCTTAAAACAATTGATCCAGTCAGGTTCAAGCTCTTGGTCAATGGTCATCATCTCAGGCTATACCATAAGCCTGCCTCAAAGTAGGAGTTCATGCAACAATTCATTGAATACCAAAACTCCAAAGTTGTTGTAGTCGAAGGAAGCAGACCAAGTGTTCAACCTTCAAGCTAGTCAAAGGTACACATGCAATCATAATAAAAATTTCCACTTCTTGTGGGAATTAATTTCTCCATCATCACTACTCGCCCATTCATCCACCATCTCTATATTTCAAATCACTCCACCATCACTTCATTTAATTAGATCAACCATACTTTTATGATGACTAATAATTCCTTCCACAATTCTTGTAAAATACATTCCATCTTTTTAGGTACGTGCATAAACACTTAATGTATATTAATTACCTTAAATGCATTTGTTTGATTACCTATATTTTAATATTGATATTTCACATAGAAAATATTGTTAGTATGACCTATTATTTTCATCATTCCATTCAAGCCTGTGTGGACACATTCTTTTATTTAGGTTGGGAGGGGTGTGAACCTACGTGTCATACATGTCATTAAGCCATTTCATGTGCCAGCATGGCAGGAATTTGAAATAATAAGTTGAAATGGCGTTCTGCATGTATGATATGACATTAAGCCGTCACCATTTTATTTGATAGTACCCCTCCTTTATTCCTTCTTTATTGACTTATTCAAAATCATAAATGCCACTAAAAAGGAAAATTAAGAGGTCATACGACATTGGTGTTAGCATTGGAGAGAATTACAGGAAGCAAAAGAGAAATTGGGTTTTCGGCTGAAAGATTGCAGGAAAGAAGTCTTTACAGAGGCATTTTCTAGAGTGTGAGTGGAGGCAATGGGAGGTCAGTTAGTTAGAAGTGAACCAATAGTTCACCAGGTAATCCTACAGGATGCACTATGTGAGCCTGAATTTAGAAATTGTGGATGGCTAGATTAATTTATGAAGTTAAATAGTTTCAATAACAACATTGCCTTAGAATTTGCACAAAATTTTTCTAATGGTGAGGAAAAGGTGAAATGATTAAAAGTTATAGCCACCAAAGAAAGGATTGTTGAAGTGAGGTTTTCTTGTTGAAGGAGAACCCTACCGTGTTTCTAAGGATGCTAGGTCAACTAGAGAAGAATTCACCGAGCCTAGTGATCCTCCACTTGTTATAGATAAACAAGGAACAATAAGACTTTCTTTGTCAGAAACATGGAAGAAAGTTGTTGTTTACATTGTCAAATACATTACTTGCGAGGGTCGCCAATCCTCTCTCCATTTTGTGCATTTCAAGCTTTTAAATCATATGAAACATGGTAGGAGGATGAATGTGCCAAATTTCTTGTATAATATTCTTGCAATCATGGCTACTGAGACACAAAAAGGTAGCGAAAACTATGTTTCCCATCATTGTTTGATTAAATTGTTGGTAGAAAAATCTTTGCAAGATGTGTCCAATATGTCATGGGATGAATTTTTGAATGTTAAGAAGTTCAGATTGGAAAATGTGGGTCCTAGAGGTTAACGCCTAACTCATAGGGTTAGTGGGAAAGAGGGGGTTAACAAATTTACTCCTGGAGCTTCAACTTTTGGGGCAATTCCTAGTACAAACCCTCCTGTAGCAGAACCTGTAGTAGAAACTATTTCCTCTGAATCTGAGCATGCGATTGAAGATAGTTCATCTTTGGACCCTAGTGTCGATGTTTCACCTAAAACCATAGTTTGCACTAGGGCTGCTATTCGAAAGGAGGAAGCGAAAATGAGAAAAGCAAAAATTAGAAAAGGGAAGGCTAAGAATAAAATACCAAAAGAGGTAAACCCTAGCCCTAGGAAGCGGAAAACTGAAGAAACTGAACATCTTGCAGCCGCTAGAAAAAAAAAGTCCTCCAAGGAAATCAAAATCGACTAAGTCTTCTACTATTGTGCCTCCAAGAAGGATCCATAGACTCAAAGAGAAACCTGAAATGAATATGGAAACTCCTGAGGAGCTGGAAAATGAAATAAATAAGGAAACGCATGAGGAGCAAACAAATATAAGATTGGAAAAACTTGCTGCTATTGTAGAGCAAGTTGAAATCATTGAATATCAGGAACTAGAAAAGCATATACCTCCTAATTTTTCATGGAAATCAGTAGCTTTGGATTTATGGAAAGTAATGCAGGAGAAAGAGGAAGAATGGAAAAGAGAAAAACTCAGGCTACAGGAAGAGATCAATAAGAAAAATGAAGAAATTGAAGAAAAGAATGTTGAGATCACTGCATTAAAAGATAAGGTAAACAATGTGATGAATCTAGTTCCACAAATTATGGAATGTAGGGCTCCCCCAAGGGTGTATGCACTGCATTTAAGGGAGCGTCATCTCACTTTTAAGTTGTCAAGGGTTATTTCTGGACTAAGTTCTTCCATTGAAACCCCACTGGATTTTTTCCAAGTTTACCAGTCTTCTCCTCCTGAAGTTAAGAATTTGTTGTGAGAGTTGTATTTTCACAACTATGTTGTTCCCAATGACCATGAATGGAATCCATTGTTATATATTGGGGATGTTCACTTGAGGGAATTGATGTCATGGACTCAAAATGAAATCAACTGGGGGAAACAATTCAAATTATATAGAGAAAGAGAGCTCCACACCCCCTTATATTTGAGAGCTGAATCAAGTAATCCTGAGAAAATCTGCTACACATGGCACAAATTTAATTATAGATCATCGTACAAAGAGAGGATCATGCAATTTAGGGAAGAAGCATACCGAGAATATGAATAGGTAGCTGCCACTATAGGAAGGACATTATTGGGATATTTATCATAGAGATGGAATGACTTGCCAAATCAGTTAAAACAGGCTAAACCCCATTCCCTACAAAATTATCATGCAGCTTACAAACGGAGCATCAGGTATATACACCTTGGGAGAACAAAGCAGCAATATTGGCTCCCATTAATATTTTAGCCACCTATTTTGTTATGGCCAGTACTAGAATACAAAACCTATCGACATGGTATATATAGAGGTAGAGAGGCCAAGGTATGGCAGATTGGAAAGCAAGCATGGGTTCTACTAGGATCCAAATTCAGAAACTAATCAAGGGTAGACAAAAATTGCTGATTTCAAGGCTTTAGTAAGACAAAGGAATTGAGTTCCCTCTATAGGAGAACCAACAGATCATTAGGTTGGGGGGAGATGATGAGTCCAACTAATGACTCATTTTTGTTAGTATTTATCATATGTTTGTTATTACTACTATAGGTTTTAGTGCCTCGTTACTAATACTTTCTATGTTATTTCCCTAAACTTATGAACTCTGGGCGTGAACTTATCCCTATAACTTTTGATAATATTAACCTGCTATGTGATATATCTATATTAATTTTACATGTAATTGGATGAATGTTATTCTAAGGTGATTATGGATATACAATTGTCTTGTGCATGTTAATGTAATAATGTGGGTTCAGATTAAGATGCTGATATAAACAAAGCTTGCAAGGTGGAAGAAGTTCATGCTAGCTACCTAGTTGCCGAAGCAGTCAAATAGAGATGAACATTGAAGAGGTCAATGGTTGGAAACTTCCAGCTCATGTGGAAGTGATAACTAAACTTTAAATGATCACGTCTCTTAGTTGAGTAGATTTAGGAGGTGTTGTTATGCTGGATCCTTATTGAGGTAAGACTGGTTTGACTAAACCTTGTGCATGCATAACCTCCTTCCTCTTTTTCATGCTTTCAATAAGTGGCGCCCTCTTAGTCTATTGGAGTCGAATGCCCAGTTAGCTAGAAGCTTTCCTTCTATAAATAATGATCAGATGTTCCTCTTCACGAGGTTGGATGTTCTGATATTGTATTTTCAGTTTTAGTTTCAAGGAATACAGTCATGTTGTTGTTATTATGTAATGATGTTTTCAATGAATAAAATGATACTTTGATTTACTGCATCTGAGTTAGTTTTGGGAAGATTCATTCAAGGGGGGCCACTTGGTGAGAATTTCATCCATTTAGTTCAGTAGTTAATTTTTTGTTCAACAATTAGTTACAGTCTTAGCAGTTGTCTTTTTCTACAGCCATTGGAACTTCGTTCTATGCCTGTTCTTGCAACCAAGGCATATAGAATAACTTCATGTTTGTTTACTGAGACTTTTGTTTCTGTAATTCATTCCAGTTCATTTTAGTTTTTGGTTTATGCTCAATACTTATGCTAGTTCGTTTCAAGCATTTCACTTTCAGTATTATTTTCTCTCTAGTTATAGGATAAAGATGACTGCAATTGAGTCCTAGTGCATAGACAATGTTGACCCATTTCAAGTTCATGTCCCTGGGTTGATAATGAAATGAACCTTCATGATGAGCAAGATAGTTACTTGGTGCATATATTTAATATCTAAGTTATAGCTTCAAGGGCTTAGTTATTGAACTATTAGAGGAGGCCAACACTACACATAATTCTTGTCAATATGATTTCACCATGGTAATTACCCAAGACACCACCAAAGTGGTTCTCACCATAGGGAAAATTATTTATTTACTTTTGTATTTTTCTATTATATATATATTTTGAAGTAGGATACGATGAGGATCATGTAAATAATTTTTTTAGGTGAATGTTGTTGATGGGTTCATTTAGTAGTTCATCCTTAGGTGTGACAAGTTAGTATTCTCCAGATCTATAGGTTGTTGTAATGATAAAGGGTCCCAATCAATTGGTTCAAACTTCCCTTTGTTTTCTCAATCTTGTTGATTCTTTTGGTTCTCTTTGAGATCTAGATCTCCCATCTCAAACTTGTGTGATATGAATTTTTTTTTATAGCCACAATATGAAGTTGGTTTTGATAAGATTGAAAATTATTTCAAAGGTGCCTTTCATCTAACATTTCTAATTCATGTCGTCTAGAAACTTTGTATTCCTCATCATCAATGGTATGTTGCAGAGAGACTCTTAGGGATGAAAGCTCAACCTCAATAGGTAAAATGGATTTGGCTCCAAAAACTAGTGAATAAGGAGTGGCCCCTATTAGTGTGCAGATAATGGTTTGATAAGCCCAGAAGGCATGATTGAGATGAATATTACAATCACAACCAACTTTGTTGATTGTCTCTTTGAGGATTTTTATATTATTTTATTTGATGCCTCATCTTGATCATTACTTTGAGGGTACTATGGGGTGGAGAATCAATGTTGGATATGAAACTTATGGAAAAGATTGCATACATATTGATTTTTGAAAGGTTGGCCATTATTAGTGACAATGGATGAAGGGACATCATATTGGAACATGATATAATTTAGTACGAACTTAGCTATTTAATTTATAGTTATGAAGCTGAAGGGAATGGCTTCGATCCAATTTGTAAAATACTCTATGGAGGTGATAAACTACTTAGGACTATTGATGATAGGGGGTGGATTTATGTACGAGGTTGAGGACCTACTGTGAATAAGGTCATAGTGTAATAATTACATATATATCTCTTGTGCTATGCATGAATCGGATCTCCATGTTGGAATTTTTGAAAATTTCTAGCAAATTGATGGGCGTCTTGTTCCATTATAAGCCAATAATAACTAGTTCTCATAAGTTTCTTAGCCAAGCTAGGACTTCCAGAGTGTGCCCTGTAGACACCATCATGTACAGGTCACGTGTGGGATTCATTCAAGTTGAGACACCCAAGGAGATCACTATTGATACACCTTCGATAAAGCATATCATTGAGTATTGCAAAGTGGGATAAGTCTTGAATGAATGTTTTGTGTTGGTTGGAGGATAAACCAAGTGGAAGGATACTTTCATGGATGTATTTGTAAATGTACTGATACCAAGGAGAGTTAGGACCAATAATTTAGGACATGAGTTTAGAATCTAGGACATCGAATGCAGGGACCAAGAGTTGTTCCACTAAGAATTCACATTATTGAGTGTTGTGTGGCATGTCCAAAAGAGACCCGATGGTTACCATTGCATTGACCACTTCTTTTTATCTTGGGGATTTTCTCAAATTATATGAGTGAAGTAATCCTTGAAACTATCAACAAATTTTTTTAGGGTTGGATTTTTTCATCTTTAGTCTAATAGTCATCATTTACTTGTCTGATAACCAACTGGGAATCACCATAAACTTTTAGTTCCTTAATTTTGCATTTTATTTCCATTCTTAGTTCAGTGATCAATGCTTCATACTCAACAATATTGTTTGGCAAGGGAACGCTAACTGATATAATTTTAGGATATAATTACCTTGTGGAGTTATGAATAGTATGCCTCCTCTTGAACCATGGTGAGTATATGAAACATCAAAGAATATTTTCAACAAGTGAGAGGGGGTTATAGTGAATATTCCTTCATCTAGAAAATATGATATCAATGGATTATTTGCAATCATGGGATAATTAGCTAATTGATCAACAATCACTTGTCCTTTGATAAATTTTCTATCTACGTATTCAATATTAAATTCACTTAGGATCATGACCCTTTTTGCTAATCAACCTATGAGTATCAATTTGTTTAACAATACTTGAGTAGATCAATCTTAGAAATGAGCTTAGTTTGATTGTTTAGCATGTAGTGTCTTAGCTTTTAAGAAGCCAAAAAATATGCCAAACATGCATGTTCAATCAGAGTAGATAGTTGAGCTCATAGCTTACTAAGGTGTGATTGATGTAGTACAGGGCCCTTTCTTTGCCTAAAGAGTCATGTTATGCAAGGAGAGCTCCTAGTGTAAATGTGGTAGCGAAAATGTACAATAGAAATGGTTTTCCATGAATTGGTGGCATTAGTACTAGAGGAGAAGCAGGGTAATATTTCATCTGCTGAAAATATTGTTAATAGTTCCCATACCATTTGAAGATGACACCTTTATGAAATATATGTGTAAAAGGATGACACTTTTTAGCTAATTATGCAATAAATCGACGAATGGACTATAATTTCCCTTGTCTACTATGTAATTATTTGAGAGTTGTTGTTGGAGGCATATCAATTATGTCTTTTACCTTTGCAAGTTCAACCTCTATGCCTGTGTGAGAAACAATATATACCAACAATTTCCCTAAAGTAACCTTGAAGATAAATTTCTTTGGATTCAATCTAATATTGTATTTTTGGAGCCTCTCGAATATTTGTGGAAGTACATCTAGATGATATTATCTTGTAGTTGACTTTGCTAATAGACCATTCACATAATATTCCATGAGGGTATGCATCATATCATGAAATATTATGGTCATTTCTCATTGATAAGTAGCCCTAGCATTTTTAAGACCAAAGGGCATGCAATTCTAGAAAAAAATTCCCCATGTACATGTGAAAGATGTTTTATGTTGATCATATGTGGCTATATGAATCTAGTTATACATTAAAAATCTATCCATTAAAGATAACATCTTTTGCCCTGTTGTCAAGTCTATAATCATGTCTATGTTTGACAAAAGAAAAATATCTTTTGAACATGCTTTGTTGAGGTCTCTGAAATATGTGCATGTACAAATGCCCCTAGTTATCTTGGTAATAGGTATAAGATTAGATATCCACTCAAGCTAATTGGTTGGTCTAATGAATCCTACACCTAATAATTTGTGTAGCTTTGCTTTAACTAACAATATGATTTGGGGATGCATCATGTCTAGCTTCTGTTTGATAGGATTTTCCCTTGGGGATACTATTAGATGATGAAGAACTAGATTAAGATCCAATCTTGGAATATTTGCATAGGACCATGCAAAGTTAACTTGTCTTTCCTAGAAGAATATCATGAATTTAGTCTTCTCTTGTTCTGATAGTGATGCTACAAAATAAGTGACCCTAAGATTCTATGTTGTGCTAATGTTGACTTCCTCACATTGCCCTACAAGCACTAAGGATCTCTCCTAATTTATGAACATGGGAAGAATTTCAAGTATTCCATCCTTAGGTGCCTTGGAAATGTTTTCACCTTCAGATGCATCCTTTTTTTTTGACATTTTTATGGTCCAAGAGTGCTACATTACAGTTCACTAGGGGACCTTTTTATGATTTTTATATTTTTATGACTTGAAGGTTTGTAATTCTTACCAAATTATGTCATTTTGTCAAGGTATATAATAAAACCAGCTCTATGAATCCCAAGCGGTATTCCATATCATATTCCTATAAACTTGTAAATAGCTTCATCAATTTGGAATATACCTATATGTGGAGGTCCTCGTTGGTCCTAGTTGATGAGTTGGGGTAGACTAATGAGATATTGTTGTTATATGATGCAAGGTTGAAGGATATGGATGATAAGGTGTTAACATTATATTCCTTGAATAGATCAGCAATACACTCAAAGGAGTCATCAAAGTATCCTCATTAGAAGTCTCAACCATGAGAAAATCTTTAGATACCTCTATAAGTATAAACTTGATATCAGAGGAAATAGTCTCTTTTTTCCAAACCCAAGCCCTTGATAACATGGTTTATTTTTTAATTGAAATGGGTTCCATAATTCATTATTTTTGTAAACCAAGACCACTATGTCAATCATATCCCATTTGTTCTATTATCTGAAAGCCTTTAGTGTATTTCTCGATAGGGAGTATGACACCATCTTCTTCATCCTTGTAAATCCATTTAGATGTCCTCTTTAATGGAATATTTATGAAGTTCACCCCATTTTGAAAATGAGGTTAGATTGCATTTGATGATAATTCTGGAAACTTCTTGTATTATATGTGGTTTAGCACAAGACCTTGGTGATGATGGAAGTTGTTCAATGTAAAAGAACTATTTCATGTTGTATTCGCCACACCCTATGTCTTGTACTTGAACCTTGAACTTGATAATAATGGTGGATTGGGTTGATGATTTGGTTAATGTATTAGGATCAATGTAGGATGAAGAGGATGAGGCATCACCATTGTTCGAAACCTAGTTTTCTATTTTTCCTTTCAAGTTACTGCAATAATGAAAGGGGTTAGGATCTCTTGAGATAGTAACCTCTCTTCCATTGTGAGAAAATTTTAGGCATTGGTGGAAGGTGGATGGAATGGCCTGCATGGTGTGTATCCATGGGAGACCAAGAAGCATGTTATATGGGAGATCAAGGTCCAAGACTTTACATATTGTATATTTTATTGTTGGACCAACTCATATGGAAAGTGTGAGTGTTCCTTCAAAAGGGTGTTCTACATCATCATATACTTTAATGATTATTTTCATATTCAAATCTATGACTACTTCAAAGTATCCCAATGTTTTCACCAATTTTAAACTGAAAATATTTAAACTAGATCCACCATCTATTATAATTAGTGTGATCTTATTTTTATAGATGAAAAATATCTAAGTGGAGAGCATCATTATGAATGGGTCTATGAGATGAAACATATTTATCGGTGAATGTGATATGATGAGTAGATGTTGATGAGAGTCATTTAAGTCCCATTCTATGCCATGTTTTAGCCTTTTTCATATGCCTTCAATCCCATCCCCATATCCCATTTCCATATCTTATCATAACATTTTATCATTCTACGTTGCATATGATTAAATATATATGAGTGATATTTAATATAGTTTTGGGATAAAAATATGAAAAATAATTATTGAATATATTTAATAATAAGTGTTGTTATTTTAAGTCTTGAGAAATATATCTAGCAACATGCAGACTTCCTATCACCTTCTTCATGGGAACCTTCATGTCACCTTCTTCACAAAAATACAGCTTGTGCTTACTGCTATAGTTTTCTCTTCTATGCGGCTAACTCCAGTTTCCATGGTGACGAGGTTCACTTTTTGATGTCGATTGTGGACCATTTTATTCAATGGAATGTTTCCTTTGGCTCTTTCTTTGTGGCACTTATTGTATGTATTCTTCAACCATGTGAATTCATTTCATGTTTTAACCACTCCATGCTAATATATTTGCATATTCCATCATCATCACTTTCATTTATGCAACGAGATATTTTCATGTCACCACCTTCTAGTAGCCACTTCAGCATCACTATATCCCATGGTGTTTGGTATGAATCCAATGGTGGAGGACATGCTTGCTAGCTAGACAAAACCAAAGATATTTTTGTCTCCTATTTTTTCTCACTATTATAACAAAATCGCTTTTAATTTGTGGCCAACAACCAAGGTTTCATGAGAAACATCACATTATAGTTTGTTGGTTGCAAGCCAAAAAAAACAAATCTTCTTATGTTGTTATAGACTACATATATATAAGAAGAGAAAGGTAGCAAAGAAGAGACAAACTCTGTATCATTTTTATAAATAAATCAAACTTCTCACATGATCAAACTCATGTAGAACAACGCTTTGTATTCCATCACTTGGTGGACTAAGGAGGAATGGCCCACTTCTTGGAACATTAGTGATTTCTATAATTTTTAATTTCAATAATGTGTGTTTGATTTTCACTGCATAGTGTTTCATTTTGAATTAGTGATTAAGTGCGATTGTTGTTGCGTTATTATTATTTGTAATTTTATTGAGTCTCATTTATTATTGAGTGAGATTTATTGATATTCTGTCAAGTTATGATTCATTGATTAAAATTATTTAAACTGCAAACTTGTATTCTAGAATTAACACAAGATGTTGTTGTTATTGTGAAGACTATTATAGTTCCTATCACAGTTCCTATCACACTTCTTATTATAAAGAAAAATAGGAAAGTTAATCAAACTTTCATTTACGAAATTAATGTGTGTTTTTAGTTGTATTCATCAACACTCATCTCACTACCTACAACCCTTGTGCATATAGCCACGACACCTTTCACAAGCTTACATCCCCTGAATTGACATTTAGACCAAACTGAATCTAGTTATTAAACATTAAATCTATTTCACTATTTACGCTAGTTTTTGCCTATCAAATGTGAGATGACCTACCATGTCTTAAAATTGGTCGATGTTTAGATCAATAGGTATTGAAGACTCCTTAAGATCCCTATCTAGGATATCCTTATGTAAGGGAGATATACGTAGGAGCTCTCAGATGGATATTTGTGTAGGTGTTTTACCCAAATGGTCCAAGAGATTATATTGTGTTGTAGGTTGGGATCTATATGTAGCTCATTTAAGGGTGACTTTACCTCTACAAGTGGTGACAACACATTCAAGATTTTTAATTTTTATGGTGATTGTCAACACTTGACTATTGATTTGTTGAATTCAGTTTTTACAGTATACTCATAGCTAATGAAATTGTAATGGTTGTAATTGTTAGAGGTATTATCTTGATTGGAGGTATTTTCCTTACCATGGTTATAGAGTGGGTCCTTGAAAATAACATGATAATTGTTGGATGTGTTTGGCTAATTCTCAATAACAATATCTCCCTTATCAATGAGGTCTTGAATGAGATTTTTCAATTTGAAATAGTCAGGAGTTGTATGTCATTTTACTCTATGATACTCACAAAATATTTCTTTTCACCATGTAGTTTCAATTTGTTGCTCATATTGTCTGATTTATCGAAGTGTTATTAAGTTTGATTGGAATGACTTCTGAAGCGCTGACTCAATAGGCTCTCCCAAAAAGGTATATTTATGTCGCGTGGTATTATTTTGTTGAGGAGGACCCCTTTGTGAATTATTTTGAATGGTTGATAATGCTTGAGCATTATATGATGCTTGTAGAATCAATGTGGGTTGAGCATTTTGGGTCATTTTGGCATCAACCATATTTTCATTAACTAGTTTATTTTGGACTAGAAATGAGGTTTATCATTGGATGAACCCACATTGTCTTTGTTTTCTTTGTATATCTTTACAAGTCATTTAGCTATGAGGGTTTTCTTGATGGTAAGTCCTTTCTCTATGATCTCATCAAAAGTGTTAGAACATTGAACCTGTAAGTGAAATCCTATCTCCACATTCAAATTTTATATGAATATTTGGACAAGTTGTTTCTTTGGTACATGACATGGGAATTTTCTACCTAAGTTTCTCCATCATTGTAGGAAGGAGGCAAAATATTATTCATTCTTTTGTTTTGCATTACATAATTCTGACATGGAGATTTTGTGTTCCATGTTATACAAGAAAGGTTAAATAAAATTCTCTACCAATTTATGAAAGGTTTTCATGCCATGTTGGAGATGAGAAAACCATTCAATGGTTTGTCCTCCCAAGCTTTGTGGAAAGAGACACATAAGATAGGTATTTTTATAAGCAACCTCTAAGAAATCTATATAAAATTATTCAATGTGTTCTTGAGGATCTCCCCTTCCCTTGTATTTTTCAAATTTTGGCATTTCAAAGCTATGTGGGAAGGGTGGCATTGGTGTTGTTCCATCGAAGGGATAAATACATATGCCTTCTAATGTGTAACTTTTCTTTGTTGATCTTGTTTGAATGTTTGAGATTTATTGTTGGAAGTCTTGAATTTGTTGAGCCAAATGATTTGGGTGTGTGAAAGTGGGTGTGTTGATGGGATTGTAGTTGGATATGTGATGATTGGATGATTGACCTTGAGGAAAGTTTATTTGTGGGTCATTTTGTGGAGTGTAAGTGTTTTTTGTGGAGTGTAAATGTTGTTTTATGGTGTGTAAGTGTTGGTGGATATGTTTGATGTGGAAAAGGGGTTTTATGATATGAATTTTTGTTGAGGTGTTATGATGTTTTGAGGTGGATTTTGTGGGAATTTGTTTTGGTTAAGAAGGGTTATGTATTGTTTTGGAAGAATGGTGCTTTGATTTGAGGTGATAATGGTTTGAGGTTGTGATATGGGGTTCTAATTTTGAGGGATGGTGTTTTGATTTTTAAGAATGTAGGTAGTTGTGTGCATTTTTGATGTTGGTGCTTGTGAGGTGTAGGATGAATGTGAAGATTCTTGTGGATTATTTGAATTGGAATGGAAATGATAGTGTTAGTGTGTGGATTGTTTTGTGATATGAATATCTTGTTTTGAGTGATGGTGTTTTGATTTTGAGGAATATAGGTACTCATCTATATGTTTGATGTGCATTCTTGTGAGATGTAGTATGTGGAGTTTGCGGATTAGTCATGGGGATAGAGGTGATAGTGTTGTTGTGTACAATGTTTCATTGGTATAATAGATTAGTGATTTGTAATGTGTATGGTGGAATTTGAGTGTTTATGAGGTATAGATACATGGGTTGATTTTTTTGGTATTATTGATTGTGGAATAGTGGTGAAAATTTGTTGGAATGTGTCATTGGAAGATTGTGTGAAAGGGTTGGTCTATTGTGATATGTCAATGTTGTTAGGTGGTGGTATTAAGGGATTAGGTTTTTGTGGAATTTTGTTGGAACTTGTTTCCCCCAAGGTTTGTGATGAGATGGTATTGATGACATCTTGGATGAGGTGGTATCAAATGTGGAAGGTAATTTGGATCCTTGTTGTGCTAGCAACATTAAATTTTGTCCATAATTTTCTATAAGAAGGGAGTCTATAAGTTTTATGGTGTTAGCATCCTATTGTGCTTCTGCCAACTCCTTAGGTGTTAAATCTCTAACTTTTCCACTTACATTAGATCTAGTCTCAACATTAGGTGGTGGTGGTGTTTCAAACCCACTTGACATAAATAATTGAGAGGAATCTCCTTGTGGATTTTGGGTATGATCCATGTTTGTGGGAACAATGTTAGGGTCTTGTTGAGATTGCATCATTTTCTTAATTTGAGATCTAGTTTCAAATGACATATGAGAGATTTTGAGACCTTTTAGCTTGAAATGTGATTGATATTTTGGATAGTGAGACCAAGAAAGGTTAAAAGTATATCTAGATCTTAGATAATGATGATTGGGACTTGATTTGTATGTTGTTCACTTGAACTAGAACAATGAGTTCAAAGCAACAAATAGGGGGTGAAATATATCCACTTAAAAGTAGCCAAGATTCTAAGCTAATGTAGCCCACTAATATGCTAACTTAACCTTTTACTTGGAGAGTAAGACTTCCAAGAAAGAGGAAAAATTAGAGATAAAGGGAGTGTAAGATCTAGACAACTTAGGAATCAATTTTGGTAGATGATAGATTGTTGATTGTGGGTGGGTGACTAATTTTGGTATAGTCTAAATCAATTTTATTTTTTTATGGATATGATGGTGAGATGAAATGTATGTGGGATAATGGATGAAAATAAAATATGGTATTATGGTATCTCCCAAGTCTATCTATGTATAGGTTTGGTTGTGAATCTCCAAGGTATCAAGATAATAGTCAAGTAAATGATAGTTTGGGTCAATTGTGTTGAAATTGAAATCAATTATGATACAGGATGGATCAAATGCAAAAAATATAGCTTCAATTGTGAGGTTTTTTGTAAAAAATTTTAGGTCAAGATTATAGTCTATGAATCTTTTGAGTTGAGAATTAGATCAATTACGACATTTACATAATCAATTGTGACTCAAAATTAATCAATTGCGACATATAAAGGATCAATTGTGCCATCCTAGGTAAAAACTAAGTTGTATGAGATTGTTGTGTAAAATTAGTTGCGGTGAAGGATAATCATTTGAGGTGAAGGATAATCAATTATGAATTTATGGGAATCAATTGTGCAATTCTACTAAACTTTTAGAAACTTTGATTGTTTTTGATAGTTTTGAAGGTAATTTGGAAAGAAAATAGAAACGATAGTAAGACACAATGGTTGTTGATATTATAGGGTATAAGGTTGAATGGTTTCACTGGTCTTGTATAATAAAGAAATTCCAAACATAATAAAAACCTATATTATTCAATCAAAGTGTGTCTCACTAGTGTAGGCCCAAGCAATAAAATAATATAGGATTACACATGCACATTCCACTCTCAAGAAGGGATAGACAAGGCTCCATTGGTACAAGGGATCACCTTCCTCCTTCCCTTGAAGTATTTTTACACCTCCAAATAAATCTTCTCTCCTCAGGAAAATACATGTTGGGTAGCTTCAAGCATGATATTGTACCTTTCACCACACTAGATCAATAATCGATGGGTCTTAGGTCTCTAAAAATAACGTGCTTAGTAGTTTTTATGAACAAGATATTGTATGATAGTGCTTGAGATTTGGGGTCTCCCCCTCTCTCCTCACCTAACAAGTCTCGATAGACCGAGGGTCTTGTGACTTGCATGAATGATGTTGGCCACACCTTGAGGTACAAATTTGGCTCTCCCTCCTTTGTATATCTCACTAGAAATTGTGGTTGAGGTCACCCTTATAGTGATGAAATACCCAAATAGGCCTCCTACTAAATTAAAAAAGAAGATACTATTATTTATGATCCTTAGGCTCGCACAAGGTGCATGGGGAGAGCACATACACAACTATACCTCCTTGGGTAAAATAACATAATTATGGATATAATGGTGTTTTTGATCCCTAGGCTCACACTAGGTGCAAGGGGAGAGAATACAAATCGATGATTCCACCAAACATGGAAAACAAAGTTCTTTTCTTTAATAAATTGAAGTGTGAGCTAATCTAAAAAAATCAAAGTTGCATCAGATATATTAGTAGTTTCAGAGTTTTTGTCTTTTCCTAATGGTAGCAAAGTTGCAGAAATCAAGTCAGTAACCAAAATCCATAGAAAAGGGTTAGGCAAGAAATAATATTGCAAATCTCAAATCAATTACGAATAATTTTGAATTAGATGCATCAAATACTGGATCAATTACATCAAATACAAAATTGAATGCATCAAAATAGACATAATTTGTTCATAAAATCAAAATTTGTCTGAATCGTATACCTATCAATTGCATCATTTGCCCAATCAATTGTGACTCTATATCGATCAATTTTGTCAAACCTAAATCATCTGTGTCGAACTACAAGAAAAATAGAATTCCTACCAAAAGAGATATAAAAACCCTAATAGTATAATTAATTAACAAGGTCAAGTGTAGGAAAATTACACTAAGAGGTTAACAAAACAAAATTTAAAAAATAAACATAGACCAAATATAGAAATGATCGAATAAAACCCTATCCCTGCAAAATGAATTGCTTTGTTAATCAAATTTGAAGAAATACAAATCAAATGTGGTGAAACCTCAATTGATTGTGATGAAACCTTGATCAACTACACCAAAAATCCAAACAAAATTAACTATTTTCAAAATCAAATGTTTCATTTTCCAAATCTTTTGTGTTGAAAGGTCGATTAGTTGCATTAAAATATCAATCACTTGTGTTGTTCTAACCCGTAACTACTAAAAACATAAAACTTCTTGTAAAATTTGTTAAATTTAAAGTTCCTGGGTCCCACCAGGCATGCCAAAATATGAATCAATAAATGAATTGTGGTAATAAGTACTATCAACAAGAAATCCACTCACAATAAAATCAAATCACTCAATGAAGCAAACTTGCAATAGTTGAATCATACAAATTTCCTTTCTTAGCTCCATTGTTCTTCAATTGCACCTTGAAGAATGGTAGTGTAGTTGCTCCTAGAATTTAACACAAAACACTTAATAATAATGATCACAAAAGTCTATAGATTTTTGGAGGACCAAATGGGATGGATGAAGGCTGTATTTATAAATTGCGTTTGATATCGATCAATGGTTGAGATTGGATAGATAGATCAATGAATGAGAATTCTTGAGAGGAATTGATTGATAGATTTAAGGAGCTAAATGATTACATGATTTAAGTGAATTAAATTTATGGAGCTATGAAGTGAAATTGATTGATTAGAAAAGAGTGATTGTAAGTTGAACTGAATAGATTGGGTAGAAGACTGATCTTATTGAAGAGTGAACTAGAAGTGCTTGTGTGAGTTAGTTGATGATGTTGAAAGTGCATGAAGACTTAATAAAAGAATTAAATAAATAAATAATTTAATTCATGTGAACATGGAGAAAATAAATAAAATAATAATTTTATTTATTTTTAGAAGAAGATAATTTTATGGAGAATAATTAGTTTAATTAAATAGTTATAAACTATTTAATCGATGTGTAAGAGAAGAATAATTAATAAATTAATTAAATAATTAAAATTATTTAATTAATGTAGAGGAAAATGATAAATTAGTGAATTAATAAAATAATTAAGAATTATTTAATTAAAGTAGAAATGGAGGAGAAAATTTGAATTTTAAATAATTAAGATTATCTAATTATCAAGGATGAAGGAGAAATTATGCTAATTTGATTAAATAATAAAATTACTTAATTAAAGTCAAAAGAAGAATTGATGTTGATTGGGGGGATAGGATGAGTGCCATTTGAGAGCTTTGCATGGGGGTTTTGGTCCATGGCCTATGAGCCCAGGTGCATGCCTTTGCATATTCACCTGTGCTCTTGGATCTTCGTTTTATGTGTTTGTGGAGGGGGGGGGGCGGGGGGAGGGGGGGGGGTTCTATCGATTTTGGGGTGGTGTTTTCAGGTTGCATTCCTTTTTCTACTCGTTGCTGCATCACTTTTTGTGCTTGAAGTATTTATTCTACTGTGTGTGGCTTGTTTTGAAGCCATCGGCCTTGGATTTTTTTTCTGGGATGATAGCCTATGGGGGCAGTGTTTTCACTTTCCCTTGAATGGATTTTCCTATTGCCTTGAGAGGGGGGGTTCCCCGTCTTCTTCCAATATCGGTGATGAGAATATTTCCATGTCGAAGGACTCAAATTTTGGTGGACCTTTTCCTTCTGAAGGATCTCACATTTCTAAGGTTAATGGTTGCTTGGAGTGGAGTAAGGAGAGACCAGTCTTCGTGCTTCAACCAGACTTGATCATGGAGGATGTGGAATATTTTTTCAATCTTGTTTTATTAGTCAAATTCATGGGTTTGAGAGTTTTTCTACCTTTAGTGGAGTCGTAGGCTAGGCAGATGTGGAATCTAGAGGGTGAGATGGAGGTGATGTTGCTGGACAATAGTTATTATATGGTTGTCTTCAACTGCATGTCAGATCGAAATAGGGTTTTTAAAGGGGGACCCTATTTCCACAACCAACTGGTCTTTTTATTAAGCCTTAGCATATGGGATTCAACCCTTCTGAAGAACTCCAGAATCAGGTTCCCATTTGGGCACATCTTCCTTGGTTCCCTTCTAAGTTTTTGAGGAATGATATTTTGAATTCAGTTGCTATGTTATTGGGGAAGCCGATGGGTCCCTCTAAGAAAATAGAGGACAAGAAGGTAATAAAATTTTCTTGTATGTGTGTTGAAATAAATTTGAGTAACCCTCTCCCTAACTCTCTAGAGATTCGGGTGCATTCATTTTCTTGGACACAACAGTCAGACTATGAAACTCTACCTTTTTGGTGTTGGTTGTGCCACGAGTATGGCCATTTGTAGAAAAGGTGTTCTAAGTTTCATTCTCTAGATCATCTACCTTCTTAGACTTCTTGGAACCCACATAAGGTTGACAATGGCAACGCACCTACTCGGGATGTTGTAATGGACAAAGAAGGCTTTATTTCTGCTAGGCCCACAACAGGAATCATGGTCAGAAGAGATCTTTTAAGGAAAGGTAGGAGGGGGATACCTTTAATATATTTGATGTGCTAGATGATCTTAGTCAACAAGAGGTGAATCTAGGTTTAATGGATTTGGATCAGAGAGCCTCTAAAATGGTTTAGGGGGTATTAAACCTGAACATATTCAAAGTTCACAAGATGGGGGAGCACTTCAAATAGATACGACTTTGAGTGTGGTGGTTCCTACAGTTCATAAGGCCTTAAAATACTTGGAAAAGTTAGGGGGGCAACAATATCCCTCAGTAGTGATGGTAGGGTCCAATTTGGTTAAAGGAGATAAAGCTTCTCCTTCTTTGGGTCTTCAACAAAAAATCTCAAGTTAGGGGCTTCTGAGAAAGCCTCTAAGGTTGGGAGAAAGAAGGATTTAGAGAAGATTAGGATGATGGGGGAAATGTTGGTTGAGTTAGGATTCATGAAGCCTCTTGAATCTCACTTCTCAAACACTCAAAAATGATTGTGGTTTCATGGAATGTAAGGGGTTTGAATAGCAACCCCAGACAAAAAGTTATCTGGGATCTGGTGAGAAACCATTCTCCTGATGTGCTCTTTCTTTAGGAGAGTAAGTTATTTGTTGAAACCATGTATGGTATAATGCCAAAGTTGTGGGGGTGTAGTCAATGTCAGTGCATTAGTGCCTAAGGAAATGCTAGGGGTTTGGCTTGCTTATGGAATCCTTTGAATATTTTCCCTTTATGGTGGTTTTCCTATAAATCTGCTATCTTGATGGTTGCTTCAATTTTAGAGACCACTGCTCTCTCTCCAATATCTATGCTCTGATATATTTTATTGGTAAGCACCACCAGTGGAATCACATTCATCTTATTATGAATTATGCTCCTCTTTATCCTTGGATTATTGTAGGAGATTTTAATGCCATCATAGAACTCGACGAAAAGAGGGGTGGTATTTTGAGACTGAAGCCCTCTTCTTTTATTCTTTGTGACAATATTGTTGCTTTGAATCTTGTGGATGTTAAATCCCATAATGGCTAGTTTACATGGAATAATAGGAGACTTGGGGAGGATTGTATTGCTGAGAGATTGGATTGGTTTCTTGTTTCCTATTTTTGGATTGGGGGATCCTGGTCTATTTTTTCCAAAATTTTGGATTGGAGGGGCTATGATCATTGGCCTATTAAACTATTTGTTGTATCTACCCCAGTTATTCATTCTCCTTCTTTCAAGTTTCAACTTATGTGGTTACGTGATCCCTCCCTACAAGACCATATTATGGAATGGTGGTATTTGGGTAGACCTTCCTTTGGCACTGCTATGTATTCTTTTACCAAGAAACTACAATTTGTGAACTACCAGCTTAAGAGGTGGAATAGATAGTGTTTTGGTAAAAAAATTCATGATAGGGTTGCTGCTCAAGCTAGCTTGAATGCTATCACCCATGTGATTAGGGATCGTGTTCTTAATGAGGATTCACTCAGGGAGGAGGCAAGGGCTTTAAATTTTTCGGAAGAGTGTGAGTTGTAGGAAGATATTTATTGGAAACAAAAGGCATGGGTTGATTGGTTATAGGAGGGGGATAGGAATAATTCTTTCTTTTTCAACTCTATTAAGGCTAGGAGACAAGGTAACTCAATACCTTTCTTGGTGAGTGATAAGGATGTTCATTTAACCTCTTTGGATGATATAGCTAGAGAAGCTTTGAAGTATTTTTCTTCTTTGTTTAGGGAGGATTCTCAGGATGTGGAGGAGGAAGAAAGTCAGGTTTTGGCATGTATCCCATCTTTGGTTGATGTGGAAATGAATGCACATATTTTGGGCATTATATCCTTTGAGGAATTAAAGGATATTGTTTTCCAAATGGAGAAAGGGAAAGCCCAGGTCTGATGGCTTTCTGATTGAGTTCTTTCAATAATTTTGGGATATTATAAATCATGACTTATTAGAGGTGGTTCAGGAATCTTAGAGAAACAAGATGTTGCATGCTATGAAGTTTACCTTTCTTTTCCTCATTCCAAAATGTGAGGGGATAGATAAGCTGAATTTGTTTCGGCCCATTTCTCTTTGTAATGTGGTTTATAAAATTCTTTCCAAGCTGATTGTTGAAAGGTTGAAGAGGTGGTTGAGCAAGTTGTTTTCTGAAGAACAGGGTGGTTTTGTTGAGGGTAGGAAAATATTGGGTGGAGTGGTTATTTCCATTGAAACACTCCATTCTATGGAAACTTCTAAAGAAAAAGGCATGTTCATCAAGTTGGATATGGGTAAGGCATACAATAGAGTCAAATGGTCCTTTTTGTGCAAAGTTCTTATTGCCATTCATTTTGCAAAGGAATGGGTAATGTGGGTTATGAGTTGTGTCACAAATACCTCCTTTTCGGTTTTGGTTGATGGGGAGATGACTTACTTATTTGGGACTTCTAGGGGTCCTAGACAAGGAGACCCTCTTTGTCCTTATTTATTCATCCTCATGGCAGAAGGGTTAGGGAGATTTATTAAGAGAAATGTGGATTAGGGTCTTATACAGGGTTGGGTATGGGGCAATAGTTTACCTCTGCAATCCCACCTATAGTTTGTTGATAATACTGCTCTGATGGGTTTGGATAAGGTTAGAGAGGATACCAAATTATGAAAAGTTCTAGATATTTATCTTGCAGATTCTGATCAGTTGATTAATGAGGAAAAATCCTCTATTTTATTTTTTAACACTTTGAAGCTCATTCAACGATGGATTTATCGTATTTTGAGGTTTCAGATTGGGGCTTTGCCTTTGACTTATCTTGGTATTCTTGTCTCATCTGGTACTCTCCCTAGGGGTTCTTGGAAAATTATTCTTGACAAGATTCAAACTAAGGTGAACCATTGAACTCATAGGTGGCTTTCTTTTGTGGGTCGGGTTTAGCTTCTAAAGTTTGTGGTGTTGGCCCTTCCCATCTACAAGTGTATGATTTAGGTGGATCCTAAAGGTTTTCTTCAAGATTTGGATTCCATGGCTAGGAAATTTTTGTGGGCGGGTAGTCTGTCATCTTCTGAATGGAGCCTTGTGAAGTGGGACTTTGTGTGTTGTTTGAAGCAATTTGGTGGGCTTGGGTTGCGTCATTCCTCTCTGACCAGTTTGGCATTGGCTGCTAAGCTTTATTGGAGATGGTGCTCAGAGCAAGATCATGGTTTGGCAAGTATTATTTCCTACAAATACCTTGGAGGGATTTAAAAGGAGGCTCCTTGATTTCCTTTGGTTGGGAAAGACTCTTTGATTTGGGAGACTCTCCAAAAAGGGGCTTTGTTAATCAAGGATGGTTTGTTCTGGATATGCAACAATGGATCAAAAACTCTTTTTTGGGTTGACTCTTGGGAAGGCTTTTCTCCCATCATGAACACGTTTCCTCATCTATAGACCCTTTGCTAACATTTCTTAGAGGTTGGTTGGTCTTGTGTGATGGATTTTAAGACCTCTTATATTTGTGGTCAAGTGGAGTTGTGTAGGTGGAAGATCTCGAGTGAGTGGCCTGTGGTTGGTTGGGAGGAGAATTGTGTTGAGCTCCATAAAATTTTGGAAGGCATATTGTGCAATTCTCTTAATGATAAAGATAGGTTGACATGGAGTCTGAATCCTAAGGGGCTTTATATGGTCGCTAATGGGTATCAGTAGTTGATAGCTCAGAAGTATGGTGGGATGGAGGTACCATGGTGGTAAAGGGTTTGGAACAAGTTCTCCTAGCCTAAATGTAACTACTTCCTATGGAATTTGGCTTGGAATAGGTGTCTGACATGGGGCAATCTACGAAAACATGGTTTCCAAGGTTCGTTTGTGTGTGTGCTCTATGGTTGTAGTGAGGAGGATTCTTCCCATCTTTTCTTCAGGTGCTCCTATTCTATGCTTATTTGGAATTTTTGGTGGGGGGTGAGGAAACACTCATGTGTGCATGCTTCCTCTCTGTTTGATTTTTGGCATAGTTTAGGGAGGCCTCCTTCTCAGGCCTCTTTTCTCTAGATTGTGTGGAGCATTGGTCCTACTTTCATTCTTTGGCAGATTTGGTTGGAAAGGAACCACAAGATTTTTTGTGGGAGTAGGTTGATGGTTCAACAAGTTTGGTAAAGAGTTGTGAACATGATCCAAGAGATGTTGGATGCCAAATGTGAAGTGGCTTTTCCTCTGGAAAGAAGGGATGAGGAGATTGTGCATAGTTTGGGCTTGCATGATCTGGTTTTTTATTCTTTTTGTGTTTTTCGGAGTAAGCATGCTAAAAAGAAGGTTTAGATGGTTGGGGGTTGGTCTCCTCCTCCAGGTGATGTTTTGAAAATCAACATGGATGGGTCCTCTAGGGGTAATCTGGGGCCTATTGGGATTGGTGGGGTGGGGAGAGATAGCTTTGGGTATGTGGTTTTTCTTTTCTCCATCCACAAAGGGAAGCAAATGAACAATCTTATGGAGGGATTGGTGATTCTTGAGGCTTTTGAGCAAGCTTGTGCACTTGGATGGTGCAAGATTTTCTGTGAATCGAACTCTCAAATTATGATTAATTTGCTAATGGGGCAAAAGTTGGAGGGTGTCACATGGAAACTCTCCTCGGTGGTGAGGAATATTTTGTAGGTGTACTCCAAGTTGAATGTGGTATCTTTTACTCACATCCCCTGTGAGTGGAATGGAGTTGTTGATTGTTTGGAAAAGTGGGCTTTTGAGTGTGATGGTGATTGGCGGATTGAGGGCTAGTGACATCTTTCGCCAAGTGATTTCCAAGTCTTAGAGAGGATTATTTCTGAGGATATGGATGGTGGATGTTGATGATGTTCCAGTGGCTAGGTTGTCTGGTTCTATTTGGGGGTTGGTTGATTAGAATTCTTTGTTCTCTCTTGGGCACCTTTATGGGCCCTGATTTCTTTGTACTAATGCTTTCTTGCTATTAATAAAATTTTTATCCTCTTTTCAAAAATAGAATAAGAATTGATGATGAGTTGTGTTAGTCATTTTTAGGTGTCTACAAAAGTTATCTTAGAGGATTGCACAAGTGTTTCCATAGGAGAAACTTTAGAGGATTTCACCAGTGGGGGAGTGTGATCAATTGAATATCTTAGTGAAGGAGACTTTAATGGAGGAAAATGTGAAGGAGAACTTACTAGAGGAGGGTAATTTAGAGGTGAGAGGATAGGAGGAGGGGTGGGGAAAAATAGAAGGTCAAAGAAAAGTATTTTTAGAAGAGGAAGGGGGCATACCTTCTTGAATATTTTTGAATTGAATGGGAGGTGGAACTTTAGAATATAAGATGTTAAGTAGTGACTTGTGAAGATTCCCCTCCCTTCTACATAAAGATGATCTTGGGTTTCTTCTTCCTTTGAAGCTTAAGAACTTTATCCCCCGCGTTCATTGTTTTGTGAGGGGTGTCAAGTTCCTTTCCTTCTCCATCCTTCATTTTCAAAGATTTTCTATGGGTAGAATAAGCTTATTCTTTATCTCAATATTCCCTAATGGGTAGATTAAACTTCTTCATCTCATTTAGCCATTCACAACTCCTCTTGATTATTCCTTTCATTCTTTCTGAGCTATGTTTGTACATTATTTCATATTCCAATATATTCTTAGGAGTAGTTTAGCAAAGATTATTTTTTACTCAGACGAAGGATCTTCAACATGTATATCATCATTGACTTCATAAGGCACTAAGGCCACCTGATAAATTTTCATTTGATAAGTTCTCAAATAATAGTAGCCTCTTATTTTACTTCAAATTTAGTTGAACAATTCTCTTAAAAATATTCTAATCTTAGTTTATATTTATATGAAGACCTCAATCCTTCTATGCATGACCTTGGGTTGAAAGCATCTCTTGATTCATTAGGAATTAAATTCACTTGTGCTATTTTTTATTTTGTGGTTTTAGTAATCTAGATGATTAAAAAAGTATTCCCACCAACATAAATAGGAAATTGTATTCCCTTCACTTTAATTTTAGAGCATACCTTCTATATCCTTTCCAGTTGCCTATATAATTCCAAGATGAACAATTTATCACCCACGTTCTTAGGGAGTTTATATGACGCCTTTTCAAAACCCTCAGCTCTTATGTATATGAATGTGGAGATTTGGATGTACTAGTTTTCTCCCCATTTTCACATCCCTAGCTTTATAAGATATTTTCTTAGCCAAATAATTCTCCAACATTATGATACTATAGAAAATAAAAGTATCATTGATTCTCATGAATGTATTGGAACTTTCTTAGAGCTCCAATTTTGTGTAGCATTCATATACTTTATTTTTCATTCCCATTACTCCCTTAGTTTGATTCCATCAAATTGATGCCTCCTAGATAATGCATATACTAGGTATGAGTTCATATAATTATTTTTTAAATTATTGACTCTAACTAGTTGTTCATGCAACTTCTCACTAATTAAGGTTGTCTAATTAATGAATTCCTTTCCAACAAGAATCTTGGCAAGATTATAAAACATACAATACTGTAATTCTTTAGCATTTTCCCACCCTGTGACTATATTAAGCAAGATAATTATATCATCACCCCTTCTTGGAATTCACTCCTATGTAACTTCTTTGAAAGCCTAGTGGAGGATGTCTTGGGTTTTTTGATCTAGTTCTTGTTCATCATAGTTGTACATTTATCCATATTATTGTCAAATATGTATTGGAAGAATCCACAGTGATTTCTACATAGGATTTTTTGACTAGGAGTTCCAACATCTCCTCAATTTACTAAGGTTTTATTTATAATACTAAATGTATTATGTATTCCTTATCTCCCTTATACCTTTATTGTAGAATTTTTCACATATATAGGGAAGGTGATTGATTCGATAAGATAAAATAGCCTTCAAAATTTGTGCCATTAGATTTGCTCCACTTATTTCATTCATTCTCTTGTGAAATTCCTCCAAACCAACATGGTCAATGTTTGTATGTTGTCAGGGAGTTTTTTTATAATGTTAGATGGTGGAACAAACCTTTGCACTCATATTTCCTTTTTGAGTGAAGACACATTGTTCTCATATGTCTCACCAAAGACAAGATAAGATCAATATTCGACCCTAGGAGAATTATATTTTAAAATTTTTGAAAAATTTAATATTTTATTTCATTGGAAGGATCTCAGGGTTTCACAATGTGATTATAAGCCTAAACAATCCATTTCTTGAATAAATTCAAAGTTGCAAGGTCAGAATGCAAGTTTTCGGGCTTTATTTGCTATTTTACAATTATGTGAATTGTGTTGAGATATGGTGTTGTACACCATTGCATAAAATGATTTATTATAGTTGTAATTAAATAATTATTTAGTTGTGATGCACCTTGGTGATGTGGATAATCACACTCGGTATTTATTTGGGGACCACTTGATGTTGTATTGTAGCATTGTATTATTATTATTTAATGTGTGGGATACATGTGATAATAATTTAATATTGAGAAAATATTAAATAAAGTGAGTTCTTAGTACCCAATATTAAATAAGGGGTTATTGGTTTTGTATTCACATGGTTTTGTGGTACATGATTTTATCATACCACTAGTTGTATTTGTGTGAGCTTGTATCTATAAAAGAAAACACATGTTTAGTGGTTAAAGTTGGTTGAGTGGGTTGGTTGTCATTATTGAGTCTTTTTGAGGAGTGCATTTGTGAAGCATGGCATGGGATGTGTGGATTCATGTTTGGAAACATGGGAATGCATTGGAAGGCTTTATTCTTTAGAGGTATTCATTGTAACTCTTGTATTGGTTTATTTCTGAATATTATGGAGTATGGATGCTTTTGGAGGCTGGATTTTCCCTCTTGATGGTTTTCCTATGGTACATCTTGTGTTATATTGTGGCTTGTCTATTTGATCTATGTATTGTGGTTAATTGTATGCATGTTTAGCTCTCATGGGTTATGTAGGAAATGGAATAATTTTATGGGTTTGAATGCATTATTTCCTAACAAGTGGTATCAGAGCCTTCATGGTCGAAGAATTTTTGTTATAACCCTAGTTTGAGATTTTTTGCAAAGTTGAAGCCATGGAAATGCATGTAGGGTTTGAGGCGTTACAAGATATGGAACACATGTTGCAAGTGTTTGTATGCAAATTTTGGCTTTTGGGTTGTCAAGATTTGTTGGGTTTATTGCAAATCTAAAGTTTTCCAAATTTGGGTGAAAGAGGGTTTCTTGGTTTGAGTTTTCATATGAGGGTTTTGTAGGGGAAATTTTATAGATGACCTATTGAGACAAAATGGCCTCATGGTTGGATTCAGGTTGGCCAAGAGACAAAGATTAACATAAAATTTGGCCTATTTTAGAAAATTTGAATAAAAAAGAAAAAAAGAAGAAGTCGTACGGCCTTTTAGGTCACCCAATTTGCCTTGTCGAAGAAAATATTAAAAAAAAATATATATTCTACCATTTAAAATTTCTATAGAAAAATATATAATGTCAAGCTATATTTTTGAAAATATTTGTACCTATAAAAACAAAGAAAAAATGAAAAAGTTAGAATTAAAAAAAAATAAAAATTGCCAAGTCTGACCATTACCCTAACCCTATCGGTTGTATGCTGACATGATAGGCCAGGTGGCATGCACTATCAGATTTTTCGCTAGCGTTAGCCCTCTGGACGAGCTGACCCACTCACCCTAATCGCCGACAAAGACTTTTAAAAGGTCTTTTAAAATAGTTTTTTAATATTTATTAAAATCTAAAGGGAATTTAAAATGGCCGCCCAGGTTTCAAAGAAAGTTAAACCATATTATAAAATCTGGTTGGGTCCGATGAAATGGTGGGGGGGATTTTTTATTTTGGAAAATTAAGTGAAAATTTAAATATTGGTTGAGTTCCACCACCCCTGGTGGTGGCACCATCGTCCAACCACTCATTTACCACCGAAGCACCACCACTGGTTCACCCTATAGCCTAATTGAAGTAGTTTTATTTCAGGAGGCATAAATTTTTCCCAATATGTTTTTTTTTCGACTTCTTGTAGTTGTTGGAAAGCTGGTTCTGAGATCTATGTTGCGGAGTTGGTTTGGTTCCCTGATTTTTCTATTTTGACATGTTTTTGGATCTTGGAAGTTATATGTTCTTGTTTGCATGGTTTTGGTCATAAATTTTGCATACGAAATCAGATTTTTAGGCATTGGAGAGAATTTGTAGTGTAATACATAGTGGTTTAGATTGTTTATTAGTTTGAGTAGGATGAGCTTGGTATTTGTTTGATCGCTTGTAGGAGCCTGAGATTCAATATGTGATTGTGTGAGCATCTAGACAAGTCAAGAGGTGAAACCTTGAGGGAGTACACGTTTCTATGTGATATTTATGATGCTACAACTGATTATCAGATTGGTGCTTCCAGGTACAAGTTTACAGGTGTTTTTAGATTTGGACTTTGATGGTGATAGGTACACAAGTTGTCTTTGATTTTAAGGACATGGTTGGACATGGTTTGAGACTTGGAAACTTTAATGGGTGATAGTTGAGTGCAGGTACAATGTTAGCTATGGTTATGGTTTCATGGGTATGTAGGTATATTTGATGCATTGGAATGGGATGATCATGTACATGGTTGTTTGGTGGTGATATGGTTTGGTATTAGGAGATTGATTTTATCTTCTTGATGCTTATTTCACTACAATAGAATGGGAAAATAGAGCCTAAAATAGCATCGGATTTAAGAGTATTTTTGTTCATGAATTGGGTGTTCTGGTTGGCGCAAAACTCAGTGCAAACAAGCATGGTATTTTTTGTGCCAAATTTGGCACCACTGTTGACACCAAATGTAGCGTTGGACTTAGCGTTGTGGTTGATGCCGAGAAAATGCAGTGCCCCTGCTAGCACCTAAAATAGTGTCGGTAAATAGCGCCAAAAATAGCCCCTCTGTTAGCATCAAAAATAGTGTCGGAATAGCCCCTTTATCAGTGCTGAAAATAACGCCAAAAATAGAGCTGGAAATAGCACTAGAAATAGTGTCAAAAATAACGTCTGAAATTGTACCTAGTTTGGCTTCTGGTTTTGCTTCTATGTCTACTCCCATTTTTTCTTCTAGTTTTGCTTCCGGTTTCGCTTCCACTTTTGCTTCCGGTTTTACCTCCAATTTTGCTTCCAGTTTGGTGTCCACTTTTGCTTCTGGTTTTGCTTCCGTTTTTGCTTCCAGTTTTTCTTCCAAATTTGCTTCCAGTTTTGCTTCTGATTTTGCTTCTAGATTTGCTTCCAGTTTTGCTTCCATTTTTGCTTCCAATTGTGCTTCTAGTTTGGCATCCACTTTTGCTTCCAGCTTTTCTTCCATTTTTGCTTCTAGTTTTGCTTCCAAGTTTGCTTCCAGTTTTGCTTCCGATTTTGCTTCTAGGTTTGCTTCCAGTTTTGCTTCTAGTTGTGCTTCCGGTTTTGCTTCCAATTTTGCTTCCATGATTTTTTCTAGTTTGGCTTCCATTGTTGCTTCCTTTTTTGCTTCTAAAAATGTTTCTTGTTTTGCTTCCATTTATTAATTTAATATGTTTTATTTCAATTTAAATAGTTAAATATATTGTGCCTCTTAAATAACTCATATGATTATAGAGTAAGTAATTTAATTATTTAACTCATATGATTAAATAAGAAGATAATTTTTTTTTTGGGTCAATAACACAAATTTTTTGTAGTGCTTGTAAAGATAAAAAAAGTACATCTATTGTTCAGTGTCATTACCCACCAAAAGAGCTTAACACTTCTCTAATTTGTTCAATTACATTCTAGAGGTGCCAAGCATTCATTTTACCTTTCATCACGGCCTGAACTATTATTGTAACATGATCATCATCTATAATTAAAACAAGTGAGTCAAATATCTATAATTTAATTGAATTTGACAACATCCATCCTGAGCAGTAAATTAAAATCATCATATGTAATAAATATCCATCCAAAAATTATCAACCACTTTTAATATATATAAATTGACAAGTCAATACTGATAAGATCATCATCATATATAACTAAAACAAGTGAAAGTCAAATATGCTAGTACATCAAAAACATGTCAAAATGATACATGTCCAACAGTCGACATAAGTGAAAATGATACATGTACAAATGATATAAATAAAATTGATAAATCATGTAACTCAAACTGATACATGTCCAAATGATATAGTGAAAATTATACATGTCAAAATGATACAACTCGATAATATAGTATTGTAGGCCATGAAAATGATACATATGATAGTAACCATGAAAAGAGTCATCATAACGATATATCAACAATGATCCATGATGCAGTCTATATGATCATGGATGTCACTATTTACTACCACCAATTTGTCTCATCATCATCATCAACATCATCATCATCATCATCATCATCATCATCATCGTCGTCGTCGTCGTCGTCGTCGTCATCGTCGTCGTCGTCGTCGTCATCATCATCATGGTCATTGGCCTTAGTGTATTTTGTATCTGCATCATCACCATCCTTTGCCATGTGATTTGTACTGGTAGAACCAACATTTTGTGGATCTATATCATGTTGAGGATCATCTTGATCTTCTGGAAGACCCGTGTTCTGCAAAAAAAAAAAACATTTAGAATGAAAAGTTATTATTTATTTCATGCAATAATTTTTATTTTTTTTGTTATATATCTAATATTACAACATATGAGACGAAACCATAATCATATTACATCATATCAAAGTGCACATACCATAATAAAATTTCAAAAAAGTTACAGCTAATACTGGTGAATCAAGAGAAACTTCAGCTTTCAAAAACAAAGCCAATTAGGCTGGCAACATTGAAAATTAAATCCTTAGCAGTATTTATGTTAAGGAAATTTCCTTTAGATGCAAGGATTCAAAGCACATCAACCATGTGGTACAAATGATTAAATCCCAGAGACGATCTGTATCAATGAAAGTGAAAATTACTAAATCCCTAGTAGTATTTATGTTAAGGAAACTTCCTTTAGATGCAAGGATTCAAAGCACATCAACCATGTGGTACAAATGATTGAATCCCACAAATGATCTATAGCAATGAAAGAGTCTGAAAAGGAAAAGAGAGAAACATTGGTGACTCAGGAGAAACTTTAGCTTTCAAAAATAAAGCCAATTAGGCTGGAAGACGTGTGGATCAGGCCAACATTTTATGGAAGAGGAAGAAAGATGATTGGAACTCATGTATCAAAACATTCAGCATGCATTCTTCCAACCAGTGGAGAAGGAGATGATTAATTTGCTTCATTTTCATTTGCATAACCATATCATGGTGTGGGAACCAAGAAGATCAAGGATGTCTAGTTTTATGTGGAGGTAATGGATGTGGTCCAAACTTTAGGAGGGGCAAGAAGGTCAATGTATGATCCTAATGAAATTGAGGAAGAACAACAAGAGAGGGACAGGAAAAATAAAATCAATGCAGAGTTTCAAGGATTTTTCAAGCAAGTAAGAGAGCTATGGGAGCAGCCTCATCTAAAAGATTTTGAACTAGAGTTTGATATACCATTTAGAGAGCTTGGTTTTCATGGAAGAGAAATAAACATGATTACTTTGCTTCATTTTCATTTGCATAACCATATCATGGCGTGGGAACCAAGAAGACCAAGGATGTCCAGTTTTATGTTGAGGTAATGGATGTGGTCCAAACTTTAGGAGGGGCAAGAAGGTCAATGTATGATCCTAATGAAATTGAGGAAGAACGGGAAGAGAGGGACAGGAAAAATAAAATCAATGTAGAGTTTCAAGGATTTGTCAAGTGAGTAAGAGAGTTATGGGAGCAGCCCCATCTAAAAGATTTTGAACTAGAGTTTGATATACCATTTAGAGAGCCTGGTTTTCATGGAAGAGGAAGAAAGATTATTACTTTTCTTCATTTTCATTTGCATAACCATACCATGGCGTGGGAACCAAGAAGACCAAGGATGTCCAGTTTTATGTTGAGGTAATGGATGTGGTCCAAAATTTAGGAGGGGAAAGAAGGTCAATGCATGATCCTAATGAAATTGAGGAAGAACAACAAGAGGGATAGGAAAAATAAAATCAATGAAGAGTTTCAAGGATTTGTCAAGCAAGTAAGAGAGTTATGGGAGCAGCCTCATCTAAAAGATTTTGAACTAGAGTTTGATATACCATTTAGAGAGCTTGGCTTTCATGGAAGAGGAAGAAAGATGATTACTTCACTTCATTTTCATTTGCATAACCATACCATGGCATGGGAACCAAGAAGACCAAGGATGCCCAATTTTATGTGGAGGTAATGGATGTGGTCCAAACTTTCGGAGGGGAAAGAAGGTCAATGTATGATCTTGATGAAATTGAGGAAGAAAAACAAGAGAGGGACATGAAAAATAAAATTAATGTAGAGTTTCAAGGATTTTTCAAGCAAGTAAGAGAGCTATGGGAGTAGCCTCATCTAAAATATTTTGAACTAGAGTTTGATGTACCATTTAGAGAGCTTGGTTTTTATGGAAGAGAAAGAAAGATGATTATTTTGCTTCATTTTCATTTGCATAACCATACTATGGCGTGGGAACCAAGAAGACCAAGGATGTCCAATTTTATGTGGAGGTAATGGATGTGGTCCAAAATTTAGGAGGGACAAGAAGGTCAATGCATGATCTTGATGAAATTGAGGAAGAACAACAAGAGAGGGACAAGAAAAATAAAATCAATGTAGAGTTTCAAGGATTTGTCAAGCGAGTAAGAGAGCTATGGGAGCAGCCTCATCTACAATATTTTGAACTAGACTTTGATGTACCATTTAGAGAGCTTGGTTTTCATGGAGTTCCTTTAGAAGCCTTTTCTTTTATTGTTCCTACGGTAAACTATTTGGTAGATTTGGTGGAATTACCTTTCTTAGTAATCACTATTAGTGAGATTGAGATTGTTAATCAATTAGGCGCTAATTTCCTGTAGCAATGAAAGAGTTTGAAAAGGTAGAGAGAGCTACACTAGTGACTCGGGAGAAACTTCAGCTTTCAAAAATAAAGGTAATTAGGCTAGAAGACTTGTGGATCAAGCCAACATTTTATGGAAGAGGAAGAAAGATGACTGGAACTCTAGAGGCCCACCATAATGAACTTCCGTATTCAACAATGAGAGCAGAAGAGAGAGATGATATTATGTATCAAAACATTAAGCATGCATTCTTCCAACTAGCGGAGGAGGAGATGATTACTTTGCTTCATTTTCATTTGTAAAAATAATATCAATGCAGAGTTTCAAGGATTTGTCAAGCCAGTAACAGAGCTATGGGAGAAACCTCATCTAAAATATTTTGAACTAGAGTTTGATGTACCATTTAGAGAGCTTGGTTTTCATGGAGTTCCTTTCAAAGCCTTTGCTTTTATTGTTCCTACGGTAAACTATTTGGTAGAGTTGGTGGAATTACCTTTCTTAGCAATCGCTATTAGTGAGATTGATATTGTTAACCTTGAGAGAGTAGGACTTGGGAAAAAGGAATTTGATATGGCTATTATTTTCAAAGACTTCAAGCGGGATGTACTCCACATGTATGCCATTCCTCAATCTTCACTTGATGGCATCAAGGAATGGCTGAACTCCATGGATATAAAGTATTATGAAAAAAAATGAACTTGAACTGGTGGCCAATTTTCAAGACTATTACTGATGATCCAGATAAATTTATTGAAGATGTTGGTTGGGAATTTTTGAATATGGAAGCTACCGATTCTAATTCTGATAATTCAAAAGAGTCAGATAAAGGATATGAACCCTCTAATGTAGAAGAGGAATCAGAATCAGATGAGGAAGGTTCAGAAGATGAATCTCTTGTGGAGTTAGAGGAGAACGAAGAAGAAGAAGATCTTGAAGAGGAGGAAGGTAAAATATGGGATGAATTAGAAGACGAATCTAAAAATGCAGATAAGGAAAAAGGAGATGAGTCTAACAGTGCAGAGGAAAGGTGGAAACGAAAGTTAAAAGCTACAGGGAAGTCTCAAGCACCTAATATTAGAGATTCAAGAGGAATGCCTGCCAAGAGGCATAAAGTCAGATAAATTGAGTTCATATACATCCTTCTACTATTTATTCATGCACATAAATGGTCATCTTGTAATCATAGGATTTGAGCTCTATTTACTCATCCTATGCATCAATAAACAACTCAACACAAGAGATGCAAATTGACATATTAACATAAAAATATCCAAATAAGTTATTGAAACTCAACTATTGATACCTCGTTCTCCATCCGGATTACAAAATCGTTCCACTTTTTGTTTTGTAACATATTCTTTTCAAATTTCTTTGGATGGCGGCCATATTTCTCCTCCTGTCAAAACATGGCACATGGTCTAGTTAAACTAATTAATATGCAATCATTTCTTTTTTCCAAGGAAATAAAAAAATATATCATTTAACATATTAGATATACTTACAAATGTATAGATCAAGGCCTGTAAACCTTTCTGGCCATTGTGATGCGTGGCACGAAGTTTCTCAAGCCTAGCCTTGGAGGCCTTGTCCTGAAACATATATTAATTCAATTTAACTATGCACAAATAAAATTTAAATATCGTTTAATAAATTTGATATAATCTTATGAGAAAATTCAAATACCTGCGTACTCTCCTCACCGAATTTCCTTCGTGCTTTAGACTTCTCATATGATTTTACAAGCTCTTTCCATACTTTGAGACTTACATCAAGTGGCCTTTTTTCGAGCCTTAGTTCGGGAGGGATTTTTTTTATCTTCTTTATTTGGTTGCACCGAAATCTCTTGTAGTTTTGAGACATTCATAGATTTACCTTATTCACAGACCAACTTGTGCCAAATTTATTCTCCATGTCATGGATAACTACTTTTTTTTTTTGGTGCATGGGTATCTTTGAGAATGGAAAATGTAGATGGTCTTTGAACCGTTGAAGGCATGATTCCTTCAACCTACTCACAAACGTTTTACCAAAATACGTCATTCAGACTTCCCCTGAAACCACCTTGTATTCTATCTTCATATTGTAGCTACCAATGCAAGATTGAAAACATGGCGTGGTGGAAGAAGTTTGTGTCCTAGGAGTGGAAGTCTCTGCTCCCTGTTCCACATTCTTAGAGTTTACTGTCACTAATTTCCTCCTAGATCTTTTGTTTGATCCAGGAGTGGTTGGGGAATCAATTGATTCCCTTTGACACAATTGATTTGTTTGCAATGTTTGAGGGGTGTTACCAGATTGTTTTTCTATGTATCTAGCAAGTGTTGTCCAGTCCATATTAACCAATTTGTTCACTGCCTCTACCCCCAATATGGAAACCAATTCATCTTTATCTTTTTCAGTCTCATGTCCCTATATATATATATATATATTTAAATTATATTTCTTCTTTTAAATTTAGAAATAAAAAACTAAAAAGTAAAATTCAAAGAAACAATGGAAACATTTACAAATCTATAAATTGACAATGAATTACCTCATTGTGGACAAAGTTTTCTAAAAATGCTCGCTTCCCTCCATTGCTTGACATTTTGAGGCGACCTAGGGAAAATTATTTTCGTCCAGTCTGTGGAGGCAAACGAAGAACACACTGTCAAGTATGAAAGTTTTTGTTCAGTTTGTGGAATGAAAGTTTTTTTTTGTGGGAAAATATGTTTGCTGGGTTTTCTTAGTGTTGATAACCTAGGGAAAATACGTTGGCTCGGTTTGCTTAGTGTTGATAACCTTATCATGAAAAATATTTCATAATGTAATCTTGCACGAATTTGTCATGGCATCGGTGACTATGGCACGACTGGGCAAAACCAAGTGGTTTTTGTGTTTATTTTTAGCAGTGACTGACCTGATTCCCAGATTTTCCAAGCAGTTCACTATTTCCTTGATACCCAAGTTAGGGAAAGAATACAGAGGCATCCTCGCTTCGTGCTATAATATTTTGAGCCAAAGCTCAAATGGGTAGGGTAATTTTTTTTGTTGGTTTCTCAAAGGTTTTACAATCTATAATGATGGGATAATTTAGAGGTTGCCCGGACTGGTTAGGCCATGAACCAGTAAACAATCACAAATTCAAATGCAATACAAAGAGCAGTAAACAATCAAAAATTCAACCAAGAAAAAATAAATTGTAACCTTACCTATGGTGTCACAAACTAAATCGAATTTCTCATCAGTTGCTGGTAGCACCCTGCTCTCTTCCTTCGTGCGACATTTTTCCCTTTTTTGTCGTTTGATTTCTTCCTTCACGCGGGAAAGTTTTAAATTTTTGATTTTGATTCATTAGTCGATGTTTTAAATTTTTGATTTTGATTCATTAGTCAATGTTTTAAATTTTTGATTTTGATTCATTAGTTAATGCCAATTGTTGGCTGTTAATGTAATCTGTTTGGGACATATAAGGCGATGTCAAGTGTGCCTAATTTAGCTCCTATCATTGTTGTATAGTGACTATTTTTATTATTGTGTATCGCAAGATCCATAGTGTTGGAAATAATTCCAAATCCTACCTTGTTTTTGTGACCATCATTATCCCATGGCTCCTTCATCAGCTTAGTGCGGTAGAGTAGTTTTTACCGTGGTCTCACAAGATGCTTTATCCTTCTCGGTGGTAGTGCAGTGAAAGCTTCTATGGTGGCACGCGAGTCTTCCTTATGTTCTCGGTTGTGTTGTGGTGACTCCCACATTCTCGCAAGTCTTCTACCATTGGCATGCGGTAGTGCGGTGACCACCACTATCCCAAGGTTCCTTCATCATCTCGGTGCAGTAGAGTGGTTTTTACTGCGGTCCCGAAAGTTGCTTTTTCCTTCTCGACGATAGTGCGGTGAAAAATTTTGTGGCAAAATTTTTATTCACAAAGGATGCCATGGAGAGAGGATGTGGATGGCATAGAAATACTAAATCGCTGAGAGGAAAGTGGGTGGAAATAGATGAGACAACGAAATCTGCAGATACAATAGAGGTAAGAAGAGAAAGCAACCTCAACCAAAGGAGGAAGGTGTTTATGAATTCAAAAATGCTACAACATAGAGGAGATAAAGTCATTTTTTTGTCCATGAGGCCTCTGAGGTCAAACTTATTGGTTGAAAATGCACAAGAATGGTGATTAAATGTGATTCTATGATCAAGGGAAAAGTTTGAAAATTAGGATAGCCAAAACATGATATCAATATGTCAAATATATGACTAAAGTGAGGTTTTGTTATAATTGGTGTACTAAACATTATTTACTATGTTGTGTATTATAGGGGCGAGATGAGGCCATGGCAACAGATCGTGCTATACCAAATGAGGACACAACAAATGAAGCGGGACATCAGGTACTCAAATTTTGACTTAACTTAGGAAAAAATGATTTGATGGCATTTTGTGATACGTCCATATTTTTTCACAGTATTATTGAAATTTAAATGTATTATCCAATCTTGACATAAATTAATGCATGTTGATTATTTTAGATGGAGATTGGAGCAAATGCAAAGCCTAAGCTCTAAACTAGAAAAAGAACTAGATATGCATGTGGACGTGGACCTAAAACTGTTAAATCATGTAGACGATAGTGGGTGGAAGAGGATATGACAATGGATACTACAAACACAACAAATGATTGCATTGAAGAAGAGGTAGGTCAGGACTATAGTACATGGGATGAATACTTTGAGAAAATTGTTGTTTGTGGATGTTTTGTATGTCGTGGAAAGAAACAATTCAAATGAGCGATTGTACAAAGACATTACATATATGATGAGCTTCCAGTTAGTAGTATGCCTCCTACAATCGATTCAAATCCAATAGGAATTGCTGTGAGGAATTTTCTAATTTGATATAAATAACATGTATACTTCGTATAAACATTGTTTTATATTATTTAAATAACTAATTTTTTCTTAATGGATACTTGTAGGATAAAGTTCTTGGTTTAAATTTTCTTGGATCACTGACTTCTAGCCTAGAGGGAAATGATCATTTATCAGATGATACATCTAACAAAAATATGTGCCAATATACCAGCTCAAAAGATGAGGAATTGACGAAAACAAGAATCGATGTGAAGATGCATAATTTCTTAAAGACAAGGGGAAGGTGGACTACATACCCTATGAGAATGAATGTGATGGAGATGATGACTTGCCTCTAAGTTTGAGATCAATTTACAAAGAGAAATTTGATCGTCGTCTATATTGCGCTTGGCCTAGTGATCAACAACTACCTAGAGTGTACGAGGTGTTTAAATTTTGGGGATATAGCTACATGATATGACCCTCCAATATTCATGGAGAAAATCTAGGCCTCTTTATTGTCCAAAATGTACATGTGGGATCCAAACATAGAAAAAATTCAGAACAAACCACTAGGAGATTAATGCCATATTATGGTCCATCATATTACAGTGGTGAATGGGCTAGCAAAATATAAGCCTAGCATGTCAGCATATGGTCTAAATTCGAATATGTATACACATCGTCTCCAATTGGAAAGTGGAAAAGAAATGAATAGAGGTCATCTTATGTATATAGATGGACGTGCATACACACACAAAAATATTGCAGGATTTATAAATAGTAGTAAGGGAAGGGACCCTACTGTAAGACCGAATTGTCAATTTTTTGAGGTTATAAATGATAAAAATGGAGATATAGAAAGAGAGGTTGATAGATTGATAATGGTTGAGGCTATTATGGACCTTACCATTGGGGATGAGTTATTGATTGATTACCCCTTATTAAAAAACACTCCTACACGAAAGAAGAGGGAATAACAAGGTCTCCCTAAGGATGTTCTTAAAGGCAGAAAACCAAAGAATAATAAATGAGTGTGGATTGATGTTTTATAAACTATGTTGTCAAAATTGTGTTTTATAGCAATTATTGTGTAAAAAAGGTAGTTTATAAAATAATGTTCCATTATTCAATTGATTTATATATGTTCATACAATTTATATAATGTCTAATATGTATGTCGTTCATGTGCAGGTATTTTTCTATGAAGATATTTTTGAACGATGATGAAGATGATGCAGGTCAAGATGAGGATGATGATAATATTAAATACTTGAAAGAACATATGAACATTGACAATGATACACTGGATGACATTGTAGCAGACAATAATGTTAATGACCAAGACTTCTAAATTTTCAGAATTATTTGCAATCCATGTTTAAAGAATTATGATTCTTATGGCCTAAAATTTGAAATGCTTCAGTAATATTATGTTGTACTTGGACAATTGAAAACCTATTTTATTCTCCTAGCAATATTTTTTTATTTTCCATTATAATTCTAGACCAAACAACATTTGCGAGGATGACCTTTTACACCAATCTTAATTTGTATGAAGTTCACGAACTTGTTGTCAAGCAGTAAATTCCTTTCGTATAAAGGAAATGTAAAGGCTTCATTTAAGAAAAGATAAGTAGTCTCTTTTTGAGGGTAATCCACATGCAAAAAGTAAAAAGCACATAAAAAAACAATTGTACAGTAGAAAATCAGATTCAATCAATTATGTCTTATTTTGCTTGCACACTTATCTGAAAGACATAGGGTATTCACCATACATTTCCCTTGACAAATAAAACATGTGATTTCATTTATTTTTACTGTATATCTTAGAAGTGAAATTGTTGTTACATAATGATGCATTGAAAAAATATTATATACAAAAAAATGTGAAGAAAATGTTTGAAATTTAACATGCAACCTACTATGTTGTGCTGAAAGGAATCAAGATTAACTGGGAGAAGAAATAAAAATAAAATTTTGATGATTGTACTTAAAAGCGAACAGGATATGAAAAGTGTGGACAATGATGGTGCTGAAATTGAAAACCCTGATTCTGATGATATTACTATTTTATGTCATTCGAGATAAAGAGCACATACAATTTTATATACATAGAAAATGAAGCTTTGAAACTAGTAAATTGAAAATGTAAACACTGTAAGATTTTTCCTTAAACAATAATTCACATACTCACTTACAAAAAAGGGTGAAGCATTTTTTATTTAAACTCCGTTTTATTTAATAAACATAACAATAAAATAATATTTACAAGTACACGAATATATACACCGTTTCATAGAAAATAAGGAATGTTTCATAGAATATACAAGTACAAGAATATATCATCATCATCATATCCTTAATTACCTATTGCAATATCCTTAAATTGTTCAATCTTTGGTATGAATTGTTGGCAGAAAAAATTAGGATTACTTGGATGCTTCTTCCATTCATTTTGTATCAACATATGTTCATGGAGACACAAAAGTTAATAAAATATTAATGCACGTAACTCAGAATTATTTAGATAAGCAACTTTGTTAACTTTATTATTTTTAAATAGTTTCCATTTTTATGTTGAGCATGTAACAAGGCAAAATAAGCTCAAATTTTCAAAAAAAATAGCAGCTCTACCAACATCCACAATAAATGCTTTACTGTATCAGCATATTCATTAACATAAGCACAATATTGAAGCTAAATAATTGATATTCATTCAAATACAAGAAGAAATAAGTATAGAAAACATAAGAAAAATACAGAATGATAACATAGTCATGGAGAATATTTGATAATAAGATTTTCTCTATTATATTGCTTCAATTGATATATATTAATAACATAAGTCTTCAAAATGGAAATGATATATGATGATGATAATTTAAAACTAGGCCTTGGTTTCCTATTTATATAGGAAGAAACAAGCTACATGCCTTTTTACAAAAAGAAACAACCTTTCATAACTACTTATTTTACTAACAACTATTTAATTAGCATAATTAAGGAAATAACAAGACTTAAGACATTTTGACATATAGTTCCATTATTCAATGTAGAAAACCCATGATCATTGATTTGGAAAATTCTTCCTCTCCATGATGAATGTCCAAATGCTCTCGCCTCAGTGTCCTATTCTTCTGAAACCAACAACTATTTAATTAGCATAATTAAGGAAATAACAAGACTTAAGACATTTTGACATATGGTTCCATTATTCAACGTAGAAGACCCATGATCATTGATCTAGCAAAGTCTTCCTCTCCATGATGAACATCCAAATTATCTCACCTCAGTGTCATATTCTTCTGAAACCAAATACTTTTCCTCCCACTAATACACCATAAAATCTAATGGCCACTTATATTCCTGGATCTTTTGCATGTTTGCAAGATGAGTTTTCCATCGAATATCTAGTAATGCCTTTGTATCATTGACAAAATTTAGGTATCCCGCATCAAGAACAATCAACCCATCCATGATCTGATTTAGCCTGGGAAGACTAGTATCATCATCCTCCTGTATATGAGTTACACACTTATCAACAACTTGACTGAATTCCTTCTTCCACTTATCCAAGTCCTTCAACTGATCACCATATCTCACAATTTCAGGTATATACCACTGTTTCCAGGTATGGAATAAATCCATTTGTTTTATAATATTTTTATCAAACCCTTGTACATATTGAAATTCATCAGTAATCATCTTCACAGTTTGTTCAGTTGGCTTTAATGTTGTGGGTGCATCAAGACTTCTTTTTAGAACTTTTCATAACTTAGCCAAAGTGTGGTGAATAGATTGCCACCTTTTGAACAAAGGATCTAATACAATCATATGTGTCTTTATTTGATCCATTGCCTATTGAAGTGTTTTATAACTATCATGAACATTCTCCAGTTTATCCATAACTGATTTTATCCTGTGCTCAAGAATATTTTCCATAACTTCAAAAATTCATCTTTTCACTTCATCCTGGGTTTGGTTGTTGGCCTTCTTTACATCATCCACTTCCTTCTCTGGAATTTTTACCTATTGTGCAGAAATTTTCTTCACAATATCCTTTGGAGCAATAGGAGGCTTGTATAACACCATCTCCTTGCTTTGTGAGGATCCTGCTCCACTTAATTGTTCTTTCAATTTGACATTCTCCATGAATAGTTTATTAACTTCATCATTTACGAACCTTTGTTCCTTTTCATACTCCTTCAATCTGTCTTCTAATCCCTTAATAGTTGCTCGAGTGAACATGGCAGAATGCATGGTAATTGTGGTTGCCTCCAAAGGGGTGGTATGTTGTATTGTCCTTACCATCACTGCCCCTTTCATCCCTTGAATTACATCCAATAATTTTGGCTTCTATTTATTTTTTTGTTTGATCCATATGGTCAGGGTTTCAATCTTTGGGTTATACCCAGTTCCACTCACACCTTCATCGGATTCAAATTTTGCAACTAGCATTTGATCTTCCTAAGCCTGCACTTGATCAAGTAGAAACATTTTCTTTTATTCCAAGCCAGGGAAAATGAGAATATTGATCTTCAAGACCATTTCTCTAGCCTTCTGGGGGCTAATGTCAATGTTGTCAACTCTTAATTCTTGGAAAGTCTATGCTACAATTTCATTTTTCTCCGATTCTTCAATTCCTACTTCAGTTGATTCCATCCTCTCTTGAAATTATTTTATCTTCATCTTCATCCAGAAATCCTTAAACTCGGGAGTCTTAATGAATTCATCATCTTCTATGAATCTCCTGGCTGCAATTTCCCTTTCATCTTCATGTACCTCTGTACTTGTTTTTTCTACATCACCCATCCTTTCCTCATGTTTATGGCCACTGGTATCAAGGATGGGCTAATCAACTTCAATATCACCTATCAATGACTACAGTACTGTGGCCACTTCCTCAATATCGCCCACCTCTTCAGTATCCTCATAAGGTACTAACTATTCAATGCTTCCCATCTTCTATCTTTTGGGAGGTAATTGCTCCATGGGAGGCTCAGAGGTTTCACCTAGGGTATGCTCTGTAGTTGCACCACTACCATGTTCTTCGAGATATGCTTCCCTCTTTCTGTACAAGTCTTCAAATCTACCAATTATCAATTCTATCCTCTTGATGGGGTCCTTTTCCTCAAAAAAGTATCCTAGGAAATTCTTGGACATCCACTTTGTCCTTTCTTCAGGATTCTTCATTTATTCCCATTTTTTCCTTCTACTAAATATATAATTATAAGTAATGCAGTTCCTTATGACATCTTCTTGAAAATCCACTTGGTGTGGCACTGTCATTTTGGTAAGAAGATTGTGCCTTATGTTGTTCATATGATTTTCAGGGTCAAAGGCTCTTTCTTTTCCAGATTTCAATGCATATCTTATCTTCAAATAATACTATAACTTCTCTAGTGTGTCTAATCCTACAGTCCAATCTTCACACTTGGTTTGGTTTGGTAGGAAAGAGCCTTTCTTCTGCTTGTGCATTACATCTTTCTCCATCCACATCATTTTCCACATAAATTCAAGAAATGCTAATCTGAGGGGCATAATTTTTGGTAGTATGTGTGGAGCAATAGGGCATCCATAAAATATTATCATTGTAACTTTTGGGAGGAAGAACCAATCTCCAAAATTGTGTGTATGACCCTGCTCTGGTCTTAAAGCCAAAGGTCTCACTAGTTGCAACATTTTGTTTGACAATCTTGGTATTGCATACCCAAGAACTCGAAGGATTCTGTGTACAAAGTCTTCATAGAATACAAAAAAGCTTGAATTCTTGCATCGATTGTCCCAAATATAGTACCATTTATGGACAAGTGTGGGATTCCCTTGCTCATCTATTGTAGCCAATTCCATTATTTTATTCCAATGGTTCATATTCTGGTACAATATCAGATGACATAGTAGGGAATAGTGTCTGAATGTAATTGGTGCTCTATCCTCTATAACTTGGGAGAATTCATAATCTAACGACTTCTCAAGGTATGAAGCAAAGTCATATTCAATATTAGTTTCATGGTTTTGAATTCTCATGGCCATCATCATTAGACCTATTGGAATTTTATCTTGAGCATCTATCCCCAACACTTGGCAAAGAGCTAAATATGTATTCACAAAGTAATACTGAATATCTGTCACATTAAATGGTTCAGTAGTGGTAGTAGAGATGGGAAATGTTCTGTTACCAATGCCTCTTTTCATATATAGGGGTACCTCATCACTTCTATAAGTCTTTTTTAACCTAGCATAATCCTCCCCACTTTTTTGCAGGTTTATCTTGGTCAGAGCCTACTTGTTTAAGCCAAAACACTCAATGATGGATTTTCTAGTTACTTCTACCAATACTGTGTCGTTTGGAGACCTTACTATTTTGGTAGCTAAGTGATAGTGTTTGGCTAGTAGTCTGATAAATTCTAACAAACACATTTGGGACAATCAACCTTGCTATATCCAATATCCAAGTGTTTGACACTAGAATCTTCTCATTTCTCTTATTGAAAAAATACCAAAATAGGTCCCATCCAGATTTGGAAATGAAGGCATCCCTATAAATTTGTGTGGTTTCCATGAGAAAATTCTTATTACCCTCTTTATTAGACCCTGGAAGTATATTTAATATGGACTGATGGAGTAGTCTCTTCTTTACTTTAGGTTCTTCATCTTTAATTTTAGGCTGACTTTCTTTTACTTCTAATTGTTTTGTTTTAGGATGGAGTGCTTTCTTGTTTACTTTAGGTTCTTCATCTTTAATTTTAGGCCGAATTTATTTCACTGATAAATTTTGACCCAATTTCCAACAAAAGGTCATCGGAATTTCGATGAACTTTCATTGGAGGAATTTCATTGTAAAATCGACGAAATTTGAAACGTCGATTTTCCAACCCAACCGACGATCCTGGGTCGGAAAATCGACATTTCAAATTTTGTTTTTTTGACGAAATATTTCTGACGAATGGTCGTCGAAAATTGGGTCAAAATGTATTAGTGTTTTACTTTTGATCATTTTCTTTTAGGAGGCATGTTTCAATTTTCTCTACTATGGCTTCAGATGGAAAAACCTTGAAAGATTTTTTAAATTAACAGAGCTCTTTTAGAGAGTTTTCATGCACTTACCTGAGTATTTCACACTTGCAGGACTTATTCTTCTCGTATCCTTAGCTCCTTCCACACTAGTGCACTGCAATTGAGTGCGCTATTGGGAAAACTCACTTATCTTTGGATGGCATAATATTCAGTCATATTAGTTTTGGAAACTCTTAATAATTTAATAACATTTAATTTTGGCAACTAATGTGATTTTTTGCATTTATTGCTTAAATTGTAATGATTGCAGTATGGTGGTGTTTTCCCCTTCCCTTCTACTGTTTACCGCACTACTGCCTTGCTCAAGGCTTCTTACTGCGGGGTTGCAGTGTATACCGCTCTACCGCATATGTTGCTCACCTTCCCAGCGGTATAGCAGTGTATGTTTTTTATCATTATTTGAAGAGTGGTGATGAGACAATATTATTTGTCTTACCGATATCTCAATGTCTCATTGACATTAGATCTTATGTTCCTCTGATGTTGGTTGTCAATGTCGATGAGACAAGTTAATATCTCTTACCGATATGCCGCTATCTCATCGATATTCTCCTTCGGTGGTATTTTTTTATATATCGGTGTAACTTTATTATTTCGGGGAGACTTGTGATTATCACTACGATATAGTGGTGTTTTTCCCTTCCCTTTTGATGTTTACCGCACTACCGCCTTGCTCAAGGATTCTTGCTGTGGGGTTGTGGTGTACATTGCTCTACCGCATATGTTGCTCACCTTCCTGATGGTATAGCGGTGTATGATTTTGATCATTACTTGAAAACTATCGATGAGACAATCTTATCTATCTTACTAACATCTTAATGTCTCATTGACATTACTTCATTATATCCAAGAGTTGTGTTTCACCAAGCACTTGTAGATATACCTTGTCGATGTGATATAAGTGATTCTCTCCTTGATATGCCCGTATCTTTTTGACATTTCACTGTTTTACATCGTTGATGAGACATATAAATAAGTCTCTTCAACATAGGGGTGTCTAATCCAGTGCTAAACCCGAAGCTAAACTTGAAGCTAAAGTCGGAGCTACACACAACGCTAAAATTAAAGCTAATTTCGACGCTAAATATGGCATTAATTTTAGTGCTAATTAGAGCCAAATTTTACTGATTGACGCAATAAAATCCAAAAATTGTGCCAGCCCGATAAATAGTGCTGACATTTTCAAAAAATTGCCAAAAAATACATTAAAACAGTGGGTGGAAGCAAAACATGGAGCAAATCACAGGGATTTGTTGTAGTGTTTGGTCCCTTGACTATGATTACTTGTTTGTGGACATGGTTGGAAAATCATATATGTGGTTGATTTGGTGTTTGAGTCTTGATGTCTACAAGATTATCTTCTTTGATATCTTGGTTTGTAGGTTACTAATGTGATGATGAGTTTGCATCTTTCAGTGGCTGGATCTAGGAGTTATGCAGTTGTATGGATTGATCACCCATTTAGTTGTAGTGGGATGACTTAGATGTGGATTGTCTATATCCACTAGGTGTGATTCATTTTTGTTGCAAATTTCATTAGTTGGACTTGTCTGTGGTCATTTGTACATTGGTATGTTGCTTTGGGATTGGGAGGATGGATGGTTAGAGTATTTGATTAGTCAGGTGATGGGACTTGTAGCATGTGGTTTGATCATGATGTCATGATATCTTGGTACATTCAAATTGGTTATACACTTTTAATGGGAGCTTTTTACAGTGATTACTTGGTGGTGTTGGATTGGTTTGTGATTTTTTTTTGGTGGTTGTATGTATCTTCTTGGCTTGGAGATCTTCATGGAGGAGATGGTTTTCATGATGCCATGTAATTCCCCACTATGCATACCCCAAAGGACAACATAACATCTAAAAAAAAATGCATAATTTTTTTTTTGTTAAAGTAACACTAACATGAAATGTAAACCATCATACAACACTGATACTGAAACCCTGCATAAATGACATCTAACTAATCCTATGGGGTGACATGATTGCATTACGTCGCAAATGTCTCTAACTTAATATGAATCTCATAACAACAATAACTAAGCACATGCATACATTTAAAACCCTTGATATAAAAGAAATGAACAATGGGAATTCATCCATGAAGATACATACATAAGTGATCACGTGAGAATATAAAAAGGATGCATCCATTACATTAGTTATAGGAATACACATCAATCCAAAGGTTACATGATTATAAAAGACCATCCACAAAACACATTTATACTCAACCAAAGTGAAGTAATGAGTGAATCAACATTAAGGGGAGATAAAAACTCAAAATAGAAATCAACCTCAACACTCGATAGTAAACTCAACCAAACAGTACCCCAATAACGTAAAGATCGATAGCAACAAATAAACAAACAACCATTGAATCCAATTCTCTAGACACAATCAACCAATTAGTCATGACCAAGGAGTCATTTGCACCTATGCAATAGAACTAACTATTTTAATGTTTACACATCTAAATTACACAAGTATTTATATTATCACAAATGAATTTCTAGATGAACATTTAGTGAAAACTACAATGGCTTCAATTCCAATTCTAGTCTTTTCGCAACTGAAAGATAAACCTATTTACTTAATTAGACTTTAACTATTGAAAGCCTTCTCATCGATATTGCTACCATACAAATATATATATAAATGTATATAATTTCATTTATCTAATCCAAACCTTCCATTAACCAATTATAATTCAAACAATTCAGTTCCTTTCGATTTAAGTCCCCGTCTCATTTAGCTTTCGTAGTCCATTAAATCCTAAACTTCCACCCTTAAGTAATTTATACTTTCCCTAACTCACCATTGAAGAGATATAAAAATTGGTCAATTCTCTCTAATACTTTACCCAACCCAATTACTTGTAACCATTTAAAAATTTACTTCTAGCAATGCCCAATCAATTAAAATTCTCATTTTAATTCTTATAAGTAAATTTAATGTTCCATATTAATTATATTAAAATTAACTCCTCTACCTAACTTCAATTTTTGTTTATCTAACATATTCGTTTACTTCCCATTTAACCCCGTATTTCAATTAAGAGGTTGTCTATCTGCAAAGACTTAAATCAACCCTTTCCAATTAACTCAGTTTAAGAACTCAATTATCCTATTCCATTACTTAACCTTCTTACCCAACATAGTAATTATTTTCTCATAGACATAATCATAGGTTTGACTCCGCTTCGTAGTGGGAAAGGTATGGATCAGTAAATAGTGTGCCAGTTCCTAGTCCACTGACCCAGGGTATAGGAATGGACTTTTCCACAAAAAATTTACATTCTCGCATCAGGTGCCAAGTGGATAGATGTGGAGCTGATATTGTAATTATGGAGGAGACAAAAAATTCAACTGAAACATATGAAGCTACAATTTAGAAATGGCATTTATGGAAGTCATTGCATTCGCCTACTCATGGTGCTTCAGGGGGTTTAGTGGTTTTGTGGAATCCGAAGGTGGTAAATTTAGTCTCAAAATTTAATGAATGTAATTGGCAGATGGTGGAAGTAACAAAATTTGATCTCAAATTTAGACTATTTAATATTTACAGACCAGCAGCCACCCTAGATAAGAAAAAATTATGGGATTGTATTTCTCAGGCAATTTTAAAGTTAGGGGATGAGAAAGTCATTGTGGCAGGGGACTTCAATGCCATAGCATCATTGCAGGAAAAGAAAGGGGGGATTAGTCCTCCTCCTAAAGCAATAGCGGATTTTAGTGTGTTCATTAATGCAAATGCTCTGAGGGATGTTGTTCCAATTAAGGGAAATTTCACTTGGGCTAATAGAAGGAAAGGGTTTTTGCAGATAGCAGTTAGGTTGGATAGATACCTTATCTCTGCAAATTGGTTTAACCTAAAGTATAATTTTGTGTCTAATATATTGCCTTATGCAAATTCGGATCATTATGCTGTTTCTCTAGCCATTTCGAAAGATTCATCCATGCAGTTCAAATCTTCTTTTAAATTTGAAAGTATGTGGCTTCGCCACCCAGGTTTCCAGGATTTGATTCATCAATGGTGGATGGGAGCACCTTATGGATACAAAGATGTTTCAGTTGTGTAGAAAGCTAGCACATATCAAGCAACACTTGGTGAAATGGAATAAATAAGTGTTTAAGAATTTTTTCACCAAAAATAGGTGGTTCGCAAGAAATTAGAGGAACTACATGAGAAAATCATTCAGAATGGTCTAGATGAGCCCTTGTATGATAGGCAAAAGGAACTACAAAGTGAATGGGAAGAGTTAAGTGCACGAGAAGAAGTGTATTGGCATCAAAAATTGAGGGAATTGTGGTTGAAGGAGGGTGATCGTAATACTAAGTACTTTCATGCTTCTACACAAATTAAAAGAGCAGCTAAAATGGTTCAAGCTATTCAGGAGGTGTCTACAAGTAATTGGCTCAGGAAAGAAGAAGAGATAAGTAGGGAATGTGTAAAAAAACATTTTGATCTTCTATCTGCATCAAGGGATAAGGGGGAGTAGAGTGTTAGGGATGAAGAGGAACTTTTGGAAGCAATACCAAAGATTGTGTCTGAAAGGGATAATGAATCTCTACTCAGACCTTTTTCTTTAGATGAGGTTAAAAATATAGTTTTTTCCTTAGCACCGGACAAAGCACCTAGCCTAGACAGATTCACTGCTCTATTTTTTCAAAAATTCTAGGACATTTTGTGTTTTGATGTGTTATGGGCTCTGGAAGAATCCAAGCGAATGGGTACATTATTGAAACAATTTAATGTAACAAATATAGTAATATTGCCAAAAGTAAAGGAGCCAAAAATTTTTGTAGAATTTAGGCCAATATCTTTGTGCAACACTATATACAAGATCTTTACCACAGCAATTTACTTGCGATTATAGCCTCTTATACCAAGGATTGTGTCACAAAAACAAGGGGGTTTTGTTCTAGAGAGAGAAATTGTTGAGGGAGCGATAGTAGCCCATGAGGCATTGCATTCAATTTCTGTATCTAAAGCTTTGTCTATCATCGTAAAATTGGATTTGATGAAGGCATACGATAGGGTTGATTGGAACTTCTTGAAACAAGTACTTAGAAAGTGTGGCTTTAGTGCAAGATGGTGCAGATGGATAAGTGCATATCTATTAGGTGCAAATTTTTCAATTTTATTGAATGGTGCTCCTACTGGTTTTTTTAGTGCATCACATGGTGTTAGGCAAGGGGATCCGCTTTCACCATTTTTATTTATAATCATGGCAGAGGCTTTGAGTAGATTCATTATCATGAAGCATTTGGAGGGGCGTTGGAAAGGGATCCAACTTGGGGACACGATCTTAAAAGTGATTCACTCTCTATTTACGGATGATACTAATTTATTTGGTAAGGCTATTATTGCAAAGGCAAAGAAAATTAAAGAGGTTTTAGATAAATATGCACCAGCATCAGGACAAAAGGTAAATGCATCTAAGTCAAAGGTGTACATTCTTAATACAAAGGAAGTGACAACACAAAAAATTGTTAGTAGTCTTGGGTTTTAGAAAGCGGTTCTACCTGGCACATATTTAGGGGTTCATCTTTTCATTGGTGCCAATAAACCACTGTATTGGGTGAAAGTAGTGGAAAGGTTGAAGTCAAGAATTTTTCTTTGGAAGGCCAGATGGTTATCATTGTCAAGAAGAATTATTCTGGTAAAATCAGTTATGTCTTCAATCCCAAACTATTTTTTAGCAGTTCTTAAGGCTCCAAGGTCGGTAATTTTAGAAATTGAGAAAATTATTAAAAGTTTAATTTGGAAAGGGAATTTGGATGGAAAAAAAAAGGTGCCTTTGATTTCGTTAGATGAAATGGCAAAGACAAAAGGGGTGGGGCTGGGGTTCATAGTTTAGCATGCAGAAATAAAGCTTTTGGAGCAAAACTGGTATGGAAAATTTATGAGAATCCACAGACTAAATGGTGTAGTATTTTGCAAGAAAAGTATTTGGATACTTAAGATCCTTCAAGAATTGTCACTGTAGCTAATCCACCAAAATGATCTACTATGTGGAATTTCTTGGTCTCATGTAGGCATTTGATTGTGACATATTTAACATGGGAGGTAAATAATGGAGAAAGTGTTAAATTTTGGAGTGACTCCTGGAATGGAAATCCTCCTTTGCAAAGGTATCCTGAATTTCATCCTATAATGGAATGGATGAAACAAGCTTGGGGGGATAATTTTTTAGATTATGTCCAATTAGTTGATAGCACTTCAAGGAAAGTGAATTGGAGAATTTTTTCAGATTCATCTCTTTCTAGTCAGCAGTGTTTGGGTGTGCAAGAGAAATTGAATGAGTGTGTAGTTTTCCTTTCTGCAAAACTAGATAGGTTGGTATGGGCAACTTCCACTGATGGAAAATACACAGTAGGTAAAGGCTATAAGGCTCTTTGTCTTAGGCAACACCAAGTAGTGGTTCAAAGACCATATTCTTTTTGTTGGGACAGTGCAATTCTACCTAAGGCAGGAAGCTTTGCTTGGTTGGCATTACGGAAAAGAATTCTGACAAGTGATAGACTAGCAAAATTAAATATAGTTGAACCCTTTAAGTGTCTGTTGTGCAGTAATGAGGTAGAAGATGTGGATCATATTTTTCTTAATTGTCATTTTGCTCAACAATGTTGGACATGGGTTTTGAATAAGCTTATCTTCTCTGCTCCTTTTCTAAATTCCTTATGGGAGTTGTTTCAAAGTTGGCCGATATTGTATAAAATGAGTTTGTTTTCTTGCATTTGGAAAGTGGTACCAGTGTTATTAATTTGGAACATATGGTGGGAGCGTAACCTACGTATCTTCAGGAAAGTTGCTTCTTCATCAGAAATTGTTTGTGGTAAAATAGAAAAGTTATTTTCAGAATCAGTAAATTCAAGCATCCAAAAACTTAAGGATATAAACTCAGTTTTTACAAGTTGGGATGGTTTGGTTATGCATAATTGGAAGAGTTTGAAGATTCCATTTTCGGGCAGTCGTATACAATCAAAAACATCAAAGATTGATAGGAAGCATGTCAAATGGAAGGCGCCGCATGAGGGTTATATAAAATTGAATTTTGATGGGGCTTCATGAGGTAATCTTGGGGTATCAGGAGCGGGTACATGTTTAAGAAATTAAGAGGGTATGGTTTTAGCAATCAAGTCAATTCATCTCCTGACAGGTACAAATAATATTGCAGAGGAAAAGGCTATTTTAATGGGACTGTAAATTGCTTTGTTGTATGGCATAAGTAACTTGCATATTGAAGGCGATTCGTTGGTAATTATTAATGCTTGTAAGGTAAAGCATACTCAAAACTAGTGTTTAAAGTATGTTCTAGAAAGAGTTTGGTCTTTATTGCAACAATTTCAGTCTTATCAGATCACTCATACTTATAGAGAAGGGAATAAATTAGCAGATTGCTTGGCGAACATGGGGTGTGACAAGCGGGAAATTTTCATAATGCAAGACATTAGCAATTTAAAAAATTATCCTCAATTAGAGGAAATTATTTTGCAGGATCTCTTAAGTCTTCAATAAGTTAATCTGCATTTATAAAAGTGCATGTATGAGAAAGATGGTGTGGCCCCCAGTTGACCAGAAATGAGGCCCATCTCTCCTTTCCGCGTGGCCACGTGTGAAGCAATCAGAGCCCGAAAAAAGGAAAGAGAAGCATCTCAAAGGGAAGCTTCGATAGGATGCTACGTGGAGACGATCAGAGAGTTGTGAGTGGTAACCCATATTGAGCTAGGTCCCATGAAATGAGTTGGGTGTGCATTGACCCAGTCAACTTGGAAGAGAGAGCCGGTGGTGCAATTGGAGTTGCGTGATCTGATTTGCTTGTTGGTTGCATGTTTTGAGGAGAGATGGTGTGGGCCCCATTTGAGAAGAAAGCAGGCCCATCTCTCCTTTCCGCGTGGCCATGTGTCAAGAAATCAAATCCTGACAAAAGGAAAGAGAAGCATCTCGAAGGGAAGCTTCGATAGAATGCCACGTGGAGGCGGCTGGGGAGTTGCGAGCGGTAACCCAATGAGAGTAAATTCCATTGGCTGAATCTAAGAGCTTGTTTCCTCGATGCAATGATGAGAAGGAAACATTTTGTAGTGGGACCCGGTTATAATGACGTGGGTGACATTGACGACGAGGATGAGCAACTAAGATTAAACAAGGTTGATCGGACAACATACTAAGCTAGTGGAAGATGACATATGTTATGAACTATTGGAAACAGTGAACAGTGGAGATCAAATAGAGCTTTGATTGAACGTCTTTCCGGGAGCTTGGTGCGAATATTGTAGATTCCCTTCTTGATTCTTCAGAATTACACAAGCAGTGTACCTATGCCTTGGTGGATATCTCACCACGACAAGTGTTGACATGAATGATGACAGTACAAACATGAGGATGACAAGGTGAGTGTGAACTCCAGGTGGAGTATGAAAGCCTTATCGGCATGAGTGAACATCATCGGTAGGACACTTAGGGATGTCCCCCCAATACAATGATGACCTTCCTATCGAATGGACAAAGTAACATCGCTAGGATCTTAAAGAAGGCCAGGGCCAAAGTTTCACTCAAAGTGGTGGCGTCTATCATGTAAGATTAAATGTTTGTATGGGTTTTGGGTTGTAGTTCACTTTGGGTGGCCACCTAAATAAAAGGAGGGTTGTTGACTTGAAGTCATTTAGTGATCATCATGATGAAAACCTATGTAATGGGTGCTTGTTTTGGGCTGTATTTTGAGTTCCACTAATGGAACAATTTTGTCAATTTTGTATTTTAATATGCTACAATCAGAGGTTTTCTTCCCGATTCTTTCCTCCCGATATACATTTTGAATCAGGTTTTGTAATATTTTATAATAATTATAATAATATAATATAATGGCTATGCCATTTTTGCCTAAGAAAAAAATGTTTAAATACACAAATTAACATTCATCCACATATTTATATATATGTGTATGATTCGAATAACTACAATAAATCATAGCTTAACAATACCACCAGATAAGGAAAAGAAGCACAAATCCATCGACATTTACATAAGAGCATAGTTTATCAATACCATTGAATAAAGAAAGAAGATTACAAACTCCATTGATACGAAAGAGATGCAAGGGCTACCAACAAATACACAAAAATTTAAAACATTCTCCAATCATGGGATAGATGTTGATCTACAACATGAAATAAATTGGCTGCAAGGCAGCACCATGAGGGAGATTGAAGACAACTAGAGGAATTAACAAAGAAAAATATCCTGATGTAGTTGGATTGGATGTCATGAAATGGTGTCCAAAGTTGGAGAAATTGGCTTAGTGAATGAAAACAACAAGGTATTTCAAGATTCAAGACTTTTACTTTAATGTTGTGGAAGAGACGAAAAGACTCATATATCAACCATCACTATTGAATGAAACTGAAATTGTCAAAAAGAAGAAATCTCAACACTTCTAAATCAAATCGAATTATCTCATCAGGAGATCTAAATAATGGATTGGATATTCTATAGAAAGGAATATAAACTCCATAAAATCATCTATGATAGAATATTGGAAGGAAACCAATGTAAGCAATGGACTCATCGGCATAGAAAATCTGATAAGAATCGATTTCAAAGCAAAACGCAAGCCTTTTGTCTAAATACCAAATGGAGGGAAGGGCACGCCAAGAAGTTTTAGATTAAAAGGAAAAGAGGAATATAGTGAATAATCTCAATAACGAATATTCCCCAAAACTGAATATGACACATGTCGAAGCCAAAATAAAGATCGACCAATTCTGAATTCTATGCAAATGCAGTTAGATCAAAATATAGACAAGAGAATTTCCAACGAATTCAGGTTATTTCGTCTGCAAAACTAGTAGGAATCAATGCAATAAAAAAGAAAGGAGGATTCAAAGAGGGATGGAACACAGATTGATCGGAAGACCCAAGAATGATAAGAACCTTGAATATATTCTGATAACCATGCCACATCTAAATCCATTTCCAAAAACGTTACAAGAGAAATTGTTTAGAGGGACGCAAACCATCTCCATCAATAGTACTGAATGAAACAATCTGAAAGATCGACCTGCACTATAACAATTTTAAAGATAGTTGGTAGGTGAAAAGCCAAGTATGTAGCATTATAAGAGGAAGAGATCTATTTCATACATGAAGGCAGCGATAATCAAAGGAGAGAATTCGCAGTTTAAGATATGGAAAGCTTGCTGGAATCTTAAGTATTCAATTTTATAACAAATAGAATTATCCAAGACTGAAATGAATCAATACATGTAGATTGAGAACATATAATGGGGTAAATGTGCCTCCTATAGTACTAATTTGAATGGCCAAGCATGGCAGAGGTGCACCCTACAAGGTTTTTCAATAAAGATCATGTAAATTGAATTAAGAAAATCATAGAGGAGGAATAAGACATCAAATGTCAAAGGAATTGAAAGCTAATGTTGCAGAATGTATTCACATAAATTCATATTCTAAGGGTTCCATTACAGTAGCAAGACAAATAAGTATTGTTGGAAGATGGTCAGCACTCCCCTCAGGATTCGTGACATGGACTAACCACCTCTCGTGGATCTGTTAACTCTGGTAGTTGTATCGGGCATTAATAGGTTGATCTTTTGGTGCAACAACAAAAGTGGGGAAAACAATTGGTATCAGAGCCAAAGGTGTCGGGTTTGAATCCCCTCGGGTAACGCTGAGGGAGAGTTTATTGGCAGATGGTCAGCACTCCCCTCGGGATTCATGACATGGACTAACCACCTCTCGTGGATCCGTTAACTCTGGTAGTTGTATCGAGCATTAACAGGTCGATCTTTTGGTGCAATGGCAACTGTGGGGCCACCAAGTATTACATCTTCAAGCCGCATCGTACATACAAGAATCCATTTCAAATACAGAGATAAAATTCGAGAGAATCATGGAACCTGAATCCCATCGCTCAACAAGGCTGAAAATTTGAAGCCATGATGAATCCTCTGCTGCAACAACCACCCTCTCGAATCCCAACAATCTCTTCAATAATTCACAGATTTTCCACACAAACTACAACCAGCCCCAAAATTATTTTTTGTAGAGAAAAAGTTTTCTTTTCTTTTTCCAAAATGAAAGACTCTCTCCCCCCAACAATCCAAAACCAACACTATATAAATCGGGGAAGAGTTTTCAAAAACAAAAATCAATAAAAATAACAAGTTTCCTGTTCCAATTTCAGTTTCGAGCCGTGCATGTACACACTTCTATCTTTTACCATCTTTTCTTGCTTTTACCATTCAGTTTGAAAATCTTATCTCTTTGATCTAATTTAAAATTCAATTACTTTCCCACTTAATCAATTAAAATCTAATGACAATATTATTTATCTTTATTTATTTCCTTATCATTAAACATTTAATCTCACCATTTAATTTAATCATTAATAATCAAAGAACATATAACATCTTTTCATACACATAATTCGTTTAATTATCATTTTAATTCCCAATTAATTTAAGTTACCTTATAGTCCATTTTAATTTAATTATTTATTGATAACCATATACTTTATCCAAATTTCCTTGTAATTCAAATTTTAATTTAATTAACTAATTTAACAAGGCTATTAAAATATTAAGTTTGTCACCAATTCAATAACACAAACTAAACAATGAAATCACATGACATAATGAATAAACTACTTACTCAAATGTCATGAAAGGCCAAAACGGAGGGACAATACATGCCATGTGTAGCTCGTATCATGGTTCAGTGGGAGTTGTTGGTAGTGACGTGGATGCATCATTGGTTATGGTTATCTTCATGTGATTGGAGATGTGGTTTCTTGGTTTAGAGTGTATTTGTTATGATGTCATGATATACTCTTGATTCTAGATTAGAGTTTGGAATATTACATGTTCTCTTGATACAAGGATGTATGTTTTAGTGCATTTTATCTCCTATGAGTAGATGGTTAGATCATGTTGTCATGATAGGTTCCCGATTCTGCAATCGGAGCTTTGAAATTGATCATGTGGTTCTCTTGGTATTGAGTGCATTGATCATTGCTTGATTACTTCATGATGATGATATGTTGCATTTGGAGTTTGGCGTGGATTGATTGGCTATAGGTACTCATGAATACTTGGATACTTAGGTGATGGTTGGATTTCTCTTGTGTTTAGAGATATTTTCTTGAGACAGTTACTCTTTGGAGGTTTCAACAGGAAGACTGAGGAGCTTTCACTTGAGTATGGACATGAGTTCATTATGAACTGATAGAGGAGATTTTTCTTGGAGTGAGTCATGATGGCTTGGTCATCTTGGAGGAGCATTCTCATTCCCCACTCTTGGTCTACTCGACAGTTTTATTATTTGAGAGGTATTTTCCCATTATATCTTTCAGATGTGTTATGTTTCATGATTTGATTCTCATGGGATTGAGTTGATTCATGGTGATCGATTATGGATACTCATTTGAGGATTATTTAGCATGAGTTTATATGATTTATCTTTCATAGATATAGTTCTTGAGCTATGGATAGTTAGTTCTGGAGGATTCATTTTGAGGGATGTTATGGCATGGTTATCTCCTTATGCATTCGAGTTTATGATATCATTCTTTGATGATGATTGTTAGGAGATTCTTTAAGGGCTAATTTCCAATTTTAGGGATGGTTATTTTGAGTTTGATCTTCTTTATTAGAGAGGCTTACATCCATGTTAGCATTGTTACATTGATTCATATGTTGTACTTGATCTATGAGATTGGGTTTTATGGATGTTGTTGAGGCTTTTCATTTGGGGTTGTTAGGAGATCATACTTGACACAATAGTACACTTTTGAGGTGTTGGTAGGAGGACATTATGGTTTACAGGTTCTCTCTCTTCATGATTCCTTCCTAGATGTTCATATGTTTTTGGGAGGATGGTGGCAACATGTTGTGAGAGATTGTGCAGCTACTTGGGTTGCATGTGTGGATCATTGTTATTGTTCTTGGTACTTCATGCTTCGATTTATGTATCACACCTTGATATAGTGTTGATTGGTAGGCTTTATATGCTTTGACATTACCTATGTAGTGGGAGTTCTTGGATATATATGTTCTTTATTGACAGGTTTGATACAAAGAGCTTGTGATTACAATTTATAGGTTGCATATGTTCTTGGCATGAGTTTGTTGATGTATTGATACCTTAAATTTATGGATGGTTCAATGCATTAGCATGTGTTGTGGATGCTATTTCTGATCATGTGGGTTTTTCTTCACGACAACAACTTGGTTAGAGGATTTTCTATCACTTGGATTTGACACTTGTGTTCTTGGATTGGTGCATTTCACCTTGGCATGTTCCTTTTATTCTATAGGTGGCATGTTGGAGGATGATATGATTTCTTGCTTGAGATGGTGGTCACTTTGTTGTTATTGTAGGTATCTTGATGGAGCATGAGAGCATGTTAGAGATTCATGTGATTACATGTATGGCTATGATGATGTATTTCATGTATTGATCCCTTATGTAATGTATACAACAAGTGGGAGAATGTTTGGATATGGTGTTGTACACCATTGCATAAAATGATTTATTATAATGTTATAATTAAATAATTATTTAGTTGTGATGCACCTTGGTGGTGTGGATAATCACACTAGGTAATTATTTGGGGACCACTTGATGTTGTATTGTAACATTGTATTATTATTTAATGTGTGAGAGACATGTGATAATAATTTAATAATGGTGAAATATTAAATAAAATGAAGTCTTAGTATCCAATATTAAATAAGGGGTTAGTGGTTTTGTATTCACATGGTTTTATCTTATCACTAGTTGTATTTGTGTAAGCTTGTATCTTAGTGGTTAAGGTTAGTTGAGTGGGTTGGCTATCATTATTGAGTCTTTCTAAGGAGTGCATTTGTGAAGAATGGCATGGGATGTGTGGATTCATTCTTGGACACATGGGAATGCATTGGAAGGTTTGATGCTTCAAAGGTATTCATTGTAACTCTTGTATTGGTTTATTGTTGAATAATATGATGGAGTATGGATGCTTTTGGAAGCTAGGTTTTTCTCTCTTGAGGGTTTTCCTAGGGTATATCTTGTGTCATCTTGTGGCTTTTCTACTTGATCTATGCATGTTTAGCTCTCATGGGTTATGTAGGAAATGGAATAAGTTTGTGGGTTTGAATACAATATTTCCTACAAATTTGGACTTGGAAGTTTGAACTGCATGAGATTCAGTTTCATTGTCGAATAATATGCTTATAGGTTTATAAATTGAGTCGAAAAGATCTAAATTATTAGCATTTCCAAGTTTAGAGTCCTAATGCACTTTTACATGCATTATGATTTTGTTTCAAAAGTTCAGAGTTATAACATGTCGGGGTTCAAAATTTTGAAAACAATTTGCATCACTGTAAATTGGTCTTAGAAAGTCTAAGAAAGTGACTTGAGAGTTTGGGCTCCAATTGTGATCCTAAAAATGTGAAGTTTGAGTTTTGTGAATTTTGAACTTCAAAACTAGCTTGCATCTTTTTTTTTGCATTTGTGTATTTTGAATTTGAAAGTTTTAAGTTAATAAAATTTGGTGTTTGGAGTTTAGGGTTTAATTTGTAGACTTCCATAGATGCATTCTTTGTTTATTAGTTTGAACTTGTTTTGGGGGTTTTGGAACATTTGCAAATTTAACATTAAAGTCTAAAAGAGCATTGTTTAGGGATCTAGAGACCACTAAACATGATATCAAGTTTAAACTTAGGTTTTTAGGACAATGCATTGACATTAAATGTTCTAAATGATTCAAAAATAGATGGAATTAATTCATGGAGGATAAACTAGGGTTTTACATGAAAATTTAAAAACAAATTGACATTGAATATACAAGCACTAACTAGGGTTTTATTCTTATATCTATTGAAACATGAAATAACACCCTAATAAAAAATTAGGCCCTAATTAGGAAAACAAAAAGAATAACACAAAAGAAAGATGCCAAAAAAAGAACTGGGAAGGAAACATAGAAAAAAGGTGCCAAATCAAGGAAACACCCAAATAGATGTTTTGGATTTGGAAGGTGAACAAACAAGGTAGTCAAATGAGTTTGTAGACACTTTGAAGTCCCCCAAATTCACTTGAAAATGCAAATAAAGAGAAAACAAAGAGACTTGGGGTTATAAACCCCCCTCATACATGTGAGTAGTCTGTGCTGAACTGCCTTGGGGTTTAGGGTTTTGAAACACTCTTGCACTGATTATGAATTGGGGAAGGAAGTTAAATCTATTCATATTTTAAGGTTTGACATCCCATTATGGACTTGCATCTTGCATGCAAACTTAGTTCTAAGTTTGACTAGCATGTATTTTAGAGTTTAGACTTTGATAAAAAAATATGTATGTGCCTAAAAAATAGTTGATGAAGTTTGAAACACATATATTTTTGGGTTTGGACTCTAATTTTAGTTTTGGCAAGCCACAAACCTTTATTGATAAGATAAAGATAGTTGCAAAGCGGGGAGGTACATATCAGAAATGGGCAGAAGCGGAGAAAAATTCTGCCAAGAGAGATACAAAATAAGCCTTTCATCAAGGTCATTTACAAAATTCGGAGGAAAGAGTCATCATACAAAAAGACAGATCAACCATATGAAATGTTCTTCCCAAAATAGGGTTTACAAAGATTAAAAAAACCAACTTTGTGTGTGCGCAAAATTTATATGAGAACATCATATGCAGAAACTTCACAAAAGCGAAGAAAGCCATTCGATTATCTTAAGAACATGAAGCCAAATGAAAGATGAGTTCCCAGCGGAGAAGGGGGAGCCATGAACAACAAACCATGGTCATGTACCAAAAATAAATAGAGTGAAGCTGCGAACACAAACTAGCTTAAACGCCACTTTCAGCTGACCCTTCTTCTCCAGCAAAGAGAAACATGTCTTTTGGGATAAGGCGGTTCTTCATTCTCTACCTATTTATTTAATGTCGGTTCTAAAAATACCATATAAAGTTATTCAAAAAAATTCTTTGGGCGTAAATACAAAAACACAAATAAAGTTCAAAATTTACAAGAAATACAACTTTGGCTCTTAGACACAAAAAATGATCAAACCCAAATTTTATACTTCTTGACTAATTCATGGATATCGAGGCACTTAGTTGAGACCATTTGAATACACATTAAAAAGCTATTGGAATTTAAACAAACATCACTAACACAGACTTGAAGAAAATGAAATTGATGCAGTCCCAAACATGACCTTACTAAATCAACATGCAAAAGTTGAAACAAATATTGAATCTAAAAATAAAAGTGAGAGGGTCCCCATTTTTCAAAAATTAGGGGTATGTTTTTGAGGCCACAATAGATGGTTAGTTGGTCTAGGTGGTCTCCAAGGCATAAGTATGGTATATATAGGAGCTAGTAGTTAGTTTATTATCATCATATTATGATTTTTTTCTTATTGAAGATTTTTAGACGTTTTCTCTCTTGAAGTGGCTTTTTTTGTCTAAGAATATCCATATTATTACTCTTATATTCTTCTCTTGTGCAATTTATTTCATTACAAGAGTCATCAAAGCAATAAATTGACATTATGAGTGCAAGAAATAAGGTAATTTTTTATTTAGGAGGCTAAATTGTAAAGCACACATACCACTCAATTTTGAAAATAAAAATAAAAATATGGAGGGTTTATCAAGGAAAAATTGAAGCAACAACATGTTAGATTTGGAGTTTATTGAAGCATTTTTGAAGGAGTTATTTTAAAAATAGTGTACTCATCAAATTCACTTACAAGGCTACAAAACAATGAGTTTATTGGAGATTTTTCAAAATGATGAGAGCTAGGCCTATGTAACTTATAGTAAAAAATTTAGCTTATTTTTTATTTATTTTGAGTAATTTACTGTGAAATTATTTGGTAGCATTCTAGGGGGCTTAAAAGAAAGTAAGGGAAGGAATCGAGTGATACTCAAGAAATATCCAAACAAAGATGATCCAATATCAAAAGAGACCGATACCATAGATTTTGGAGTTTCTATCACCCAAGATTAAATATTTTTGATAATGGAAGAAGGAATGAAAGGGTGAAAGAGATATCAATGCAATACTTAAACACTTAACTTCTCTATAGAGTTCTATTGATCCCCAACGGGCATGTTCACACCACAAGAATTGGGAAGAAAATGTATCTTCTAAGGCACAAAATTCTTTTGGGTTTGATTTAGGTTGAAATATGGATCATCACCCAAATATTACTATGGATAGGCACTTCACACCAGAGATTGGAATGCATAACTTTGATGTCAAAGATCTAACCAATTAGCTTTTCCAAATGGAGTATTTCTTTAATATTTATCATACCTCATATCAATAGAAGGTTGTAATAGCCCTGATGGCTATGCGAAGAGAGAAAAATAAGGGATTTGTTGTCATATGGCCTATTTTCTTAGATGAAATTATGACACATTATGGTGATAGTCTTATAGATAACTACCTCAATGCAATCACTAAATTTAATAAAACATGTACAATCAAGGATTGTATTGAACAATTTCAAACCTTATCTTTATGAATGGATCATATGTTATAGAGGAATAATTAAAGGAACTATATCTAGGAGTTCTAAAGGACCACACCAAATATGAATACACATGTTCAATCATATTTGTCTCCCAATAAATGATGATGGAAAACAAAGTAGAGGACATTATTTTGGGTCAATAGGGCAAGAGTTGATAAGCATAAGAGAGAGGAGCTTCCCAATGTAGTCATTCCCTTAACTAATTATATTGACTCCTCAACAAATTGAAAAAAAAATGGGCAAAGGATTAGTTTTAACTATGATAGAAAATATAATTGAAGACATAAATAAGTTGAAAATAAATTATAGAGTGAAGGTACAAGTGAAAAGAAAGATGAAAAAGAATTATTATAAATTGTGGATGATCTAGATAGGGAATTGGGAGATACCCAACCAACTATTTTTTTCATGCATTTTTTAGAATTAACACTCCATAAACACTCAAGGTAGTAGAATTCTTGAAAAAAGAAAGGGTCATAGTGTTGATAGAGTTAGGAAGCACTCACAATTTATCCTCTTTATTAAATTTCTTTCTATTATTCTCTTTATGTGAATAATCTTAAAGAACTTTTCTTCCTTATTATATTTCTTTTTAATTTTTCTTTTCTTATAAATTTTGATGTTATATTCTTTTCTCTTTCAAATATGTATGATAATATTTAATACATATATAATATGTATTATATATTAAGTACATATTTTTTTTTTTAATAATTAATATATATATTCATATGTACCATAATACATACATATATATGTATTTATTATTATCTTCTAATTCTTTTTAGTTTTTTGTATTTAGTTTTTGAATAGTATTTTAAAGTGTTTTGATTTTAATAAAAAGAATGTTGTTGTCTCAATAGAATAATATTTTATTATTATATAAATATAAATATAAATATTCTTTTAAATTATTCACATAAAAAGAATAATATAAAGAATACTATAAAGATTAATAAGAATAAGTAAAAAAGAGCAATATCATTTTAATTTTATATTAATTAAATACTCTTATATTTTCTTTTAAAAAAATTAATATTAGAAGATAAAAACCATTAATAATTTATTATTTTGATTCTCTTTTGATTTATTATTAAGTTTATTATTAAGTTTATTAATTTCTCTATTTTCTTTTTTTTTCTATCTTTTATTTGCTTTCATTTGTTTTTATCCTTTGGTTCTCTTCTCATTTTCCTTTGTTCTCTCTCTAGTCAAGTCTTGACCCTCTTATGTCTTGGTCTGCAACTTATTATTCTTATCCTTGAGCTCTTTTTTTTCATCCTAATGATGGATCATAGAGTGTGATCCAAAATGTTGATGTAAAATAATTCACACAATCGAATCCAGAAATATTCAGCAATTACTCACAACTTCATCGATTGTAAATTGGATTTTCATTTAAATTATTTTATTTATTCAATACTAGAGTTTTAGGTCATGATTGTTGATGGTGGAATAATTAGTTGCTAAAAAAAGTCATAATTTATTAAGTTTTCCATGAGAGAATATAAACTAGATTTCCCTATCAGGGGTGGAACAAACAATTTTTTGGGGGTCCAATGGATTATTACATTAGGGACCATTGAGATGAAATTATAGAGAGATTTTCATGTAATTTTATTTAGAAGGTATAATATTTGAACTAAGAGGGTTGTGTGCAAAGTCCTTATAGATTTTCAAATCTCACCAAATATAAAGGATGCTTAAAAAGGGTGTGGATAGATATGTGGCCTAATTTTTTTTATTAAAAGTGCAATAGTCAAAGATTTTTACATTGCTATATACAAAAAAATATAGATATGTACTTAATATATTCTATGAATATGTCACAAGGATTGCCTTGCAAGAGAGATCATGATCATGATCATGCTATTTAACTAGTACTAGAAGCCAACCACCCAACATCAAACTTGACACATACCCTTATGTACAAAAAAGTGCGATTAAGAAGATGGTATAATAGATGTTAGAGGGAAGTAAAATCAAGCATATTGGAGTGCTTATTTACTCTCTAGAGGTGATGCAACATAATTTAAAGATGGAACTTGGAGGATTTATCTAAATTATAGAGAGCTCAAGAAGTACACCATAAAATATAAGTTTCCAATCCTAGTCATTGATATTTTTTAGATGAGCTAAACGGTATTTTTTATTTTACCAAACTTGATCTTCATTTTTGTTACACCAAATTAGAATTAGATATGAGGACATGCATACGATAGCTTTTAGAACCCACGAAGTCCACTATGAATTTATAGTGATGTCTTTTGGCCTCACAAATGCAACATATATATTTTACTTTATAGAGAATTAATCATCATATAACTACCCAAGGCATATAAGTACCCAAACATGAGAATTAATCAATCCAAAATTTACTAATGTTTGGATTTCACAAGGCATGGAGGGTTATCTCCATTTTTTTTTTATATAAACAAGAGAGACATGTATAGTGGTTTCCATTAACAAAATGGTGACATTTCTTTCCACACTTCATCCAAAATGCCTTTTTTTACACTATAGGCATCATCTTCCATCCATCACTTCTTTCTTAAGGATACAACCAAAGGTTAGAGAAATAAGACACATTTAAAACCAGTAAGAGTTATTCTCTAGTATCAGGGAGAGCTTGGAAATGACACAAAATAGAATTAAGCGACAAGCTAATCAACACCATAGTGAAAGATATTTTGAGATAGGATAATGGGTATTTGTGTGATTACAACCATATTAGTTGATGCAACTAAAATAATATAAGGCCAATAAGATTTCACCCAAGTATTTTAGTCAATGCCAAGTTTTATAGAAGATTGGTAGAGTAACATACAAACTAGAGTTATCTAAGTCAAAAAAATTATATCTAGGCTTCCATGTTTCTTTCTTGAAGGTCACCAAAAAAATAATTTCAACCCAGATAGAGTTGTTAGAGCTTGATGAATAGGGTAGAATCAATTTGGAATTTGAGGGAATATTTAAAACATAGTCCAAGATGTTTTAGAAAAGGATAATTATAAAGTATCTAATCAAGTGGAAGAATTTGGCTAGTGAAGAAACAAAATGGGAAGATGAAGCATTCTTGCAACAAAATCTAGGGCTTATCAACATTGATGATAATGTTGATTTTAAGGGGAGGGGCATGCTACGTTCTTAAACTATAGTGCATGGGAATATGTGTAGTTGAATTATGGCTAGAATAACCTTTAATTAAGTTGTATGATTATTTCTATAGTTCAATATAGGTAGCCAGGCTGGTCTAAGTGCTCTCCAAGGCATATGATGAGGGGTCAGTCCACCCAACACCCACACATAAAACAACAATAGATATCAACACATAAAATGCAAAAAGGAAAATAACCCACTTTCAATTTCTTCTAAAAAATAAAATTATAGATTCAAAATTACAATGCTACAGACACATGGGCTTGTCCCACTACAAAGAAAATTAACTCACTAAGAAAACTCTATAGTTCGAAGCCACAATTTGCACTAATGGGGCTACCTCTTATAACCTCAATTCTACCCTTTATTTTACAGCAATAACCACCTTAGAATATTCTGGAAAGTGTAACTCCCCCTTTTGTTTTTGTGTCAAAGTCTAGCCGTTCGATTTCCCACCTAAGAAGATATTTTATTGAAATTCACTTTTTGGTGGAACAACTTCTTAGAGCCATAACTTTTGACTTGGGTGCTTGATTTACTATTATAATATATCGCTAGTAAATTTTCAAAGAGATATACAATGCCAAAATCGTTTGAAAATCATTTTGTCCATTTTTCAAGTGTTTCCAAGGCTTCTAATGATTTCAAATTTGTGTTTGAAGTTGTATTGGAGAAATTTATTGGGAAAAAAAATTAATATCTCCCAAACGATAAAGGATATTGAGATTATTCTTCTCCCATCAAATACATTTTTTAATTCCACTCCTTGGGGTAAAATTTCTTGTCCATACGAGCCCATTTAAGTTGACTTACTAAAAATAGAAAGTGGCCATTTTTTACTTTTGACTATCTTACACCCCTTAAGTGTCATTATGAAACTCAAAACCATAAAATAAAATATGGAAAAATATTTTTTGGATGATGCAAGATTGCCCCTACACCATTGGGTGCTCTTGCATTAGACACCCAAGGTAATTTGAGAAGTGACCTTGTCACTTATCTAGTGTTAGAGGAAAACCAAGTCGATCAACCTTTGCCTTAGACAACCATGATGAATCTTCAACATTCGTGCATTTCCATTTAACCAAATATTCTTCATACTTCTCGTTTCTTGTACTTTTTGATGAGGCCAATCATTAGTTAATTTTTTGTTGTTTTAGTACATAGTTTTAGACATCTCTAGACACTTATTTCATGCATATTCCTAAACTTTACTATCTTTTATGATCATCATACAAACATGAACCTGGTTTTAAGTATATGGAAATATGGTTATGGTATGATAGCTATTGCATGGTTAATATGTGAATATATATTAAATACAATGAATATCTATGTTTAAAATATGGTTATTAGTATTGTGTAGATGTTATGTGAACTAACTCTTTGCAGCCATGGAGCTGAAGTAAGTAGATGGTAGCCCACAACTACTAAGGGGTGCAACACACAGCTAAAGGAGTTTCAAACAATGATGTAGGGGAAGTTCTAGAATAAGAAAAGCACAAAAAATTAAAAATTGGAAGTGTCTATTTGTCACAAAGATTGTGAGTCACCATGTCATTTAATAAGACTACTAAAGAAGAAGAGATCTGCCACAATTGGGAATCCAACGAGGCTATTTTTAAAGTCCATGTTTCAGTTTTACCATTGTAGTAGAGTTGTAGTCCTATTCAAATTCTTCTACCTTTTCAATTGTGTTTTTAGTTACTCGTACTTTATCACACTATTTCTTAGGGAGTGATGATTTACATTTATATTTTTGTTTTGAGTCCTTGTTTCAATAAAACTCCCTTGCACCTATATATGGTTTGGTAGTCGAGGTGAATAGTTAGTTGGTAAAACAAATGCAACAAATATAGCATAAAGATATGTTTAGTTAGTTTTCTATTTTTATATAGATACTTTTGTTACAATCATGTTCTTATGAATAAGAAATCCCAAAATATTCTTATTAGATTGTGATATCTTGAGTTATGCATTAAAGAGGTTCTTATTTACTATTATGTTGAAGCTAGATTTGAGTTTATCCTATGGAGATAGACACTTGAGCAAGGGACACTCAAGGTAATTGTTCTCCACTTTACTTTATATACATTTATTTCTTTTGTTATAGTAGTTACTTTCATGGTTGTATTTGTCTTAAATAGATTCTTCATGTTGTAAATGTGAATGAAATCATGAATAAGATCTTGTCTTGTATTCATGTTTTATTTGTTTCTGTGCAGTGTCCTCTGGAGTGAGCCAATTCAATCAAGTTAGCATTATTTCTAAAATTTATTCCTTGACAATGAATTAGTCATAGTCTTTAGTTGTAGGCACCTGTAGCAATATTTTTAGCATTACTTCTTTTCAATGTTATGCAATTTGAGTTTTCCAGCATGTGTTATAAGAAGATGAAATAGATAGTAAAAAATCTCCAAATGCACAAATAGTGCCATCATTATCACAAGCTTACGTTAGCCCTGGTTCATAATTAAATGTTCTTTCAAGGGTTTAGTGGATTGTTCAGTTAGGACCACCTCTGAATTGTGTGTCTACACCAAGTTTACTAAACATTAATGGGCCTCTACATTTTTGGTATTATTGTTGAGGATGGTGCTAATTTCAAAGATTCGTCTCTGTTACTTCAAATTTTTCATAGTTTACTATTTTGTTTCCAGTATTAGGATAATTAGATTTTATTCCATCAATACTAGAACATTTTACTAATATTGTGTAAGAGTTGTTAATACACAAATTCACACCTATTGTATGCGGAGGCACAAAATGCCTTGGGAATATTTATCCCCTCATCACATGAAGCTAGACAGGATATTGGTGATCACAGAGACCAGAGTGAGAGTATTCCTAAAGAAGAACTTTCCCTTTCACCAACATCCATTTCAAATATAGAGGAGACCTTCCAAACTATGGTTGATGCAGTGATGGATGACCCACTAGAACATGTAACTTTTGAGTTCCCCATTACCAACCAGGAGAGGTAAATTGCATTGAAGAATATACATCCTTCAAATTTTCTAGTCTTCTATGGTTTGGTTACTAAGGATCCAGATAACTTATTGTTTGGGTTTGATGTCCTATGTAGAATTTATGATTACACAAAAAATGCACACAGGATCAAACTGTTCCTAGCAACCTTGAAGGATGTTGCCTTAATATGGTTTATGGGCTTGGGCAGAGATGTTTTTCTAGATTAGGACACTATGAAGACAAAGTTCTTGGAAAATACCAATACTACTATAGAGGAATTTACAAAAGAAGAGATGGAATTCTCAAGATGTCTCAAAAAGAAGATGAACCATTGGAGGACTATGTAGAAAGGTTCCAGTTCTGCTTGAAGAAGAATCGATAAAATAAATTTTTAGAAGAATCCCTGAAGTTGGTATTTTTTAAGAGGAGTCAATGATGATTGGATGGATGCCCTTAACCTTATTAGTTCAAGTGATGTATCACAACTTAATTTTGAATAAATTTTCAAGGTTTATAGAAACTATTCAAGGACCTTTACTAAAAGGAATAGAGGGGATAAAACATCTTCCATCAACAAGACATCTAATGGAGTCTCTAGAGTAGAATTGAATAACTTGTTATCCAACTTGAAAGAAGATATCATAATCCATTTGGATACTCAATTGGACACTCTACATGTAAAGAAAAAGCAAAAAGAGGTAGAAGCAATCCTTATTGAATAGTTCCCTAACTACAAATAGAGAAAAGCTAATTGTAAGTGCAAAAGAGTAGGAAGTATTTCAAATGATAGACCAAGGAAACCATACTTTCAAGCACTGGAGGGTGAATATGGAAAACTATTCTACATTGCACAAAGGAGGCCATGGAAACCAATACAATGTATGCCTCAAGATCCTTTGAATTTCAATACACCATTTCCAGCTAGCAATCAAAATTTCTCTAGTTGGAACCCTCAACCTTGGGAAAACACACAAAACCAATGGAAAAATCCTTGACCAAAATGGAACCAACAACAATAAAAATGTTTCCACAACAAAAATTTCAAGGATATAACTACAACCCCCAATGGCCATAGAAAAATCAATGGCAACCTCAATGGAAAAACGGGCCAGCAATAGGAAAACCAAAATATGAATTACTAGTAGGCACAACAACCTTTGCAACCACAACAACAAGTTGTAATTCCCAATCCAAAAAAAATATCACCTCAGCCACCAAGAGCACCTCAACTTCCAGCCCAACCTGCACCTAACCCAAATAACAAGCCTGTTCAACAGGCCTACACTAATGAGGCTATTCAATACCTCACTTATGGGGTAGAAGTGAGTGATTTCCACCTCAGGTTAGGGAAAACATTGGTTGGGCCTTCATCCCCTCAAATCATTGAGTTGGTAGATGAGGAACCCTTAGTAGAAGCCTTGGACAATCCACCTATGGAACCTAAGTCAAATTAGGTGAACCAAACCACTTCAAGTCCACAACCTCCATTCCCTAACAAATTAGTTGTTCAAAAACATCGGAACCAAGCTGAAATTGACCTATTAGGGTAGCTTTAGGATGTGTGTATAAAGATACCCATCATCCAAGCTATAAAGGAAATTCCCATTTACACAAAAATAGTAAGAGACCTTTGTCTTAAAGGGCCAGAAATAAAGAGAAAAGACCCTCAAACTATACATGCATTAGGGAATCTTACTGACATTGTGCTAGGAAACATAACTGTCCCTAAGTATACAGATCCTGGAAGTCCAGTGGTAGATGTTAAGATAAATGGTACCCTCATCAAAAACACCTTGATTGAATTGGAGGGTGCCATTAATGTGATGACTAGGAAACAATGTAGATATTGCAGTTAGTAAACCTTAGACCTACACCCACTATTTTAGAATTGGTAGATAGGTCAATAGTGAAACTTGAGGGTGTCATTGATGACTTGGTCATAGCTTTGGATTCATGGGAGTACCCTATAGGTTTCATAGTAGTGTAGCCAAAGGTTAACCTTGTAGGCTACCTCTTATTTTAGGAAAGCCATGGCTAGCAACAACTGATGCATTTATAGGTTGTAGGTCTAGAAACATGATTATCTCAAATGGAAATGTGACCAAGAAGTTGATCCTAATTTATCCACTAGCCCAACCTCATATAGATTTAGAGCATACCATCTAGCCTACTATAGATGAAGAAGACCAATATTCCCTACAAAATCTCATGACTATTGAACTTAACCCTTTGTTGAGAAACCGAGATGAGGATGATTTAATTGCACACATTATACAAAATAACTATGGTAGGAACCCACAACAATAGGAATATTTTTTATGTCTATAGGATTCTCTGCAAAATATTATAATTGTCAATTCAAAGCCAATATCCCAACTTCTCCATTCTTTATTTCCACAACAATGTGTCCTAGATATTGTTGGACTTGACTTTTCATCTATACAATCAACATCCAATACTTTAGAAATCACGCCAGGTAGAATGCTAAATGTTAGCAGTGGATTAACTATTGAGAAATAGACTTCCCTAAGCACTGTGTTGCAGGAACACACAATAGCCTTTGCATGGGACTACCATGACATGAATGGGATTGATTCAAACCTGTGTGTGCACAATATCTACATTAATGATGGTTTCAAACCAATTAGACAAGCCCAGAGGAGAATGAATCCTATACTAAGAGACATAGTCAAGATTGAGTTACGAAAATTGTTTGATGCAGGTTTCATCTACCCTATTTTTGACAGTCAATGGGTGTCACCTCTAGTTATTTTCTTAAAGAAAGGGGGGAAATGGAGGGTTTTTGTGAGCTATAGATAATTAAAAACAACCACTAAAAAATATCACTTTCCACTACCTTTCAATGTGTTGCAAGGTGTGCGCCCTTGGTCTCCTTGTGTTGTGCAGCGCAATGCTTGGGTTTGTGACATGGCTTAACCACCTCCTATGGATCTTGTATAAATCTGGTAGTTGTATCAGGAATTAACACATCAATATTTTGGTGCAACGACAACCACCAATGTAACAATTGGTATCAAAGTCAAGATCACAGGTTCGAACCCCTTGCTTGGATTAGGGGGGTTGTTGCAAGGTGTGTGCCCTTGGTCTCCTTTTGTTGTCCAGCACAACGCTTGGGTTCGTGACATGGCTTAACTGCCTCTTGTGGATCTTGTATAAATTGGTGGTTGTATCGGGCATTAATAAGTCAATCTTTTGGTGCAATGACAATCACCAATGTAACACATTGATCAAGTGCTTGAATCCCTAGCAAGTAAACATTACTCCTTTCTAGATGGATTTGGTGGCTATAACTAGATTATAATAGATCTAGAGGACTAGGATAAAACCACCTTCACATGCCCTTGGAGAACATATTCCTATTTTGTTCTTCCCTTTGGACTATGTAATGCTCTAGCTAGTTTCAAAGGGCAGTGCTAAGCATTTTATTAGATTCTGCACATGACTCCATGGAAATCTACATGGATGATTTCACAACCTATGGAGAAACATATGATGAAGCACTTAATAACCTATAGAATATCTTGAAGAGATGTCAATAACACAATCTATCCCTAATTCATGAGAAATGTTTCATGGTGATGACCCAAGGGATTGTTTTAGGATATTTTGTATCAAGTGAAGGGATTCAAGTGGATCCATACAAGATTGTGATAATATCCACACTCCTTGTGCCACAAAAATAAAGAGATGTCAAGAGTTTTTTCGGACATGTTGGCTACTATAGAATATTTATTCAAGACTTTATCAAAATTGTAGCACCCTTATTTGTTTTACTCATAAAGGATATAGAATTTGAGTGGACCACAAAATGCCAACACTCTTTTGAAGCACTCAAGACAACATTGACCAAAGCACCTATCTTGAGAGGACCAAATTGGACTTTTCCTTTCCACATACGCACAGATGCTTCAAACTTTGCTATAGGATCAATACTTGGAAAAAAGGAAGGTAATAAGGAGTATGCCATATACTACATTAGCAAGAACTTACAAGGGGTAGAACTCAACTACACAATCACAGAAAAAGAGATGTTAGCAGTTGTCTATGCAATTAACAAGTTTAGGCATTACATTACCATGGTATCCAATCTTTATCCACACTAATCACACTACAATAAGGTATTTAATGAATAAACCTGTGGTTGGAGGTAGAATTTTTAGATGGCTATTATTAGTGTAGGAATTTGATATTACCATAATGGACAAGCCTAGAAAAAATGTGGTGGTAGATTTTCTATCCAAATTATCAACTCAATTAGTAGATGTTGTTGACGATGTTTTTCTATATGAACATCTATTTTCTCTAACATTGCAGACACCTTGGTTTGTCGATATTGCTAATTACATAATAGCAAGACATATACCACCTCATTTCTCCCCTAGAGAAAAGAGACAGTTGGTGCACAAAAGTTTTCCCTACTCCTAGGTAGCTAGCTATTTATTTTACACGTCTAGACAATATTATAGGAGATGCATAAGAGAGGATGAGGTCTTTGATATCCTCAGATCTTGCCATGATGAACCCTGTGGGGGACACTTTGTAGCAAAGAGGATTGTACTCGAGATTCTCACTACTAGCTATTATTGTCCAACTCATCATAAGGATACAGTGAAATATACAAGGAGTTGTGACAGATGTCAGTAGATGGGTAGGACAACCAAAATAGATGAGATGCCTTTACAACCTCAGTCGACACTAGCACCGTTTGATAAATGGGGGCTAGAATTCATTGGCCCAATATCACCATAATATAATAACAAGGATTATATCCTAGTTTGCAAAGATTATGTAACAAAGTGGGTTGAATTCAAAGCATTACAATTTGTTAGGGATGGAAATGTAGCCAAATTATTGTATGAAGACATATTTAGCAATTATTGAGTTCTAATTGATATAGTGACAAATCAAGGTCCCTAGTTCACATCAAAGTCGATTACCGAATTGGTTTAGGAGTATGAGATAATACATAGGAAATCAACACCCTACCATCCTCAAGCCAATGAGAAAGTAGAAGAAAAAAATAGGGAGATTGAAAACATCTTGACAAAAATAGTGCAAATTCACATAAAAGATTGGGTCGCCAGGTTACCTGAGGTAGTATGGGCCTATAGGATAACTTGGAAGACTACAATAGGATTTACACCTTATGAGTTGGTGTATGATAAAACAGTAATACTTCCCCTTAAATTTGAATACAAGGCACTCAATACAATAGTTGAAGTAGATATGGACTTGATAGTAGGACAAAAAGAAAGACAACATAATCTGAATGGATTAGATGAGATAATGATGGAGGCCATGCACCACACTAAGATTGTTCAGAATGGAGAGTAAAATGGAATGATCGGTATATCAAGACAAAGGAGTTTAGTGTGGGTGATTTGGATTTGTTATATGATTCCAAATATAAAGATTATAAAGGAAAGCTTCAAACAAGGTGGTTAGGACTATATGAAATAGAGAAAGTTTTCCCAAATGGAGCAATCAAGTTGCAAACCATTGATGCAGTCAAATTTTCATTGTTTGTCAATGGCCACAGATTGAAAATTTATAAAAATCCAACACATAAAGATGATTTTCTCCTTTCCTTAATACAACAGTATGGACCAAATAGTCATTCAGATACAAACGTTAAATCAGATAGTGATCATGACAAAGCAATTGAACCAATAAATAATCCTGATGAAGACATTATAACAGACAACAAGGATACAACAATAGATAGTATAGGTTCTTTAGTTGACTCAATAGATGAGAAACAAAACTCACCTACTGAGGTCAACCATGTATAATTTTCTATCACTCTTCATATGCACACACTACATAGGTGCAACACTCGATAATTATTTTCAAGTACACTTCATGGTGTCATAGGGACCTATAGCTTCATTAATAAAAGTTGACATAGTTCAAATAGGGACCTATTGTTGAAGGTACTCACAACACTCACTAATCAAAATTTTCATTTTTTTTTCCAACTTAATTGCATGCCATCCACATACCATTCATTTCTTCATACATGTAGCCTACCCTGTCATATCCCACATTGCATTCCTTGATTTCCATGCATTTAGGAGATCAATTCATATCCCATAAGTCATACATCCCATGGCCTTTTCATTACCATATGCCAAGTTTTCATTTCCTTAATCACCTATTATAATTAAGAAAACGTCAAATCATAATCACTTTGTGGACACTCCTAATAAGTTTCACACAAGTTGAGTTTAGTACATCATGTAGACAAGTACAAATACTATTTTACCATAATTATCATAGGTTGTAGTTGTTTTTCAATATGTTTACATTTAATTCTACATGATTTGTATTCATTTTTTTATATTTCCACTACTTTTCATAATACCCTTAGCCTAGTCAAGTACAATTAGCTGAGGTCGCTTAAAGGCTTTAGTTGGGGGAAGAGTACATTTTTTAAGATTTTCAAAACTCTTGCCACCGAAAAACTTTCTACCTTTCTGCTACTTTTTTCATGTTTGTTTTCCCAATTATATACCATAATCCAGCTAATCCAAGCCAATTCAAGCTATAACAGACAAGTATATTAGTTGAATTTTAAGAATTCAGGTATAACAGATAGGAAGGGTTGGTGTGGTTGAAGTTGTGAGCAAAAATTTAAACAAAAATAAAATAACTTGCCATCATGGGAGGAGGTATAGCTCGTAGAGAATCATATGCACATCAACAAATATTGGAAAATAGGTTGGTTTTTCCTATTTTTAGACAATCGGGATGGTTACATTATTTCTTGTGGGTGACACAATATAGCGAGGATATGACACAACAGTTTGCATAAACATTGTTGAATGATGAATCCATTGTTCGACGAATGAAGCCATTGTTCGACGGTTAAAGGTTGATGCTTTGGAAGCTATGATTATAAAAGTGTTTGATTTGCCAAGAGATGGAGATGAATTCCCAATAATGGAAAATGTTGTAGCTTCAAGGGGGGAGTTCAGACAGCATGGAGAGAACCTCAACTCAACATGACAAGGTACTAAAAGGTTATCATTTCCATGGCTATGGGATTTTGTTGATGCATATATAATTGAATTTCTTACATGTGATGGTAGAAGTCTCTTTTATACATACTACATTTCAAGCTTTTGAGTCACCTTCGTCATAATAGGAGGGTTAATGTTCCCAATTTTCTCTATAAACTATTGAAATGAATGAGTTCAGAATACAAAAGAAAGAGAAATAATACAACCCTATTCCATTATTGTTTAGTTACCCTACTGGTAAAAATAAGTTTAAGGGTTCAAAATGCATAGGTTTCATGGGAAATCTTTATAATTTGTAATCAGATTAGCCTCATTCTTGAAGAGCCAACTGTCCTTGAAAATTTGGAATCACCTATTGCATCAATGAGGGAAATTCCCTTTGGTTCACCTACCACTTCACCTACCCGTAGCAGATGAGCACTAGTACACAAACAACAATATATGACTAAATAAACTACTCAAAATTGCATATAAATGACTAATTTTGGTCACATGACCATTAGTAGTTTATTGTTGGTCATTTATAACACAACCAAATTTATGACTAAACTATTTTAGTCATTAATTTGGTCATTGATTTAGTCATTAATTTTTATTAACTGGTCATTTATTTAGTCATGGTAGTGATTAATTTAGTCATTAATTTAGTCTTTAATTTAATCATTAATTGTTGTTAACTGGTCATTTATTTAGTCATAGTAGTCATTTATTTAGTCATATATTTATTCATTACTTTAGTCATATATTTAGTCATTACTTTAGTCATTATTTTAGTCATTACTTTAGTAATTTAGTCATATTTAGTCATTACTTTAGTCAAATAGTTAGTCAATAATTTAGTCATTTTATTTATTGGTTTCCATTAATTGGTAGTAAATATAATCATGAAATGAATAATACATTAAATACCATAAATTTTATAATGCAAAAATAACCTAATATTAAATTTGAACTAAAACATAAAAGTAAATAAAAATATTACATATGCGTACAAGCTACAACTTACTAGAATTAAAAGATTGATTCAACATCATGATAAATAAAGGTAATCTACAATAAAAAAATTTAATGCAAATATATATCAAGTTATAAGATTTCAAAAGTTGTCTAAGAGTATATATGTAAATATAATAAAAAATGTCAAAGTTGTCTAAGAGTTTCCAACTCTTTCAAATACACCATGATAAAAAAGATCCATGAACAACATATTCAAAATATTGCATAAAATAGTGAACCAAGATGTCTAACAACTAGTACATGATAAATATGTTCAACTATGTCATTTTTTGCAAATACTTTAGTGGCCACCATGTGAAGGTTCCCTCTTTCTCTTTCAGACGAACAACTCCATCTATTTTGTCTTCATCAACAAGGGGTATGTTACTTGTGACCTTTAAAATGTTTACATTTGCATCCCTTGTTCCTTTCAAGTTGACTCCATGTACAATAGATAGGGAGTGAATCTGCCCAATGCCCACAGCATCACCATCTAATGGATCCAACACCTTAACTATATCCTCTTCTTTGAGTTTATCAATACATTTCTGCAAAAAGAAAAAACATAACACATTATATTACATAGGTATTGATTACCCTTGTTTGCATAATAAAACAACCATTACTTACTTAAATAGTACTTGCATGTGTGTGTTAAAATAATTAAAAAAGGAAAATTTCAAAAATAATTGCAATGATACCTCATGAATGTTTTACCTTGAAAATTACCTTAGCAATCTCACATTTTTTCTATCAAGAGGCCTGATATTCTAGATGATTATTATCATCCATAGGGTATAAAGTAAACCAAAAAGAGAATGGGGGAGAGGGATTAAAGTAAGAATAGATTCCAAGAACCATTCATCAATCTAATTTACTAAAAAACCAACACTCATAGCATTGCTTACAATGTTACTATAGCTTCATGCTAATCAGATACAAAGGCCACAAATATAGACACTACATTACCATGCAACATTTTTGGGCATACAGTTTAAATTATGTTAACTTGAATCTTGCAAGGTCAGTTAAAAAGGAAGTACAAGGCAGCCAAAAATAAATCCAAAGCATGACGTTCAACTTATATTATATTTGATCTATAACAATCCTTGAAAGATATGTTGAGTTTTTATGATGTTCAAAAGTTTCACTTCATCCATGTTCCTAATGAACTTGCATAAAGGCTTCCAGCAATTTTTTATGCATGAATAACATAAACTAATAAACTTGTACAGTTTTCTCTTTAGATTATAGCAGCTACATGTAGCTCAATCAATATCTCATTCAGACAAATAAAAAAATGTAAGATTTATTATTCAATACCATAGATCACAGAAAATACGATAAAATGTGTTCATTGAGGTCATCACATAACTCACCATGTTTGGAGAAGCAAGCTACTTTCCACTCAACATACTAGTAACTGATCTTTTTACAACCCCATTCTCATCAGCCTGCTTCTACATACACATCAACAACTTAAATATCAACAAGCATTCTATATTAACTATTGTTCAGTAGCCTTATTACAAACCTGCCTTATTACATAGAAAACAAGAGAAAATTACAAAACAAACATTTCTGCCAAGGTGTGAGGAGTCAAAAGCCAGGAAAAAATAATTTTGTATCCAAAACCTATGGATGATAGTTAATTTTTGTTCAAAATTTCAATTCAGCTTATAAACTTGAAGTTAACATTTAAAAAAAAAGATTTGACCAGGTATAGGGTTGGTTTCCATCCACACATAAGGAGATTAGTAAAAAAGGATGCACAAGGAAGCCAAAAATAAATCCAAAGCATGACGTTCAACTTATATTATATTTGATCTATAACAATCCTTGGAAGATATGTTGAGTTTTTATGATGTTCAAAAGTTTCACTTCATCCATGTTCCTAATGAACTTGCAGAAAGGCTTCCAAAAAATTTTGATGCATGAATAACATAAACTAATAAACTTGTACAGTTTTCTCTTTAGATTATAGCAGCTACATGCAACTCAATCAATATCTCATTCAGAAAAATAAAAAAAAGTAAGATTATTATTCAATACCATAGATCACAGAAAATACGATAAAATGTGCTCAGTGAGGTCATCACAAAACTCACCATGTTTGGAGAAGCAAGCTGCTTTCCACTCAGCATACTAGCAACTGATCTTCTTACAAACCCATTCTCATCAGCCTGCTTGTGCATACACATCAACAATTTAAATATCAACAAGCATTCCACATTAACTATTGTTCAGTAACCTTATTACAAACCTGCCTTATAACATAGAAAACAAGAGAAAATTACAAAACGGACATTGCTGCCAAGGTGTGAGGAGTCCAAAACCAAGAAAAAACAATTTCCTATCCAAAACCTATGGATGATAGTTAATTTTTGTTCAAAATTTCAATTCAGCTTATAAACTCGAAGTTAACATTTTGACAAAATGATTTGACCAGGTATAGGGTTGGTTTCCATCCACATATAAGGAGATTAGTAAAAAAGGATACACAAGGCAGCCAAAAATAAATCCAAAGCATGACATTCACTTTATATTATATTTGATCTATAATAATCCTTGGAAGATATGTTGAGTTTTTATGATGTTCAAAAACTGCACTTCATCCATGTTCCTATTGAACTTGCATAAAGGCTTCCAAAAAAAATTTATGCATGAATAACATAAACTAATAAACTTGTACAATTTTCTCTTTAGATTACAACAACTACATGAAGCTCAATCAATATCTCATTCAAACAAATAAAAAATTGTAATATTTAATATTCAATACCATAGAACACAGAAAATACGTTAAAATGTGATCACTGAGGTCATCGCAAAACTCACCGTGTTTGGAGAAGCAAGCTTCTTTCCACTCAGCATACTAGCAGCTGATCTTTTTACAAACCCATTCTCATTAGCTTGCTTGTGCATACACATCAATAATTTTAATATCAACAAGCATTCCATAGATTAAATTTCAAATAGAATCTATAAATTCTTTGACCAATCTTGCATTACTTGTCTAATTTGACATAGAAAGACAATTAGCTACAGAGCAGATGAGTTCCTCTCATAAACTATTAAAAGTTGGATTGCTTGGAAGCCAAATTAGTTTCAAATACATTAAAAAGGGAAAGCTGATACTTTCTATGAAAGAATATATCCAAGTAGCTTTATACTAAACTTCAATGAGCATGAAAGTGGAGTGATTACACCAACTATGTCATTTAAGGTTCAAGTAGCTACATATGAAAAGAATAATAAATAAAGGCCTCCAATAAAATTATACGAGGGTATTAAATTCATTACCTTAAAATTCAAGTGGGAAAATATCAAAGCTAAGAAAATGTTTCCAAAAATACCAAAGATAAAGTAAAATTGTTGTACAATTCATTTATTGCAACACATTGAACACCTCACAAATTAAATTGTAAGAATGCAAAATAAGCAAATTTTAGAGCTGTTGTCTTTGGGTATCTAAAAAGGCTATAATTTTACCACACTATCATTTTGTGAAAAAAATAACAATGAATGATACAATGGCATCTGATTGTTTTAACAATGATTATGTTGCTTATCTCATTTGCAACAGGATAATAATTTCATTGATGGGCAAGAAATAAGGATCCGAGCAAAAGCTCTTTCACTTGGAATGTAACTACATAATGTCTAATTAAAATAAAATGTGGTTCTTGGAGAAACAACATTGGATCATAGGAGTGTGCATCACTGAATCAAGAATCGATTGTTGTATATCATGTATGGCTGTCAAAAATAGAGTAGAAAAAGCATGGCACATATTTATGTCATCGAACTGATTCAACCAACCAAATCTCCAAATAAAGTTAAAAATTAGAGCATTCATTCCCAAAATGTCACCCTCTATTAATAGAAATGCCACCTATTTTGTAATTGGACTAGTATATGCAAGCCCAAACAAAACTCCAAACCAAAAAAAACTAACACCAGATAGCACAAAAAATTAGAAAACACATAATGTATTTTAAATTTCACTCCCTCCCCAAAATATCTAAGAAATTCCTATTTTATGATGAGAAAAATTCCATTCCATGAATATTGGTACTGCTGATGAAAACAAAATCAGAAAATGTTTGAAAATTTCTCCCCAGTTCTGAAGCTATGAAGAAAAGCATAATGTTGCTGCATATTAACCCTTGTTCTGCAGTTTTAAAAGTGATTAATAAGAGTGTGCCTTTCCTTTCTGGGCAATACATACACTGCAAGCCTATTGGGGGGTATGGTATGGAAGATTCATGAGTCTTATAGAGGCCACCAAACAGCATTAGGGACTGTTGTACCTCAATTTTATTTGATCGCAACACATATTGACAAACATATATGTTACAACATTACAAATAGGATTCTAAGTAAACTAGAGGGTATATTGCTTGGCATAATTATTTTCAATATTTTATGCAAAAAATTACATGGCTGACAATGATTCTTAAAATGCACTCATTTCACATACCAAACATTTTAGATTTAAAAGCAATCATAAATGAATCCGATATACAATCCTGGTTGTGACCTATGCTCAAACCCAAAGCAACCAAAATTAAAAAATAATCTATGTCATGTTGCTGAAACTTCAAATAAGATGACCTGATAAGTACTTTAAAATGAAACATTTTGGTACACTAAAGAATTCCTATATCTTTTATGCTTCTCTTCCACTTGAAGGGTTTCAGAATCAAGGAAAAGTAACGTTTCATAGCACTCACCTCAAGTTCAGCACCACTAGTACTATAAATATCATGCACATACTCCTTGAATTCAACATAATCACTATCAACATTGTCTTGAAGTTGTGTAGCTTTGTTGAGATCTCTATTGATAGGGTCTTTTCCTTTTCGTTATGCTTTCATATAATTGTTTTGCAACTATAAAACATACAGAGTAAGACAATTATGAAGAGCTCAACAAAGAAAAAACAACAATGAGAGAAAAAACAAAGGAATCATAATGCAAACATGGGCATACATCAAAAATTGATTATCTGCAACTGAACAACTAAAGGTTTTTCCCTATCATTTATAAGCAACCAAGGAAAATACCATAACCAAAAACAATATTGTGTATATTATAGTATGTGCACATATTGACAGACATATATGTTACAGCATTACAAATAGGATTCTAAGTAAACTAGAGGGTATAGTGCTTGGCATTATTATTTTTTAATATTTTATGCAAAAAATTACATGGCTGACAACAATGCTTAAAATGCACTCATTTCACATACCAAACATTTTATATTTAAAAGTAATCATAAATGAATCTGATATACAATCTTGGTTGTGTCCTATGCTCAAACCCAAAGCAGCCAAAATTAAAAAATAATCTATGTCATGTTGTTGAAACTTCAAATAAGATGAACTGATAAGTACTTTAAAATGAAACATTTTGGTACACTAAAGAATTCCTATATCTTTTGTGCTTCTCTTCCACTTGAAGGGTTTCAGAATCAAGGAAAAGTAGCATTTCATAGCACTCACCTCAAGTTTAGCACCACTAGTACTATAAATATCATGCACATACTCCTTGAATTCAACATAATCACTGTCAACATTGTCCTGAAGTTGTGTAGCTTTGCTGAGAACTCTATTGATAGGGTCTTTTCCTTTTCGTTCTACTTTCATATAATTGTTCTGCAACTATAAAAACATACAGAGTAAGACAATTATGAAGAGCTAAGCAAAGAAAAAACAACAATAAGAGAAAGAGTATGCAAAAAAATGATATAGTTGAGAATCAAAATATTGAGGGATAGCCTCTTACCTGATCTGAATCTGTGGAATTATGGTCATTCCATGCAGAAACTATAGGCTTAACAGAGGCAACCACCTGCGAAACTTTCTCGATGAGACCATATAAGCAATTCATTATATGTTGGTACTCTTCATTTGAGTTGACATAATTTGGAGAGGCTCTTACTGGGCGTTCAACAAATAGTTGTGAAATCTTTGTTGACGAATTAGATTTCCACTTCATACTACTCTTAGATTTAGTACGATCTAGTGTTGCCATATAATTGACAATATCTTCTACACCTGCTTCTCTATTATTGTTTTCCACCTAAAATACAATGTCAATTTCAACATATAGTCAGTTCAATAAAAATTTGAAATAAATAACACAATGTAAATTGAACAAAAAATCCATAAACTTACTCCAAATTTGTCCATTTTGGCTTGCAACCCGCCTCGGCCAAATGTATATTGAGCCCTCACATTATCTCTTGCTCTCTTGCCTCTATTACTCTTTGTCAAATATTATTCAGAACACATACTTTCTTTCAATGCCTCCCATTGTTTGGGAGATAGAGTGGAGTCTAACCTCTCGTTTCCCTCCATGATTATTTTTCTGCAATTGTATCTAAAATTGTTCATCAAAAGTCTCATCTTGTGCTTGTAATATTTTCTAGATATTTGTCCACCAATAGTGTCAAAGGCATTTTCCATTTTTTGTATAACATATTCCACATTTCGTGGATCTTGTTGTGCAAAATTTGATTTGAAAATATCCAAATGGGCCCTACATCTTACGCCCAACTCAGATGCCCACCTTGCAACATTTTGGCCAATGGGTTCACCCTCTCTTGATACCTCAACCAAGAATGTCTTATTCCCTTCTAATATTCTTTCTTTTGCATTCCTCTCTGTAGATCTATGTAAATCTTGACTCAATCTTTCTCTTTTAACAAAAGCAGACACATCTTCTATTGAACCACTACCAATATTTCTAGCTGATCCACTAATTCCACCAAAATTTGTAGATGCAACAGGTGCACTCTGAGGCACATCAGATGCAAGCAGACTCTCTTCATGACTTTCATTAACCAGAACTTCATGCTCCTTGGCCACATCAGGTGTGGCATGAGTAGGTAGATCAGTACTGGTCACCGCAGATTTCACTTCAAACACATCCTTTATGTGTTGGCTTCTACGAGCTGGCAACACTGTATCTTTACTTTCTTTTTGTTTTTTCTCTACATTTTCTCTACACTCTTTTTCTTGCTTGTAAAACAAAGCAAAATATCATATCATGTCTTATATACATAAAGCTCTTGCCTATAAAATTTCATTAAACAATATTAAATAAATAATATACTACTTATTGGATTTACAACTTGCATGTTTGTCAAACCAAGACGTGATAAATATTCATTATTCTTGGCCACACGTTCTTCACAAAAGCACTCATAATCTGACACTGGAATTTCAAAATTATGATCAGTATCATCTAATTTGCGCCTTAAATTATTTTTCCTCATTTCCTTATGTCCAAAAAAACAATAATGTATAAATTAGCAACTTGATACAGAGATAATTAACCATAACATAAATTGCATTAAATACAAGTTTATGATTATTTATAATTATTAAATTAATGGTAAGGTTATAGGAACCCTTTATTGTAGTGCAGGTTGAGCTTGGACTATGTGCTTGAGATTGTAAACATGGGTTGAGTTTTAATTTACCTTGTCATCGTAACACTGCAACCTCACATCTATGCTATATTAAGTATGTGATATATTGGAACTGTATAGTTTGTAATCTGGCCATTGTAACCAGGGTTAATGTACTTTTATTGTAGCACATTCTGCTTATGGGTGTTTAATTGTTCAAAGTCATTGTACAATTATAGTGGAGTATGGTTTTCAATGGTACGATTGGTGTAAGAGATACTTATCATTTCACATTTAAAAATAGTTTTATGTAGCTATGAATTAAGTTGCTACTCCTTGAAATTGGTGTAAAAGGCAACTGATGCTACAAGTATTTTGGTAGGTTGATGCAGAGAATCATACCAAAACCATCAACAACCTCATTTCAATAGGGTAAATCAAACCCCATTTGAATCAGGAGAAGATCAAATATACAAACTTCAACATTTCACTTAACTTTCATCAAAAATAACTCTTCAGTCTTCCAATCTACACAACTTCAAGGCATCAAGGCAGTACTCCACCTTAAAAAAACTATATTCTACACCATCAAGTTGATCAAAAGCAAACAAAACTCAAATCAGGACCTGTGAAAACAATCCCCTCATTTACCATGCTCATTAGCCTCTAATTCCAACCAGGCAATAAGAAAACTAAACCTTGCATCTCCACTATTAGCCCATTACCAGACCATCAAATCACCACTTTTTGATTCCAATAGTCCATTTACAGATTACAAACTCCTGATACAACACAATCATTATTATTATCTTGTAGTCAATCATCAATATGCTCAAAGGGTTCACATTACTCACTCATCCGATCATCAAAGTCAACAAACCTGTCTTCTACACCTTATCCCAAATTAGAAACATCATTAACAATATTATTAAAGTAGATTTAAAGCATAAACACCTTTCCATTTCATTGTTTTGTCAGATTTTACAGTTTCAAGCAAACACACCACCATTTACCTTGTAAGATAACAAACCCTTAAATCGGATGATTTCCTTTTAACCACAATGCATCCTCTAAAAAAAATTACATTTTTAGATACCCTTTATAGTCCTTTTTAACATACTTCAAAAGAGATATCACTTGTTTCACAAAATATAGGAGAACCAACACGTTGTCCATTGGCAAAAGCCCTCAATTAGGTCTAATTAACAAACCAAATGCCCCTTAATCAACACCAAAACTCTTCCAAACCAAAAACAGTCTTAGAACAGGTGTAAAAATTGACAAATCATCAAGCTTCAAGGTGGAAAACACCCAACAATACACAAAATCAGTAAACCCTTGTTTATAGGGTGAAAACACCAAAAATAGGGAGGGTTTCATGAATGAAACACTTACAAATCTCCAATACTCCGACCAATCATTGAAACATGTCGCAATATATCTGAAAAATCCTTTGGAATCATCTTCTAACCCATGCACATGTTATTTCTTCAACACCCTACTTGAAACCTCCATTCTCAAGTGGAAAAACTCAGATTTTTGTCTTGAATCGGCAACTTAACATCATATTTTTGTTACCCCTGCAGCTACACACCTCACAAGAGTGAAAATACATTAAAATTAACCCATTACACTAACCATCTAACCCTATATTGGTGGAATGGACATTGATTCCTTGTTAGACTCTCAAAACCACTACGAAAGAACTCTGCCCGGGCACTGAAAGTTGCCTTTTATTCCTTTTTTTCTTAAAAACTGACCTCTCAACTGTTTGAAATAAAGACTAACACCTTCCTAAATATGATCACACAAGAATTTGTCTTCCGAAATTCTTAAACAATCAAGATAAAGGTAAAAACAAAGGAAAGATTGCTGCTAACACAGAAAACAGGGATTTATTTCAAAGTTTTGATTACAAGAATATCAAGATCTGCTTTTTCTTGCTCTCCAATGCTCTTTATAGAAGTTCCCCACTTAGTAAATGACTGTCCAACTTCCTCCATCGGTTCAAACTACCTTTTAACTCTTAATTTCCTTGATTTATGCTCTTTTGCTGCATAATTATATTTTGACAACTATTTTGGCAATATTTTGAAAATGTGACCACCTAGTGACTTATTTTATGACTTGATTACATTCAAATTATCCTTTACAAAGCATTGACACATGATTTTGAAATTAGACACAAAAATTTGACAACCTAGCCTTTTGAAGGCATTACAAGATCCAGGTGCTCCTGCACCACAGGTCAAGCTTCATACAGTGGATGGCTTGGTGAAGGAGTGGGCACAATGTGCACTAAATGGATATTACTTCATTCTTGTATATGCCAAAGTAAGTAGCTCATCGATGGACAAACAATTCTGCAAAAAGTAATTGTAATGACAAATTTGGTAGAATTCACTTTTCATTCCATTTTATACTTACTTTTGTTCATGCCATGAATACGTAGTCATAATGTTCATTTTTCTTGTTTACAAATTGACACTTTGCTTCCAACCCACCTATCAGTGCCATGCCCACACCTAGGGCCTTATCCCTTGTGTTGATACAGTCCTTATAATTTTCATACAGTTGTTCTTGTGTTGATACAGTCCTTATACTTAATTGCTAAGTACTTTTTCAAGGTCAATTATGTCCAACATTTTTGTCTCAAGTTTTAACAATGCTCTCTTGTAGGAGTTTGTTCATTGATCTCCTACAACACTTAGTAGAAAAGAGTGTACAAACCAGTCTACTTTCTTAAGTATGTGATATATTTGAAATGTATAGTTTGTAATCTGGCCACTATAACCAGGGTTAACATATTTTTATTGTAGCACTTTCTGCTTACGGGTGTTTACTTGTTCAAAGTCATTGTACAAATACAGGGGAATATGTTTTTCACTGGTATGATTGGTGTAAGAGACACTTATCATTTCAAATTTAAAAATAGGTTTTTGTAGCTATGAATTAAGTTGCTACTCCTTGAAATTGGTGTAAAAGGCAACTGATGCTACAAGTATTTTGGCAGGTAAAGCTTCATACAATGGATGGCTTGGTGAAGGAGTGGGCACAGTGTGCACCAAATGGATATTACTTCATTCCTGTATATGCCAAAGTAAGTAGCTCATTGATGGACAGACAATTCTGCAAAAATTAATCATAATGACAAATTTGGTAGAATTCACTTTTCAATATAGATTTTAAAAAATATGTTCTAGAAAGTACAATATCTACATTTTAATTACTTTTTTATCAAATATTTGATCTAGGATTCAGAGTACAATTATTTGGAGCATATGCCATTGATAAATAGCAAAAGTTGCTTCCATCAAATATTGGGATTGGAATGAGGAGTCCTTCACATTGGATGTGGATTCACCATTAGGTCAGTCATAAATTTGGTTTTCTTGGTCTTTTGGCTTCATTCCTCTGTTCTTTTGTTTAATATACAATATGATCTTTGTGGGCAATGAGCAGTTATATCTCGGTCTCTGTAGGATGAATGGGCTCAGAATGGGAGAAAATGTAAGGGATAAAAATTCATACTCTCCCTTGTTACTCCATTTTATACTTACTTTTGTTCATGCCATGAATACGTAGTCATAATATTCATTTTTCTTGTTTACAAACTGACACTTTGCTTCCAACCCACCTATCAGTGACCTGCCCACACCTAGGACCTTATCCCTTGTGTTGATACAGACCTTATAATTTTCATACAATTGTTCCTGTGTAATTTAAATCTTTGCCAGGGATCAGACTCAGTACAACACAAGATAAAATGAAACAATCCAATTCACTTTTTGTTTATTGCAATAGTGGCCATTCCCATTCTAACAAAACACAACTTCTAAAGTAAGTCAGGTTTAAAGGGTTTCAATTCATGCTAAGACATTAATGTAGTAAATTTGGGAAAAATTAAGTCCTCTTCCTAATGAAACATCCAAGTTTTAAAACCAAAAGAGTTAATTTTTTGAGTAACTTTTGAAAGAAAATGAAAGGAGGATTTGATCTTAAGTATTTTGATTAACTTTTATTCTCAAATTGTCACGTAAACTTTATTAGGGTTTTGTTTGCATACACATGGTAGTAAATCATGATCATTTAGTATCGACATAAAATAGTTTCCTCTGTAATTACCATCATGAGACACCTCACTACATATAGAAGTTATCCTAAGGAATATTCACCATATACATTAAAGCATGGAGCAACTTAACTAATGATAAACTAGATGGGAAAAGGTTATAGCCTACGAATCAATCAAGAAATTTGAAAACTAATCAAGTTTCAGGACTCTGAGTTCGAAAAACAAAGTAACTTTACTAGACAAGAATGATCCTATGCACAATATAATGTTCATGAATCGAGTAATGTAAAGAAATCTCCTCAAACATAAATATTTTTTCATAAATAATACAAAGCATTTGGAAAAAGTGTTGGCTGGATGAAGCCATTTACCACTAGACATTGAACAAAGAACTATTATTTAAATAGTAATGGACATTGAACATGTTTATATGGGTTTGTGTTAGTATAAAGGGTAAGGGTTTCTACAGAGTGACCAACCTCTGGTGACACTTGAAACATAAAGTGACCAGCTGTGAGTGTGAGTGTCAGAGCTCTCTGATTTAGAATTATCTGTTTATATAGTACATACACGTATCTTAGAGAATCTTTCGATGTCAAATTAATCCATCAGAAATAATATGCAGACTAAATCACTAGAAGATGCCTTGTTTAAACAGGAGCTTGATGTCTCCCTTTTTCTAGCCACATCAAAATCAACTGTAAATGTGTTTGAGCCACTGCACAGAATTGAAAAGGGTTTTTACTACTGTCAAAATTGTTAAAACAATTTTCCAAGTATCAAGCATAATAACCATGTGCTATCAAAGGACCAAGGAATGGCAAATAATGATAGTAACCTAAGAACAATATGGTGTTCATGTGCCCTACATGACAGTCATGAACAGAGGCAGTGGTTATTAGTTTAATGTCAAGAAAATATAGCAAGGAGAACAATCATGATAAGCAGGAGAAAAAGATACAAAAGTTCATGGAGGTTCCTTGTGAAGATACATGACATAGAAAGGTATTATAGCATGTATAGAGGCTTGTGATTGAAAATTAGTAAAGAGGTAAAAGAAAATATTTAAAGGGAAAAATGAAGATAAAGGGACTATATAAGAAACCTCTACGTAGACAAGGTGGTTGGTTTAGACTAGTTGAAGATGCATCTAAAGAGAAACTTAATCCCATGTGGTGCAGGAGCACCTAGAGCATACATTGATGAAAGTTCATCATTTGAAGGAGGGCATTCGGATAAAAGGAGTACTTTGAGTCATTTAATGTTAAGTAAGGTCTTGGAGACCATTATTCATGTAATTGGGGAGTTTTTAATTTTAGTTAGTTCAAAAATGTAAAAGGTTGCATACTAATGTACTTATTCTCAACAAATTGTTAAAAGTGCAAAACTAAGCATTGTAAGGGTCTAGTTGGTTGGATGGTTAGTTTTAGAAGTTCCATAGTTGGTTTTTGATTAAAAAATGTATTTAAAGCCCCTCTTGAAGGCTCGAGAAAAGGTGGTTGAATCATTTTGAAGGAAAAAATCAATAAAAAAAGCCTTTGTTTTAAGTTATTTCCTGAGTTTTCTTGCATTCCCAACTTGTGTACAAGTCCATACAGCAGGGGTTGGCTCCAAAATGCATTGATTTTTTTTAGCACAGTGTTAGCCTCATTTCTAATCTATTATTGTATCATCTTATTGTTTGGGAGCAATTTAGTGGTTGATTTCTTGCAGGCAGGTCTGAAAACAAGGTATAAGGGTTTGGTCACCTAAATGAGCTAGAAGTCCATTGTTTTTGTGACCACTGTTCCTTGGTGGAATGGACCAATAGAATATAGGATTTGTTGTAGGATTCAATGAATAAATTTTGGTGAGGGTTTTTAGAAGAATCTCCACGCTATCCCTGCAAGAAGTCAAATTTTGTGCCTTTTAAGCTAAGTTATCGGTTCGGGTTCGAGGACGGGTGCGGGTACGAGAACTTGGTACGTGGGTACATGAATTTTTTTTTTAGGGGTTTGGGTACGTATGGGTACATGTGTATATATATAAAAATATATATATGTATTATATATACAAAAAAATAAGAGAAATATATAGAATTGTAAAACTAAATCATTTCATAGTATGATACTTGATCATTGATCAATGCCAAATGCCAAAGATAAATATTAAATGCCAATTGATAGTTGTATTTCATTGATTTGAAAGAAAATTGGGTACAAAATGGCATCGTCATGTGGAATGCACTGATGTTGATATTCTTAAACAAAATGAAAATAGAAAATTGTTTTTGTAAAAATGAAAGTAAATACTACATTAATATATTTTACAAATTTACATCTTCCTCTTTCCCATGAAAATGAGGTGTGTCATGGATTTTTTTATGGTTTCAGAAGCCTTAAATGTGATATTATAGATGAAGACTTGTAGGAAAACTATGGAAACTTGGACTTGGAGAGTACCTAGAAAATCAATTAAATTCAATGGGAGTTTGAGGGCAATGTCTCCAATGGGGTTGAGGGACAGGGCCCCTTGTGGGGGTCTAGGGGAAATGCCCCAAGCGATTTCGAGGGGCAGCACCCCTCGTGGGGGTCTGTGGGCAACGCCCCCAACGCGATTGAGGGGCAATGCCCCTTGTGGGGGTCTGGGGGCAACTCCCCCAGCGGGGTCGAGGGGAAATGCCCATCGCGGGGGTCTGGAGGTAGCACCCCCAGCGGGTTCGAGGGGCAGTTCCCCTACCGCTAGCACCAATTTAAGGCTTCTGAAATCATACAAAACTCCATGGCGCACCTCATTTTCATGATTTTTTTAGTGGAAAAAAATAATGCTGACAAAGCCTAATTTAAGACCTTCAAAACACACAAACTGCAAAAATATGAGGGGTAAAAATGAAATGTATGTGTTTGAAGGCCTCATATTGTGTTGTTTTAGGGTTAGGAAGAAAAAAAATTAACAAAAAAAAGTTTTTTAATCAAGGGAAATGGGTCTAAGTGAGAATGTGAGGACCTGAAAGTTGTGAAATATTGAGTTTTTCAAGTTTCTTTAAGACTATTTTGGGGTTTGACAAACTGGTGATAAGTTTAAGAGAGGGTTCCTTTGCAAAAGAGGGCTAATTGGAGCCTGTTTTAGCCTAAAAAGTCAGATTGAGTCTTGATGTTTTGAATCACCCTATGGTGGGTTTGTGATATGTTTTGTGCCAGGTTAATGGGTCCCTAGAAGTGTAAATCATTTATGAGTTTGTTGGTTTATTGTATGAAAAGTTCTGAAAACTGGTATTGGAGTCCTACTAGGAAATGGTGGCTTGAGAAGGTGAACTTGCATTCAGAAGTTCTTGGGGTTTTGAAGGTGAGTTATCCTTGTTATATTGGGAAATATAATCTTGTTAGATGCCTCTTGAGGTCTTGGAGAAGGTATGAAACAATATTAGTGTGGTTGAGCCATTTGGGTGCCTTGTGCACTAAAGGAGCAAACTGGTGTTTTGAGAGCCCTTTTAGCATCAAGTTGTGAGTTCATGGTTTGAGGTCTCCCTTGTTCTACATCACCATGCCCTTCCAAGAGATTTGACCCTTTCAAAGCTTTCTCACATGCCCTATCTTCATGCAAAGGGAAGTTGTGGCATTTATGAAGGAGGTTGGACAATTTGGTGGCCTTTATGAGCAATCAAGGATAGTAGATAGAGATTTTCAAGGATAGTTTGCAAGCATTCAAAATGAATTTCTAGTCCTTTTTCAGCACTCTATATCACCCAAGAAATAGGCCTATTCCTGAAAATGATAAGTCATGCCCATGAAATAAATAGATCCCCTATATATTCTGCCAAGGAGAACAATCAAAAACTAACTCTTTTGCCCCAAGATGGACAATAGTTATGATCAACATAGTAGATCCACCACATATTTTTAAATGAATATATATCACCCAAGAAAACTGCCTATTCCTGAAAAGGATAAGTGGTGTAGGAGCACCTTGGCATAATTAGGCCTCCATGAAGCAATTTTTGGAATTTGGTTCAATATTGTTGTTTCCACTTTGTAATAATATTATTTGAGTCATTTTTCATATATTTTAGGTCATTAGAAGGGTCAACATTCAATGTTTTGTCAAACTTGAACAAATGTAAAAAGTTGTCAACTTACCATTTGTTATGTAAAAGTTGCATAGAAGGGTCATAGGTGGTTCTAGGAATTAGGAAGCAATTAGAAGTGTGAAAGACAGTTGAAATTCCTTTATAAGGGCTTTGCAAACCATTTGCAACTCAAGGATGGTTGTAGAATTGATTTGGAATGAATAAAAATACTATTTTCAGGCATTATTTACAAAAATTAGGTGTTTCCAAGTCTTGTACGGAATTGTATGGGCTTGAACTGATGCACAATTGTTTGTAAGTGTTGGTAATGTCAATCACCTTCTGGATGGACTTGGTTTCATTCATTTTGGTGACCATTTGACCTAGATATCATCATTTCTCTCTTAACAATCTGAAACCCTTACTAAGGTTAACAGTGAATCAAATTAATTATGTTTCTCTTTATTCTATTGGCCAAATCATCTGGTTTTCAGTGATAATGTTCTTTTATGTATATTCTTTCATATTCAAGTGGTTTTGACTTAAGGCTATAAGATTTGAGGCATGGAGGATTAATGTTTGACTAGTTTTCCTGAGTTTATAGTCTGAAACTGGATATTTAAGGGAATACAGTCTAGGGTTTTACAAAATCTTCAAGGAAGTGGGCATATAATGGTTTGTTAAGCTTGATTAATTCAAACAAAACATTTTTATACCATTTTTCAAGGTAAAATATGATTGGAACCTATACATCCAATAAACATTGTTTGCCATGAAGGCCTAATGGGGTCTAATACAGTCTGAGATAGTAGTTTTTCAAGCATTTGTTCCAAGAGACCTATATCTCATCTTGCAATATGTTTTAAATAAGGAAAATGGGTAACTAAAAATATAATTTTCTTGGGCTTTCATGGTGTAATTTGTGAGAAAATCTCTAACAGACCCTGTGGCAGATCTATTAAAGAGAGGACAGGGTAATGAAGGAATCACACCTAAAACATCAAATCTGTGTTCTTGGGGCTTGGAATGAGTTTGAACATGTCGAATTATTCCTAATTAAGTTGTATCAAGTGATGGTTTGATGGGTTGTGTTGTATAGGCTAAAGTTGATGTTTGTAGCAAAGGTGCCATGGTATGCATCTTAAGGACAGTCATAATGAATTGACAAAAAATGAAGAGGCAGACGTTGTGTTTGTTGTTTTGGGGTTGAATCAGGGGTGTTTAAGGTATTTGAAGATCTTGAGTTAATTTTCAACTCCTATTTAAAGACTAATTTGAATATATTAAAGCCATGTAATAGGTTTAAGGTAGTCAAAGAGATGAGAAAATACAAAACTTGTGATATTGTCAAATATGTGAAAAAGAGCAAGAAAATCAAGGGATAGGTCGTTGGATTTCAAATGGAAGTTACCTTAACTATTTGAAACATCTATAATGCATTTGTGAAAGCAAGGAAAACAATAGGTTTTGTAATCTTGAAGATCTGAGATCAATAAAAGTACCCTATTTCAATAAATTTCTGAGTTTCTTCTTGATTTCATTTACTTGTACGATTGGTGTAGTAGTTTAGGACTTTAAATCTTAGTTTTTTTATAGAGTGGAGAGTAATATTTCATTTAAATCCAATTAGGAGGTAATCCACCAAAAATATCATCGGTTTGAGTGCATTTAGTGAGGTTCGGTCTGCAACCCTCAAATAGGATTTTGAGAGTCCTCTAAAGGAAAGTTGGCCATTCCACCGATGTAGGACCAGTTAGATCGGTGGAATGGATTGTTTTTAATTGTTTCAATTATAATGTGTGCTTAATGTACAGGGGAAGGTGAGATTTTGGGTTGTATGCTACTTTTTCACAGGAAAAACAAAGTTTTCCCAATAGAAGTGAATGGCTCCAAGGTGGCAATCGATATGAAGGCATGCATGAAGGTGGGTGATGAGTTTATAAAGCTTATGCAAGATTTTTCCATGGTTTTTGTGGTGGTGGAAGGATTATTTAAGGTTTGTAAGTACCTTATTCAACAAACCCTCCTTTGTAGGGCTTGATTTGTGCATAAAATAGGGGTTTTTTTGGAACAATGATTTATGGAGCCTTTTCGTCGCTAAAAATGTTTGATTCTTCAATTTTGTGACATGATGAATGACTGTTTTCAGTCCTTTGGTATTTTGGTGATAAACTGTGAGCATTTTATTGGTAATTTAGGCCTAAATTAGTAGCCCTTTCCAATGAACAATTCAAGAATAAAAGACAACTTTCAGTGCTCAGGCAGAGTTCTTTCACAGTGGTTTTGAGAGTCTAATAAGGAATCAATGTCCATTCCACCAATATAGGGTTAGATGGTCAGTGGAATGGGTTACTTTTAATGTATTTTCACTCTTGTGAGGTGTGTAGTTTCAGGGGTAACAAAAATATGATGTTAAGTTGCTGATTCAAGACAAAAATTTGAGTTTTTCCACTTGAGAATGGAGGTTTCAAGTAGGGTGTTGAAGAAATAACGTGTGCATGGGTTAGAAGATGATTCCAAAGGATTTTTCAGATATATTGAGACATGTTTCAATGATTGGTCGGAGTATTGGAGGTTTGTAAGTGTTTCATTCATGAAACCCTCCCTATTTTTGGTGTTTTCACCTTAAAAACAAGGCTTTACTGATTTTGTGTATTGTTGGGTGTTTTCCACCTTGAAGCTTGATGATTTGTCATTTTTTACACCTGTTCTAATATTTTTTGGGGTTTGGAAGAGTTTTGGTGTTGATTAAGGAGCATTTGGTTTGTTAATTAGACCTAATTGAGGGCTTTTACTAGTGGGCAGCATGTTGGTTCTCCTATATTTTGTGAAACAAGTGATATCTCTTTTGAATTATGTTAAAAAGGACTGTAAAGGGTATCTAAAAATATAAATTTTTTGAGAGGATTCATTGTGGTTAAAAGGAAATCACCCGATTTAAGGGTTTGTTATCTTATAAGGTAAATGGTGGTGTGTTTGCTTGAAACTGTAAAATCTGACAAAATGGTGAAATGGAAAGGTGTTTATGCTTTGAATCTGCTTTAATAATATTGTTAACGATGTCTAAGTTGGGATAAGGTGTAGAAGATAGGTTTGTTGACTTTGAATGATCGGATGAGTGAGTAATGTGAACCCTTTGAGCAGATTGATGATTGACTACAAGATAATAATAATGATTCTGTTGTATCAGGAGTTTGTAATCTGTAAATGGACTATTGGAATCAAAAAGTGGTGATTTGATGGTCTGGTAATGGGCTAATAGTAGAGATGCAAGGTTTAGTTGTCTTATTGCCTGGTTGGAATTAGAGGCTAATGAGCATGGTAAATGAGGGGATTGTTTTCACATGTCCTGATTTGAGTTTTGTTTACTTTTGATGAGATTGATGGTGTAGAATATGGTTTTGTTAAGGTGGAGCACTGCCTTGATGCCTTGAAGTTGTGTAGATTGGAATCCTGAATAGTGATTTTCGATGAAATTTAAGTGAAATGTTGAAGGTTATATATTTGATCTTCTCCTGATTCAAACGGGGTTTGATTTACCCTAATGAAATGAGGTTGTTGATGGTTTTGGTATAATGCTCTGCATTATATTGCTAATGATTATTTTACAAACCAAAGTATATGGTATTACATCAATGATGCACATGTAATCAAGTCATAAAATAAGTCACTAGGTGGTCACATTTTCAAGATATTGTCAAAATGTAATTATGCAGCAAAAGAGCATAAATCAAGGAAATTAAGAGTTAAATGGTAGTTTGCACCAAAGGAGGAAGTTGGAAAATCAGTTACTAAGTGGGAAACTTCTATAAAGAGCACTTGGGGGCGAGAAAAAGTAGATCTTGATATTCTTGTAATCAAAAATTTGAAATAAATCCATGTTTTCTGTGTTAGCAACAATCTTTCCTTTGTTTTTACCTTTATCTTGATTTTTTAAGAATTTCAAAAGAAAAATTCTTGTGTGATCAAATTTAGGAAGGTGTTATTATTTATTTCAAATAGTTGAGAGGTCATTTTTTAAGAAAAAAAAAGAATAAAAGGCAACTTTCAGTACCCGGGCAAAGTTCTTTCACAGTGGTTTTGAGAGTCTAACAAGGAATCAATGTCCATTCCACCAATGTAAGGTTATATGGTCAGTTTAATGGGTTAATTTTAATGTATTTTCACTCTTGTGAGGTGTGTAGTTGCAGGGGTAACAAAAATATGATGTTAAGTTGTTGATTCAAGACAAAAATCTGAGTTTTTCCACTTGAGAATGGAGGTTTCAAGTAGGGTGTTGAAGAAATAACGTGTGCATGGGTTAGAAGATGATTCCAAAGGCTTTTGCAGATATATTGAGACATGTTTCAAAGATTTTTCGGAGTATTGGAGGTTTGTAAGTGTTTCATTCATGAAACCCTCCCTATTTTTGGTGTTTTCACTCTATAAACAAAGGTTTACTAATTTTGTGTATTGTTGGGTGTTTTCCACCTTAAAGCTTGATTATTTGTCTGGTTTTACACCTGTTATAAGACTATTTTGGGTTTGGAAGAGTTTTGGTGTTGATTAAGGGGCATTTGGTTTGTTAATTAGACCTAATTGAGGGCTTTTGCCAGTGGACATCGTGTTGGTTCTCCTATATTTTGTGAAACAAGTGATATCTCTTTTGAAGTATGTTAAAAAGGACTGTAAAGGGTATATAAAAATGTATTTTTTTTGAGAGGATGCACTGTGGTTAAAAGGAAATTGCCCGATTTAAGGGTTTGTTATCTTACAAGGTAAATGGTGGTGTGTCTGCTTGAAACTGTAAAATCTGACAAAACAGTGAAATGGAAAGGTGTTTATGCTTTGAATCTACTTTAATAATATTGTTAACGATGTTTCTAAGTTGGGATAATGTGTAGAAGACAGGTTTGTTGACTTTGATGATCAGATGAGTGAGTAATGTGAACCCTTTGAGCAGATTGATGATTGACTACAAGATAATAATAATGATTCTATTGTATCAGGAGTTTGCAATCTGTAAATGGACTATTGGAATAAAAAAGTGGTGATTTGGTGGTCTGGTAATGGGTTAATAGTAGAGATGCAAGGTTTAGTTGTCTTATTGCCTGGTTGGAATTAGAGGCTAATGAGCATGGTAAATGAGGGGATTGTTTTCACGGGTCCTGATTTGAGTTTTGTTTGCTTTTGATCAGCTTGGTGGTGTAGAATATGGTTTTGTTAAGGTGGAGTACTACCTTGATGCCTTGAATTTGTGTAGATTGGAAGACTAAAGAGTTATTTTTGATGAAAGTTAAGTGAAATGTTGAAGTTTATATATTTGATCTTCTCCTTATTCAAATGGGGTTTGATTTACTCTAATGAAATGAGGTTGTTGATGGTTTTGGTATGATTCTTTGCATCATATTGCTAATGATGATTGTACAAATCAAAGTATATGGTATTACATCAGTGATGCACATGTGAGCAAGTCATCCTTATCAAATGTTCTTGGAAGTGAAGCGTACTTGTTGTTTTATCAAAAATTATAGCATTGGAATGAATGACTTTTATGCCTGATGTTTGGCATGCTATTTTTTATTCTTAGGTTTGTTGCTACACTTCAAAATGGAGAAAGCGGTTAACAAACATGTTTAAAATAAAAGTGTATTTTTGTTCGATTGAGAGGCACACAAATCTTGTTTTGAAATCTTCTCTTTTTCCCTGTGGTTCTGAATTCACTACTACAACTGATTGCAAGATCACTTCTATGTGTGCATTTATACAAATGAGAAAGTGTTGGAATTCTGGGAAAAAAAATTGTTAACACATTGAGGTCTTATGTTTGTTGAGTGCATTTTCAAGTGGATTGTTGGGAAGATGGAATTTGAGCCTAGGGAGGGTTTTTTTAATGTCTGAAGAATGCATTTTAAAAAATCAAACCTCAGAAGAGCAGATTTGGATTGTACCTATAGATGTAATAGCTAATCAATACCTGGATGAGTTATTAAGTACTTGTATCAATGAGAAAAATATTTATAGAATGTATTCTTTGCATGTAAAATATAGAGTCAAATGAAATTTAAGATCAAAAAAAAAAAAAAGTGAAAAATATCTTTATTTTTTCTTTTGTAAACCTACTAATTGCTTTGCTAGTAGGGATTAAGTTTACACATCCACCATTTCAAGACAACTCTTTTAGATTGTGCATAGGAGACTCGAACTTGGACATAGCTTTTACAAGCTCATTCAAAAACCAATTGTCCACAATCCTGGAAAAGACTTGCATACCCACAAAATAACAGTAGAAGAAATATATGTTGCAAGTATTGTTTTCAAGGGAAAAATCCAAAAAAAGAAAAAATAATTAATCAAAAACCCTTAGCCCTTTATCCAAAAGAATTTTTGGGCAGACCGAAACAATTTTTTAGGGTTTTTTTAAGTTCTCTAAATTTCAAACTTCGTGGATTAAATTCAGTGAACCCTGTGACTTAGGTCTCTACTGATGGAAACAGCTAAGGGATGTTCTTACTACCATTTTTAAGTAATCTTTCTTTCCCAAAGAAAACTAAGAAATGTGTTGGACACAGTAGGGTGTTTTTCCTGTGCTTGTCTTGTGTCCCATGTTACACAAATGAAACATGCAGTGTTGTTTACAAAGTTAAAAGATGGTACACAACAATAGAATACCAATGTGGCCATTTCACATACCATAGCTAAATGAAATCCAAGTCATACCTATGTCATGCATACAACTTTTGTAGGTATTTCTGGAGGTCCAAAAGGCCCAACTTGAAGTATAAGCTTCTACAGATATACCAAAAGAATGCTTTGCTTACCATACATGAATAAGAAACATAGAATCACAATAGAAAAGGAATCCAAATCTATTTTTTCACTATAAAGATGATTCCCCAGTCTTACCTGTAAAGCTATGTGTTGTTGAGGTTGAGCTAAGACATTCTCTTAGTCTGGTTTTGGTTGACCACTGCTATGAGAAGGAAATAAGATGGCCTCAGTTAGATTTTCGGAAGTACAGATTAAAAACAAATAATATATATTCAATTGTATTATATCCTCATGCATGTCTATACTTGGTTGTAGCACGTCGAACAGTTAAAGTTTTATCTCCCAATTTAGGGAAGCACATGCAATGTTTATCACAGCTGGATCCTAATATTTTTGATAAAATTAATTAGCATCTTGAATATGACAAGAAATAATGATGCTTGTATCAGAGTACTGAAAATGCCATTTCAAATAAAATTTGTTCAAAATTTACAAAAATATCAACATGCGGAAAGGCTCACCTGGTAGACACAAAACCCATAACCTTTTGAATTCCTGGTATCTCTATCTTTACATTCACCTGTACATTCACCTATGTTCTATGTAAAATTTCAGAAATTTTTCATCTTGTCTACTGTGATATCAGAATCAAACTTGAAAACAAATATGAAAAATTTGAAGCTTCTTATTTAAATTCACCATTCTCATAACTGAATTGCTTGTGTATTCACAGTCAAACCACCACATAATGAAATAATTAGGAATGACTTTATAGTTTTCATCAGTAGGTGGAAAATTAGTTTGAGAATACTAATTGTATCAATTCTATTGAGATAAACAATGAAAATAGACTATTACCTGTTTGTTTGCAAATGACCCACAGGTTGAAAAAAACGGCAGCTAGGGCATAACATTTTCTATAGATGCTAATCATTAAATATCCAATGCAATAATCAATTCCCGCCACACCCATTGTAAGATTTCCCGCCAGAAGAACCTGCATCTGAGTGTGATGTCGAGGCTATAACAGAAGATGCGAGAGCCAACTTAAAGCCATCAAAAAGATGGGAAAAAAGATCAGTTTCATTTCAATTTTAGGGAAAAAGTGTGGGAAAATTAATTATATTTTTAGGGAAAAGTTGTTTTTTCTATTGAGACAATATAAAATTTAAAAAATAACTTAAATATGTTTAATTTTTATTGTCTTAATTTGAGATAATGTAAAATAAAAAATATAACTTAAATATGTTTAAAATAAAACTAGCAATTGCACCTTGGTGTGCAATGGGTACGCTGAAGAGGTGTGGAAGGTCATTAAGAGAAAATTTGGGTCTATTTTTTGCATTCATCAAAATGGTAGGGTCTTTATCAAATGATATTGTTTGTGTGAAAAAGGTCTCAATGTATTGTGAAGATTTCAATTTTATTTTTTTTGCAAGTTTATAAATGTTTGAAGTGATATTTTCTTTTCTTGGTACAAATAAGGACCAACAAAAGTAGATTTTTTTGAAACATTCTAGATCATTGAAGAAACCCACAATATGCAAAAACCAAATGCACTCTATGATGGATGTTAAAGGTGCAGTAAAGCCACCTAGACAATTGTCTTCGAAGGTGGGAACACAAACAAAAACACCAAGTGCAAAGTCAATACAATTATCTGATCCAAGAAAGGAAATGAGTAAGATATGATCTGGATTTGATAGGCATGTTATTTGGTTCTTTGCAACACAGTATTGACAATGCAGTAATGAAAAATGGTGTGCGGAGCAATAAGAAAAAGGCTTCTTCGATAATTTCTAGCGAAGTTAGAAATGACGAGCTTCAAAAGTGAATAATGCCATGTCCTACAAGTGTGTAGAAACCACTTACTTCAAAGACTCCAATTCAAAAGCCTCGCTAGATCAAAGAAAGCTTTCGATGTTTGTAAAGCCAACACCAAGACTTGTGAACAAATTTGAAGCAAGGTCAATAGTGAGGCCAATCCCAAAAACTAGACTTGTAAAAGTACTAGATAAAATTCACTTGTCCCCTATTTAAAGGTACACAACCAAAACTAACTCACTTCTATTAACACATGTATAATTTTAGTCTTTGCTATCTTATTTTAGTTAAGTTACATACTCAACTTTTATATTAAAAATGTCACCTACATTTAATTCATTTTAGTCATTCAACTCACATTAGATATTTTAAAGGAGATAATTTTTAATTTTTGGAAGTGTATTCTTGAAAATGATTTTATGTAAGAAATATATTGTAATATGGGTAAAAAATTATTTTAAAAAAATTGGCATTCATAATTAAACATACTTATTCAAATTATACAACATATTTGTATGACATAGACTATTAAATATTAAATATTTATATTTAAAAAAATTAATCTAAATTTACAAATTATGGATAACTCCTTTTCCAATAAGTATTAAGTTAGGTAGAATATAAATGAACTAGAAGATCCAATTTGTATATATAGACATTAAAATGCTAATATTAAAATTTATAATAAGATTTTAAGAAATCAAAAGTTTTTATCATTACAAATATACATGAAAACAATTCATATATATTTATTCAAATTTACTATGTATATAATTTACTTTCATATTGATTTTTTAATTATTATTTATTTGTATATAAACTTGTTTTACCCAAATTAAATAATTATAATTATATTTTAGAAATATGTATTAATCATTGTACAATATTAATCTTGATATTTTCTCATTTATTTAGTCATTTAGTTGTGATTTTACGCGATGACCAAATTAGTCACTTATAAATGACCAAGTTAGTCATTTATTTGTCAAATTCTACTAGTGTTAGTCACATGACTAAAATTTTTAGTCACGTAGTCATTTATTTGCCAAATTATACTAGTGGAGAACCAAAGGAGCAGAGTCCAGAAAATTGACCACATGCAATGTTTGACCTACCTGCAACAAAGGATGTCCAAGAAACCCCAACTTCTTCCAAAACACTAAGAACAAGAAAGAGGAAAGGTGGATCTTCCTCTGCACCCAAGAAAGTGTAGAATAAGAAACCCACCTAGCCAAGGCATTCACACTGCTTAAAAAAGAAGGGTGTTATGAGGAGTAGTATCAAGAAGCAGGAGGAAGAAAATACTGTGATAGTGGAAGATTCAAAATTAAAAGAAAATGTTTCTAAGGATGTTCACACATTGATTAAAAGAAAATGGTATATTTCAACAACCTTTGAATATGATTCATAGGATATTTTTGTTTCTAATAAGAGAAGGAAGAGAACCCCACAAAGCCCTATTAGTGAGGGTTGTGATTATACTATGGGAAAGGATGGCAATTTTTGGAGGATGGGTGTTTGTGTATAGAAGAAAGGAATGTAAAGAAATAATTATAGGAAGCACTGGATAAAATTAAATACTTAGAGGAATTGGTGAGGACATATGAACAGAGAGACAAAGAAAGGGACTTGAAAATTAAGGAGTTGGAGGAGAAGCTTCATACATATGGGCATGGGTCTAAATTAGACTTACTTGTACAACTTTCCATAGTGAAGTTGGGAAGTACAAAAATTATAGTTGAAACCAGAAGACCCCCTTTCACAAGGACTCCAACTCATCACACTACAATGTCTCTAGGATACAAGTTATGGGAAACAACTCAAGAATTCTCCCAGTAAAAAGAAAATTGGGAGAAGGAAAAGGAAAAGGAAAATATAATTGTAGACCATAATAGAATATTGGAAAACAAGGAAGTTGAGTTGAAGAAAATGGTAGTTAAAATTGAAGAAATAGTAGATAAGGCTACCCAAATCATCAAGTGCGGAACTCCTGCTAGAGTCTATTCTTTGTTTTTAAAGGATAAATTCTTAAGCTTTCAATTCAGTCAACTAATCAGTAACCTGCCAATTGCAATGAGCATAAATTTTGACTTTTTACATATTTTTGTTGATGCCACACCTTATGTACATGACCAATTATGTGAATTTTAATTACATAATTATGTTGTGCCAAATAATATAGAATGGAACCCATTGATATTTTTGGATGATTTACAAATCAAGGAACTAGTGTCCTACTTCAAAAATGAGACACTAAGGGGTGAAATTATACAGGATCATGTTGAAAGGGAGAAATCAATTTCTCTCCAAGTCAAGAAGGAATCCAAGGACCTCAATGAGATGATAGAAGAATGGAAAGAAATTATGAGGTGTAAGGGCAGGAAGATTATGAATTTAAGGTTAAAATATTATGATAGGATGCAGAGACTAATTGTAGGGCTTATCCACCATTCTTTTCATTTTGTACAAGAAAGATGGGATAGTTTGACCCTTGAGTTGCAAAAATTGGAACCCCACTTTGTATACAACTTCATAGCTATGCTTGAAAGGACCCACAGGTACATGGAAATTGAAAAAGAAAAGGCACTTGAATGGGTACCTCTTACCTTCTCTCCACCTATTTTTTTATACCTAGTGCCACATTGCACAGGGGAAAAGAATGAAGAACAGGAAGAAGTTGAGGATGTCAGGTGGGAAAGACTTTCATGCTATGAATTTTTTTCCTTGAATCAACTAAAAGGAGTGGATGCAATCATAGACCTCAGGGAGATGACCTTGTAGTATAACCTCCAGTCTTCAAATCTCTTTTCTTGAGGACAAGCAAATGTTTAGTTGGGGGGATGATGAGGGCAATCATTAGTTAGTTTTTTTTTGCTTTAGTATGTGCTTTTAGACATCTCCATGCACTTATCTCATGCATATTCCTAAACTTTACTATCTTTTATTATCATCATACAAACTTGAACTTGGTTTTAATAAGTATATGAAAATATGGTTATGGTATGATAGTTATTGTATGGTTAATATGTGAATATGTATGAAATGCAATGAATATTTGTGTTTAAACTATGGTTATTAGTATTGTGTAGATATTGTGTGAAATAACTCTTTGCATCCAAGGAGCCAAAGTAGGCAAACTATAGCCTGCAACAACTAAGGGGTGCAACCCATAGCCAAAGGCGTTTCAGACAACGATGCAAGGGAATTTCTAGAATAAATAGAGTGCAATAGTTTATGAATTAGAGGCATCCATTTGTTAGGAATATTATGAGCCACCATGTAATTTAATAAGACTACTGAAGGAGAAGAGATCTGCCACAATTGGGAATCCAACGAGACTTTTTTTATAGTCCACGTTTCAGTTTTACCATTGTAGCAGACTAGTAGTCCTATTCAAATTGTTCTTCCTTTTCAGTTATGTTTTTAGTTACTCAGACTTTGTCACACTCTATTTCTTAGGGAGTGGTGATTTGCATTTAGATTTCCATTTTGAGTACTTGTTTCAATAAAAATCCCCGCACCTATACATGGTTCAGTGGTCAAGGTGAATAGTTAGTTGGTAAAAAAATGCAACAAATATAGCAGATAGATATGTTTAGTTTTTTTTTTTTAACAAAGACAATGTTGTTCCAATCATGTTCTTATGAGTATGAAATCCTAGAAGATTCTTATTAGATTGTGATATCTTGAGTTATGCAATAAAGAGGTTCTTAGTTACTGTTATGTTGAAGCTAGATTTGAGTTTATAATGTGGAGATAGTCACTTGAGAAAGGGACACTGAAGGTAACTATTCCCCACTTTACTTTATGTACATTTATTTATTTTATTACAATAGTTACTTTCATGGTTGTATCTGTCTTAAACAAATTCTTCATGTCGTAAATTTAAAAAAAATAGTGAATAAGATCTTGTCTTGTATTCATGTTTTATTTGTTTCCATGTATTGTCCTCTAGAGTGAGTCAAGTTAATTAAGTTAGCAGTATTTACATAATATTTTTCTTGACGGTGAAATAGTCACAATGTTTAGTTGTAGGCACCCATAGTAATAGTTTCAACATTACATCTTTTCACAATTATGCAATTTGAGTTTTCCGGCATGTGTAAAAACCTATACTAAGATGATATAGGTAGTAAAGAGTCTGTGAATGCATAGATAGTGCGAGCATCATCACAAGATTATGTTAGCCCTGGTTGATAATTAAATGAAGGTATTTCAAGGGTTTAGTGGATTGTTCAATTAGGACTCCCTTTGAATTGTGTGTTTGACACCAAGTTTACTGAACATTAGTGGGCCTCTACACTTTTTCCCACATGGTTATCCAATATTTCTTTTATCTCTTCCTTCTCTGAAGTAGGTTCCAAAATATTCTACTTCTATTTTATTAGTCCATCCTCCATATCTCCTTCATGATACTCTATCAAATTAGAAACATTGAACACAAGAGATATGTTTATCCCACTCAACAACTCTACCTCATAAGCATTTCCTAAATCATGCTTCTTCGAGATCTTGCATGGTCCGAATTTCTTCATTTTTAACTTGTTATATGTTCCCATTGGTAACCTTTCTTTTCTCAAGTGAAATATGAATTCATCTGCAACCTACAATTCCTTAAATCTTTGCTTATGATCTGCTTAGCCTTGTACTGAGAATTCATTTTATTGATATGATTTATTACCTCTTCATCCAAGTTCTTCAGGTGCTCTACAAAATCTCTAGCCTCGACACTTCTCGTTTCCCCTGTGTCCATCTTTCTCAAACCAGAAGCATTCCTCAAAATACTCCCATGTGAAATATGGAATGGTGATTTATTAGTACTTATGTTGATAGAATTAGGGTAAGAAAATTATGTCTGTGGTAAAATCAAATCCCATACCTTAGGCATGTCTCCTACAAAGCATATCAATAGATCACCCAAACTTCTATTCACCACCTTTTTTTGTCTATCAGACTATGGATGGTGTGTAGAACTGAACTTCAAATTTTTCTTCAACTTCTTCCATAAGGTCCTCTAGAAATAACCAACAAATTTGGTATCTCTGTCTAAAACTATACTCTTTGGTAGACCATGTAGTCTCACCACCTCTCTAAAAACTATTTTTCCAATGTGAACATCACTTGTCTTATGACACGAAATGAAATGTGTCATCTTGGAAATAATTTCAACCAACACAAATATTTAATCATGTCCTCTCTATGTCCTTGGTAAGCCAATAAAAAAATACATGCTAATATCTTCCCACAACTTCTCTAGTACATGCAATGGCTTATATAGCCCAATATCCTAACTTATCCCTTTAGTAATTTTACATATTCTAAAACTTTTTATAAACTTCCTTACATCATGCTTTAACTGTGGCCGATAATAATTTTCACTAACAAGAGCAATGGTCTTATCTCAATCAAAGTGTCCAACCAATCTACCACTATACTTCTCCTTGATTAGGTTCTCTCTCATATAAATCCTCATATTGCACAATTGGTTTCCTCTAAACAACATCCTACCTTGGATTAATAAATCCAACCATTTTCTCCTATCTAAAGCAACAAGTTCTAAACAAGCCTTCCAAGCCTCTAAAAATTATGGATCTTTAGGATACAAACCCTTGAGTTCATTGAACCCAAAAACCTCTATTCTCATCTCTATCAACAAATTTTCCTTTCTAATTAAGGCATCTACTTGTAACTTTGTTTGACCTTCCACACCTGTGCTTCAAAAAAAAAGTATAAATCTATAAAAACTTAGTATAAATTTTAAGTGCCTTTGATTTATATTTCCTTGACTATTAAGATACTGCAAGCCTAATGATTAAAACAAACTATTTTGGAAAAAAATAATGCCTCCATTTCTTTAAAGCCTAAACTATAGCATAAAAAATCCTAATCATAGACAAAATATTAATTTTTAGTATCATTCAACTTCTCACTAAAATAGGTAATGAGCTTACCTTCTTGACTCAAAACAACTCCTATGGAACTACCACTAGCATCACAATCTACCTAAAAGATCTTGTTGAAATCTAGAAGTTCCAAAATAAGTTGCTCTATGACTTTTTTCTTCAACATATCAAAAATCTTAGCTACTCCTGTAGTCCACTTAAACTCCTTTCTATCCTCTCTCATTGTTTTAGTTAGGGGTGCACAAATACTACTAAAATTCTTAATAAACATTTTCTAAAAACTCTCTAGACAATGAAATGATCTTACCTCTATAACACTACTTAGTGTAGGTCATTCAATGATATCCCTCACTTTTTATGGATCCATTTTAATACCCTCAACTGAGATAATAAATCCTAGATACACCAACTCTTTCTTCACAAAACTGCATTTCTTCAAATTAATCAACTTCTCCTCCCTTAGCTTCTCAAAAACTCTTTGGATATGCATAAAGTGCTCCTCAAATTTCTTATTGAAAATCAAAATGTCATCCAAATAAAAAATGACAATTTTTACTAAAAAATCTTCCAATACCTCATTTATAAGCACATAAATGTGCTCGGTGTATTGGTTAGCCCAAATGGCATGACTAACCACTCGTAAAATCCCTCTTTAGTCTTGAATGTTGTCTTCCAATCATCTCCCTCTTTGATACGCATTTGATGATACCCACTCTTTAGGTAAATCTTCATGAAGTATTTGGATCCACTCAAACAATCCATAAGGTCATCCATCCTTGGCAATGGAAATGTATATTTGATTGTAATCTTGTTAATGGTTTAAGAGTCCATCCACATTCTTCATTCTCCATATTTCTTTGGTTCTAGTACTATAGGTACCACACATGGACTCAAACTCTCTTAAATCAATCATTTCTTCAATAGTTGTTGAACTTATCTATTCAACTCCTCATTCTCTGCAAGAGTCATTTTATGGGTTGCCTTATTAAAAAGAAATTGGCCCCTGGTATCAAATCCATCTAGTAACTAATCTACCTCACCAGTGGCAAGCCCTCAAGTACATTATCTAATACAATGTCATGGAAATCCTCTAATAAATTTGATACTTCTACTAGTATATATTCACCTTCTTTATTAAATCTAAGAATCAATACATAACACATATGTGCATGCTTCATAGCATCCAAAACCATTCTACCATGAACTAAACAAATTATGGCACTACTACATAAATTTTCTTCCACTTCCATCAAGGGCTTTAAATTGTGGTAAACTCTACCCTTTGTCAGGGAATAATATGTTGGCATATCCATCATGTACTACACATTGATCAAATTGCCACAATCTCTCCAATAAGATATGACAAGCATTCATAGGCATGACGTCACACAATACTTCATCACAATAATTCCCAATCTTGAACTTCAATAAACATTGCTCATTGACCAAAGCTCTATGGTCCTTTGGTATCCATGCAATCCGATATGGATGGGGATGTATCCTTCTCTCCAACTATATTTTTTGAACTATCTCCTCTAAAATAAGATTATCAGTGCTACCACTATCAATGATAACATTGCAGACTTTATCTTCACATTTGATCCTTGTGTGAAATAATATCATCCTTTTAATTGGAGCTTTCTCCTCATTTATCAAGACTCTCCTTGTGAGAAGAACGTCTTCTCTTACAACATCTTAAGAATTCTTAAATTCAACATCTTCATCTACACATGCAACTCATGCATTTCCTTCAAGTCTTCTATTGGTCATTCCTTGATGTTGTGGACACTCATATGCTTGATGTCCTTCTTCTCCACATTGGAAACAGGTTCCACGAAAACCTCCTCTTCCAAGGCTTTGTCCAAGCCTTCCTCTTCCTCCTTAGTCACCATTACTTTTCTCATGAGGGTGATAGGAATGATCTCCTTTCTAGTTATCATCGTTTCTAGCTTCTTCCTCCTTTTGGTCTTCATTTCATCCTCCATATGATATTTCATTAGTCCTTTCACCACAACCTCTTCCTATTTTCTTTCTTTAAAATCTTCTATTCAACTTATCTTCTACCTTCAAGGAAAAATGATAAGAATCATCAATAATAGTCATTCTAACCAGACTTAGATCCTCTTGAATGCTTAGCTTCAACCCATTTATATAACGAGACACCTTCTCCTTGTTGGCTTCAGAATGGCTTGATTTGATCATAACCCTATAAAACTCTTATTTGTAATATTTGAAAAACCTACCCACCTACTTCAAACCTTTCATCATTTTTAATAAATCTAAATCATTATCAATAGGATTCAAATACCTCTTTAGATTTTCCACCATCCGATCCTTTCTTGTTATTTTTTATTTCCCTCTTCTATTTCTTTCTAAATGTACTTCTTTCCACCAAATATTGGCATGACCTTTTAACTTGGTATTCACAAATTTGACCCTCTTAGGTTCTTCCACCTCCTCATACTCAAATTAATCCTCCATATCATTGATCCAGTTGATCAACTCTTCTAGGTTAAGATTTCCAAAAAATGTAGAAACATTAATCTTTGTCCATTTTCCAATCTTGGAGATGGCCTTAAACAATCTGACTTGTTCATGATCTACTGCATCTTGTTCTTCTTCAATTTTTTCTTCTTATTTATCTTAATCTTCACTTTCATCTCCTCTTCTCAGCTCAAACCATGTATGCAACTCCTCTTGTAGTGCTTGAGCTTGTCTCTGCGGGGCTCTAAAACCCTCTTTTGGTACAACAATATTTCTTCCACCACCATGGTTTCTTTACAGAGGCATTCCAATTACTTTTCTCACAAACCTACAACCACAAGTCCTAGTGCAAATTGTCTCATGTTAGGTGATCTATTTACACACTCAATAAAACCTTCTCTAATACTCCTTGATGAGGAGTCACTCCACCCCAACACCCTCATATAGCACAACAATAAATATCAACACAAAAAATGTAGGAAATAAAACAACCCACTTTCGATTTCTTCCAAAAAATGAAATTACAGATTCAAAAATTACAATGCTACAATCAAATGGGCTTGTCTCACTACAAAGAAAATCAACTCACTAAGAAAAATCTACAGTTCAGAGCCACAATTTTCACTAGAGGAGCTGCCTCTTGTAACCTTAGTTCCACCCTTTATTTGACACCAATGGCCACCTTAGAATGTTATGGAAAGTGTAACTCCCCCCCTTTTTTTGTACCAAAAGTCCAGTCATTCAATTTCCCGCCCAGGAAGATATTTTATTGATATTCATTTTTTGGTGGAACAACTTCCCAGAGCCATAAATTTTGACTCGAGTGTCTAATTTTCTATTATAATATGTCATAAGAAAGTTCTTGAAGAGATCTACAATGCCGAAATAGTCCATTTTTTGAGATTGTGTAAGGCTTCTAAGGGTTTCAAATTTAAGTTTGAAGTTGTACTAGAGAAATTTCTCAGGACAACAACTTTAATATCTCCCAAACGATACATGATATTGAGATGATTATTCTACCATCGGATACATTTTTCAATTCCAATTCTTGGGGTAAATTTTGAAGTCCACACTAGCCTATTTAGGCTGACTTACTAAAAATAGTAAGTGCTCATTTTTTACCTTTTTTACTTATGATTATATTCCACCCCTTAATGTCATCATGGGACTCAAAATCACAAAAGAAAATAAGGAAACACAATTATTTGGGTGATGCAAGATTTCCCCTACACCACTAGATGCTCCTAAATCATCATAAGTATGGTATATATGAGGTATTGGTTAGTTTTTTATCACTATATTATGAAATTTGTTCTTATTGAACACTTTTGGAAGTTTCCCCCTTTAAAGTGGCTTATTATATAATAGTATTATTGACTATTTACATATTATTTCTCTTATATTCTTTTGTGTGCAATTTATTTTATTGCATTGAACATGACTTGATTATATTTGTGCACATCCCTTGGCACTAGTCTTGATCTTTAATTTATCCATTATTTTCCTTGGGTCAAATTAGTGTAGAAATTACCCCTATATCTTTAAATTCAAATTTAATCATGGGTCGAAGTTGACCCTTTCCTAATTAGTTATTTTTCAACTTGAGTAGAAAACATTTCAAAGTGTGTGCTAGGGTTTTGTATAAAGGGAAAAATCTACTTCAATTTTATGAATCTTAGGTATTTTATTCAACTTGTATTATCAACTATAGAGCACCAAAGTATTCATTGTATGATCAACTTACATCAACATTTTTACTTAGTGACATATTAGGGCATCTTACATGGTCGCTTGTTGTCTTCAATCCTTGTTCTAAAAATATTGAATCATAATCTTAGGATTTGACCAAAGGAGAAGATATTTGTCTAGAAAAATCCCAAAGATGTTTACCAAAATTTCCTATTTTTTAGATATAGGTTGCAAATATTTTCAATCAATTATAAGTGATTAGTTTATTTTTGTACATAAGGTCCATTTCTATAGCTGCAAATTTGAATCAAGAGAAAGAATAATTTAGTTAATCATTTGGGAGAGTTTATTAGGAACGCACGTGATCGTATATTATAATTTGGATCAATTGAATGTAGTCATTAGTAAATACACCCCAATTCACACACTAAGTCCTAATATGTGTTTTTCTCTTTCTAAAAATGAATGCTTATCTATCAATTATTAACCTTAGCTCCATTTTTTAGGGCTATTTATTTACTTTTGTTGAGTTTATTTATTTTACCCTAGATTATATGGAAAAAAATTATCTCCTTTCCTTTAAATGAAGCCATCTAACCTTACATAGCCTAGGTCTCAAAATTTAGGGTTTTTTTAGATATAAGCATGCTCAATTTTTATATTTTATATCATCCATACCCTAATTTCATGCTTTTTATCCTTTTTAAGTTTGCATTTTGTTTATTTTTTAGTCTCACTATCATCCCAATCTCCCTTAGCTAAGAAACCTTTCTTTGAGTTATACAATGGTTATGAGGCAAGCTACACCTAATGTGATTGTAAATCTAAATAATAGTTCCCAACATAATAAAGAGGAAACATTTAATCATGATACCTATACCAATTTTATGGGTATGAGATACATTGCTTAGAATACACAATGTTATCTTCCAATTTGGCATATTTGTTTAATGATGTAAATCCTACATAGTTGGTTGATGTTCTTCATAAATTGTTGATTAAAAAACCATAAGGTAATGGTCAAGAAACCCGCTCCTACCCCATCACAAATTGAAAATTGTGCAAGAGGAAATTAAAATGTTAAAGAACGTAGGCGTAGACATCATGCTATTGCTCTTCAATTGGAAGAAAAGAATAAAATAATGCATGATAATCTAACACCTATGGAAACAGCTCAAGAAGAATTGCAACTTTTACCAAAACAAGACATGGAACCAAAATAGGAAGTGAAACAAGAGAATACAACTGCTATTTTCATAAAACCTCACATTATGATTAACTTGGATGATGAAGATCAAATTGATGAACAAGTCCATAATGAGCTTAATTTGAAGTCTTCAAAGAAAATGAATTTAGATGGGGACAACCATGATGATCCTCCTAATGAGAGTGACCCACCATGTGTTGAACTTGGAGATGATCCTAGTACAAAACTTGTCATAGTCCCTCTAGCTACATTTTTTCCTTCCCTATATGATGAGCAAGATTAGGATGCAGATGATTTGATCTAGGTCAACTTGCATGGGAGGTACTCTTTATGTTTGTTTTATGTATTTTTTGTGTTTGCTTACATGCAATGTAGTCTCTCATGTTGTGTTTCTTTGTGTATCTTTGTGTTTGTGAGTTTTCTTTGGATGACCCGTGTTGCTTTGTTGGCATAGGGATACAAAGGAAACAAACTTGTCATGACATTATTCTATTTGTATCTTCATTATTCTATATCTTATCAACTTTATCTTTTTTATTATTATCTTGTGTTTTCCTTTTGGGGATGATGCAATTCATTGAGACATTTAGTCTCTTCCATGTTGAACCAAAATTCATTAGTCTTCTCTCTCTATGTGGCATTCCTCCATTGTGTTTTTTATTCCATGAGTATTTGGGGAATGATGCCAGTTATTAACTCTATTATATCACTGTAGCAAATACATATACTGACCCCGGATCTATGGATCCCTTATGTGTTCATATTCTATGTTATTTGTTGCATTTCATTTGGGTGAAACCCCTTATCATGATGTATCTTTATTTGGAAACATATCATTGGCCTAGGGATTTCCAAATAATTTCTTGTGATCTTTTAAAGCATGATGTTTATCATTTTTCTACTTTAAATTAATTGCATACAGCATGGTATTTTGCAATTTCTTTAAATTCGGGTCATATATTGGCATTATTTACTTCACTTTGTTCATTGGAATTGAACTTAGTGTTGTGTTGGCATAGCATTTTGTAGCACCTTATCAAAGTTATCAAGGAGTATAACTCTTGGTATGGTTGTCATGGGCACACACCTAGTGAAAATTGGTCCTCACTAGAACTAGTGTAATTCTCATTTTTCTACCTTGTCTTGGGGGCTCACCTAGTGAATACCGAACTTCGCTAGCCCGTGTGCCTTCCTATTTGTGATTCACCTAGAAAATATTGGACTTTTCTATTGTGTGATTAATGAACGCCTTTGGTGTGGATCCTATCATAACACATTTATTAATCCATACCCTCCTTCTACATTTCATGTTGATATTATATGTCTATGTATGTTTCCTTGTTGCATATCATACATGTGTGTTCCTTTCTTCTTCTGTTGGTTTTCCATGGGACCTTAGATCTTGGGGGCTTGATCACCTCCCTTTGTCCTTAGTCGTCCAATCTCTTCAAGATTTGGATAATCAGACCTCTCTTGACATAGATTTTATACTTCAGTGTGAGTTCGAGTGTAAGTTCATACTCTCACTAAAGTGGGGGATAAATATAGCATCGTAAATTGTCACCCTTGAAAATTTCACACTATGTTTTTCTCCCCCTAAATTATTGAGCCAAATTGTGTCCCTAATTTCCTAAATTATGTATTCTATAGCCTATTTGTACCATTTTCTGAGAAAGTGCAAGAATTGAACAAATACATCCAATTCTGTCAGGGATAAATTTTGGCCATGTTGGAGTGGCCATTTTGACATTCAAAATTCAAATTACAGATGTCGGCTATCAGGATTTAATTCTTAGGAATTTAGATAAATTCCTATAAATAGCTAGTTATTGCATCATTTTAAATCTATCTAGGAAATCATTGGACAATTATTATCAAAAGCACTATCAAGCAAGTCAAGAGCAACATTTCACAGGTTTATTGCAGCAATTCGAGATCCTAACATCATGTCAAATCTTATGTGAGTTTATGTGTGGTCATGTTATCATTATTTTATGAAGGCTAACATTTTTGTAGGTCCCCAAAGCATTCAAGCAAGTAAGATCCAAGACCTTGAAGTGATACGCATGACTTCAGTCCTTCAAGGAAGCCATTGAAGAGTGGTGAGTTGCAGCACTTTGTGATTTCATCATTCTTTCCTATCATTTATCCATTTTATCATTAACATTGTCATTGTGGAAGTGGAAACATGTACACAGGGTTTGACTGAGGTAAGCCCCTAAATGGCCAACATTTTCCCTCTCTTTGAATGTGTAGATTTTAGGTTTGAAGAGGATTGAAGGGAGCTTGAAGACAATTTTTCCATTGTTGTATTTGATGTCCTACAACTTGCCTACTCATAAACACTCATCTACAAAATTATCTGACAGTGTTCCAACAACTTCGTAACTATAAATCAGAAGCTTGGATCTATCATCAGAGGATCACAAAAGTAGAGCAAAAAAATGCCTACAAGGACCTATACACCCTAGGTTAAATCTATCCTTCTATAGAACTTAGAACAAACTTCTGGTGACAGGTACACAGTCCTCTGCACTTCCCAGATCTTCCTACAAGTTGTTGTTTTAGTTTGTGCATTGACATGATCTTGCATTTTTCATATTAGATCATATAGTCTAATTATTTTAATCATAAAAAATCAATTCCAAATCATTCTAATCCTTAATAGGATGGAGATTCAGGTTTGATTAGCTCACCTTCATGGTTGAAATTCAATCTACTCACTTTGTTAATCTCCATCTTAACAAAACGTAGGAAAATACCCCACATGCCTAACCATTTGAATCCTAGGTTTACATAGTAGACCTAATTTTTCTTTGTTTCAACTACATTGCAAACTAACCATTGGGGATAGGCTCAATTATATTATGATCCAACCAGTTAATTCTCTATTTTTCATAGACATGAAAACATGAGGCATATTTTATGGGGATGCCCATTTATTTTTTATTATATAAGTAAGGAAGGGCCCTAATCCCATAGCAACAAAAGGAGGTGGAACAACAAAAAAGCGAGATAGATTGAGAGACAGACTAGGGATGCCCATTTGTTAAAAATAATGGAATTTTGTGTTTAATGACTTGCCTACTATTTTTTAACATAATATAAGTGAGAAATAGGCCTTACTTGGGGCTAGGTTACATGCTAATTTTATTGTTGATGGTGTTATACATGTTATTTTGTTGCATATATAGAGAAACAAGTGTAAAAAATCTTTAATCATCATAATGATCGCCAAGAATTTTCATTTCTAAGGATTTACTCTAACGTGTTTTATTGTCTTGCCTCCTTATTTTGTTAGCTTCATGTAGAGTCCAAGAGGAAGTTAAAGATGAATTTTCCAAATTCAACAAATCAAATTACAACTGGAGTAGCTTCTGAATAAAAAGAGGGTTTATACAAGTAAAGGATTAAGGTCTTTTCTATAGAGTTGAGTGTTGTTCTTTTGCTTCAGTTGGCTCTTATGTCTCCTTACTTGCTCCAGTTTATTCTCAATCATTCACAGTCAATACTATTGATTAGTTTTGTTTTCTTCTTGGAGAAGACAATGTTGGTGTAATATTTGTTTGTAATATGATATGCATACAATTTCTTCTTTCAATATTTAGTTGTAATCTTATATTTGTAAATTGCATTCCTTCATTATTAAAAAATATATATTACTAGATCCATATTAAGATAACTTGTGTTAGAACATTATGTTATTAGGGGTCACACTCTTATAAAATTTATATATCATTCTAATATAAGGCTATAAAACTTTATATATATTATATATTGTGTTAGGCATATCCTATTTAAAATAATTACATGAAATTAATAACTATTATATTTTAATAAGGTGAAAAATAGGGTAGGGGAATGTGGCGTTCCCCCAATTTGAAATGTAGGCCCATTTCTCACTATTTCATTAGGAAATGAGATTCACACAAAGAAATAACTTATAACCCTTGGGTGAGTCAACTCAATGAGGGAATCTATTGATTTTCTTATGCTTGAGGATGGGGGTTTAAGCCTGAACAACACTTTTGGGAGAAAAACTAAAAATAGAAAATTTACTCAATTATGCTCATTCAAAATTGAAACAACAATTTGAAGGTCAATACTAATAGAAATAACAAACTTAATGCAAATATGAGAAGGGAAGAACACTATGTATGAGTCACCAAAAGGTAGTTTCAAGAGGTTGTTTGGGACTTATTCACCCATGGGTAAATGGGTCATTGCTCAGGGTTTTCAAGCAACTATCGGGAGCCTCTAATGTCATTATATAGCTTCTATTTGATTCAAGTTGCAGTGTCAGAAAGTCAAAAATCAGATCTATAGGTGAGTTTTCATAAATTAATGACAACTTTGACAACTTTTCCAATCTTTCACTTTGATAGATCTTCAATACTTCTTCAACCTAAAATATGCAACACAAAAACAAGAGGAAAAAATTGTTTGTTTTTGGTGAATGGGGGTTTTCCTTGGTCAAACCCCGTTTGGGTAATTAAACCTTGAATTGAAATAATGAAATGTGAAAGGAATGATGAATGAACAATGCTATGTTGTAACTCACCAAACCCTTGAATAAACCTTTGGAATTTTGTAATATTGATCTTGATCTCACATGAAATGGTTTCAATGGATTTGGATCTTGATGCTTTAATTGATGCTTTAAATGCTTGACTTGATCTTTGAAACCTACATCACAATGTTAGCTCCAAAAACATGCATGATGCTTAAGACTTTGACATGATGCTTGAGATCTTGATTGCTGCAATAAATCATTGATAAATATTCTCTTGAATGCCCTTGATCATAAAATTTTTTCTTGTAAACTTGAATGAATTCTCTCTTGAAAATATAGATTGCTTACTCTAGTTGATTTAATAAAATAACCTTGTATTTATAGGTATGTATCCTTAATTTCCCGAAAATTAAACATTACAAGCTGACATCAAAATTTGAATTTAGAGATGTTAAAATACCACCAAAAACATAATTTAAATTTAGGTTCAAAGGCCTAGGGTGGACCCATTCGCCCATGGGCGAATGGGTCACACATCCCTATTCCTAGAACACGCATTGCTCAAGATAAAGTGTTATGTGTTGGCATTAATTATTGTCGGGTTTCCCCTTTGGAAAATGTAACTTATTAGGCTTGTAGATGTAAAATAGGGCTTATTAAGGCATAATTAAGTCCATTTTAATTAAGAGGGCTCAAAAAAGTGTGAAAATGTAAAGGAGTGCATTTTTCTACACTACATTTAGCCCCCACTTTAGTGAGAGGATGAGCGCAAGCGCAAACTCACACTAAAGTAGAAAAATATGCACCAAGAGGGGGTCCAAGTGTAAAAATATTAGTGAGACAGGATGACCAAGATCAAGGAGGTGGCCAAGCCCGCTGGATCAAGATCCCATGGAAAACCAACATAAGCACAAAGGGACACACACAAGATGTATGATATGTAGCAGCAAGATAAGATACACAAACATACAATGTCAAAGACTTAAAAGAGAGAAAAAAAAGAAAAAGGCGGTGGATCAAGCCTTGACTATTTTTCCAACTCAATGTGGATCAAGCCTTATTTTTTTGTCCAAAAAAAGTTACAAGTGGAACTCGTTGTCCACTATGCAAACAACAATGTGTTCACACGGGCTAGTGAAATCTATTGTCCACTAGGTGAGCCCCTAGAAAGTGGCCAATGAGAATCTTAATAGGCTCCCATTGAATTAACCATACCAAAGTTATCCTCTAATAACTTTGATAAGGTGCCACACAATATGAAATTTGAGCTTCATAAGGCTTAGCAAGCTACGTTATGCTAAGCACTTATGAAAAAACATGGCCCTATTGGTAAACAAGGTGCATTATGTTTGGTGGTCATGAAAAAGGGTGTAACTTCGAGCTTCACAGGGCTAGAAAGTTGCATTATTCTAAGCACTCGTGAATGAAAATGAAAATAAGATATTCAAAGGGTTTTTTCTTAGTTCATGTAAGGTCTCCTCTTAGGGAACATCGTACCTAATATCTCGAAGAGAGGAAAAATCGAGGATAAAAGATTCACAACATAGAGAATACAATGTGTAGCATTACCACTAAGAGGAATGCCATATGCTTAGAAAGGTCACAATCTTGAAGGACATAAAACCCAATGACACCACCAAGAAGAAGAAACATCACAAGAAGTAAGAAGATCACACTATGAAACATGAGATATAGTCATAAAATGATGGTTCCAATGTATTCCCCCACTTTAAAGAAATTGATAAACACCATGTTGTGAGAAATTACTTTAAATTAGCCAATGATAAATTCTAAACAATAAAGAAGAAATGAGAGCTTATTTTGAAAGCCCTATGTCAAGCATATGTTTCTAAATAAAGTTGCGTCATGAAAAAGGGGTTACCCCCAAATAAAATCCCAAAATAACACATAAGGGATCCATGTATTTGGAGTTAGCTAAATGCATGCAAATGATATAAAGAAATGGACATAAAATATAAGACTAAATCAACAAAATGCAATGAAAATCTCAGGAAGCAAGAGTAGCATGTAGATGTTGGATTTACTTGGATGTGGTTGCTCTTACTCCAAATGATGATAAAATCAATGGATATTTTTGTAGCATAACATTAACATATGAGATGTCTTGAAAATGGGATGAGAGACCTCTCATTTATAGAAATGAGAGAGGAGAAATCAAGGTCCAAGATTGATTAGCTAATGGAGGGTTGATATTGAAATAAGGATGAGGTTTGGATCAAAGAATCAAGATTGATTAGCCTAGTGACAAGTGTCAAAAGATAGAAAGGGGTGAAATAGAGAGGTGTGCTCACACATGTGTGAGCACACATTAGGAAGAGAGGCAATAAATGTGTGTAAGATATAGGGTGGCATGTGTAAGAGATAGGGTGGATTGTGTAAGAGATAGTGGGGGTAGGTGAGATCTCACACATGTGTGAGAAGAGGCTAGAAGATAGCCTATGACACTTGTCACTTTGTGAAAAGTTTGGGGGGATGTGTATGAATTTAAAATTAGAGGATAATGATAATGGAGGTTAGTAATGAGGGTTAATTTAATTAATCAAATATTAATTAATTTAATGGGGTAGGTTGATTAAATAAACCAAGGGTTTATTTAACTTGGGTGGAGTTAAATGTTGGAGAATGGGCTAGGATGGAATTAAATAATAGGAAAATGGTAATGGGGGTTAGGAAGGCAATAAAGTTAATTAATCAAAGATTAATTAACTTGAGAAAGGTTAGGGGATTTATAGGAAAGTGGGAAAAATATTAGGTTTAATTAAATAAATGTAAATTTATTTAATTAAAGGTGGTGGATTGTGAGGATAATGGGGAAATTAATTAAATAAATAATGAATATTTATTTAATTTATTGTTAGGATAAGGGAAGTGGGTTAAATTAAATAAATAGCAAGTATTTATTTAATTAAGTATTATTTTTGGTGACTACATCATCGTATGTCTTTGCTACAAGGATATTATAGAGATTAGAAATGTCATCATTCCCCAAATACTCATAGAACTAAAAGAAAAAAAATTGGGTCAACATGGAAGAGACTTAAATGTCTCAACACCTTGTGTCATCCCCAAAAGGAAAACACAAGACAAAATAAAATGTAAAGGTTTATGACATATATAAGAATGTAGGTACAAATAGAGGAATGAACATAAAGACATGCCAAACAGAATGATACGGGGGATCACATTACGCACATGCAATCACATAAAAAGAACATGAAAAGAAGACAAACAAAAGACTAGTAGGGCACATGCGATTCAACCTATTATTAGGCCATTCACATCCCAATCTTATTCGTCATATGTGGAAGGTGGATAACTAGCCAAAGGGACAACAACAAGTGTTGTACTAGGAACATCACCAAGTTCAACACATGGCGAGTCACTCTTTTTAGGAGGATCATCATGGTTGATATCATCTAAACTCATGGAAGAGGAAAAAAATGAATTCAACTCATTATTCACTTCTTCATCAATCTTATCAGTCTCATCATCATCATCCAAGTTAATCACAATAGGAGGTCTTATGATAATATTTGTGGAAGGTTCTTATTCTTGTTGTGGTCGAGATTTAGGATTTTCTTGTTGCGGAGAAGGTGGAGAATCATCATGTATTTCTTGAGTTGTTTGATTTTGAGTTGTTGATTCATGTTTTGTTTGAATAAGATGAGCAATAGCACGACATCTATGCCTATGCTCTCTAGCATTTTGGTTTCTTTTTGTTCTATTTTCGATTTGTGACTATGTAGGAGCAGGTTTATCAACCATAGGTTTTTTTCCCAAAAGGGAGGAATGGAAGGAACCATGGGAGGTTGTTCAACCACTTTCTCTTTAACTTTATAAACTTGTTTGATTTTAGGAGGCACAACGAGACTTATTTGGTTATCTCATGGTCGCTTATAGGAAATGGGTGAAGGATTTTCTATGGTTTGGTCTTGGTTACTTGGAAGGGCTTTTGGTTCAATCATGGTTTCATCAAGGATAGGAGGCTCAATCGTGGATTGAGGCATATTTATAAGGGATAATTCTTCTATGTTCTTTGCCTTAAACTTTTGATAGGATTTGAGAAATAATTCCTCATGAGGCCTAATAGGTTCCATAGGTTTGGTCCAAAATAAATCCAATGAGAAATTCCCATGAGAAAACACGGGATTAAAGCCACTATGATGCACAGTAAAGTTCTCTTTTCAAAATGAAAACTTTAAACATTTATGCACTACCAACGAGACAAATTTCATGGAGTGAAGCCATGGGTAACCTAACTTCACATGAAATTTATCTGATGTCAGGATGATGGAGAATGAGATATTCAATCTTTTCGGTCCAACTTGTGAAGGAAGAGTTATCAAACCTATCGTAGGGCTAGCAAAACCATTATGTGTTTTGATCTATGCTTTCAATCGTTCGTAATTATCCTAATATAGTTCATGCACAAACAATATTTTTTCAGTTATCACATTCTCTACACGGATGGGATCAATTAGTATCCCATTAGTAGGTTTTTCATTAATTCTTTCAACTATGTAAAGAGGACCATCAAGTGCATGTTTAAGTATGTATTTTTCTGAGAAAGAAATATCAAGGGACATATTGGTTAGGCCCTTATGAGGTTGAACTTCAATGACTCCAATCATGTGACCCATAGGATTTTTCTCATTATTATTCATGTTGTCATTCTTTATGTCAACATTCATCACATCATTCTTGTTTTCACTAGATTTGACAAAGGAGATGTTATGATTCAGCATAGGATTGGTAAAGATTTTCAAATTTTGGTTGAAAGGTGCAACGAACTTATTACCTTGATCATTAACACCACCAATTTGAATGTGATTAGAATCAATGAGGTCTTGCACAACATGTTTAAGATGCTTACAATGTTCTATATAATGTCCATTTTTTTGGTGATAATGGAAAAAGGCATTTGTCTATAGTTTGGAGTAAAGGCTTAGTAGGATTAGGAGCTCTAACAGGAGGTAAGGAAATTACGTTCTTGTTTAAGAGATGCAATATTATGGAATGAAGGGTATCAAGTAGAGGGGTAAATTTTATATTCCTCTCTCCAAATGTATATGGATTTTTCATCATTATAGAAACCACTTGAGTATCAGCATGTTGAGTTGGTTGAGGGAAAGTGAGTTATAAAAATCCTTTATTTGGTTTCTTGAATGATTGGTAGTTGGTTTGAGGTATGGATTCAATTTTTGTAGGATGGTTAGAGGGAGTTTTTACTTCACGAATACTAACCAAATTTTGGTAATCACAAAGGTTTGTACATGATAATTGTGTGAAGGAGGGAAATTTCATCATCCCAATCTTATCTTGAAGCTTATTTTACAATTTTTTAATGAATATTCATTAAAGATCAAGATTGGGAATCCTAATGTTGATTTGCGAGTAAAGCAATTGATAACGATAGATAAAGTCAATTACCTTTTCATTATCTTTTTGCTTACATCTCATTAAATCTGCTAAGGTCATCTTAGAACCCATGTGCACTTGGAAATGGTTGATAAAGGAATCAACAAGTTCATTGAATGAACTAATTGAGTTGTTCGATAAGGAATAAAACCATTCCAAGGCACTGCCTTTCAAGAATCTAGGGAAGAGTTTAGCCAAGAGTTTATACTCAAAAATGAAGTCACTACATAAGGATGTGTATGCAGAAACATGGCTAACAGGATCTCCTTTCCCACCATATTTCTCAAATCTAGGAATCTTTATACCTTGTGGCATTCGTGTTCTCAATATCTTCAAGGATAAGGGGTTTATTTTGAGATATTGTGAACGTAGGCCATTTGATTTTGGTTCAATGTAGCAATTTGTTGTTGGAGGGATGAAACACTTTGTAGGAGTTGGTTGAGGACTGGATCATTGTTTGTGTTGTGAGATGGAGGTGAATAAGGTGGAGGTGTATATGTGTTCGGAGGAAAATTGAATTGTAAGTTTGTGAGGGAAGATGGATTAGGAGATATGAGATTTGAATGCACAAAGCTAAAGGGATTCCCAGTGGAAATACCTACAGTAGTATTGATATTGCTAGTGGGTTGTATTGTTGTAGTAATAGTTGGATTAGTGTATGTCAAATTAGAGGTCATAGTTGTAGAAGGAGGAATTGGATTTCCACCTTGACTTTCAATATACCCCAAAGTTTGAGCACAACTAGTCATTATAGGGACATGTTTATCAATAGTATTTTTTAGGCTATGGATAATCTCTATTCCTTATTCATTATTAATCATTCGTCTCATGTTATCTATGATAGGAATCACAATACCAGCAATGTATTCAGAACTCACAAAGTTTTTCAATTTGTCAAATTCTTCATCCATTTTTCTTAGGTTCTCTTGAGGGACATTAGCAACCATTGATTCAACATTAGTCACATTAGTTGTTGGTAAGGAGGTCATAATAAATGAAGTATCAAGGGTATGGTCCATAGTGGGTTGACTAGTGTCAACACCATGAGTGAAAGAGTTAATGGAAAACCAAAGATCCACATAAAGTGATGTATTTCGGGATGACATGAGTCTCAAACTACATCTCATGATAGTATTGGCAATAGAACACTAGGTTGTGAAGCTCATACAAGTTTCACCAAACCTGAGGTGCACCCAAAATGGAGAATAGGAAAAATACAATCAAACACCCTAGAATATGAAGTGTAATACAAGTATGTAAAAAGAGATATCGATTTCTAGATTTCAAACAAGATAACATTCTGATTATACTATGCAAAAAAATTGAAAATGATGTATTTTTTAAATACAAACAATGCATTGAATTTGATCAATTAACCTTAATGTAAATGATTGCAATAAATATAATTTCTAGAAACTAAAATAGAGATCTGAATGTAGAAACACAGAATGCAGACTGAGGGTTTTTAATGCCCAAAAATTTAAAAATAATCCTGGTCAAGGACTCATTTTCCCATGGACAAATGCTTCTTGCTTCAGGGTTTTGAAAAATCAAATTACAGATTTCTGAGTTGATATTTATGTTTTCAAATTCTAGTTGCAAATAGGTAGTTATAGTTTTAGATTTCTGGAAAATCAAATCTAAATGCAAGTGTAAAATGATGTTAAATGACAAGCAAAAAGACCTAATTTGAAATGCAATTTTGATTCAATTTTATGATTTAAGTGACTAATTATGTAATGTTATGTAAACACTCTACAAAATGAATGAGGATTTTGAATTTTTTTAGATTTTAAAGAATGCAAAAAGACAAACCTAAAACCATAAAAGAGATGCAAATCAATGCAAGTTAAGAACCATAAATAAGATGAAAATCAATGTAATGCAATGTAAAGTAATGCAAATCCTAGATCTAGGGTTTAAATGGACTCCAATTTTTAGGATTTTGTTGTACAAAGTCAGGTTCACCAAAATGAATAAGGTGTAAAATAGGATAGGGGAAATGTGGGGTTCCCCCAATTTTAAATGTAGACCTATTTATCACTATTTCATTAGGAAATGAGATCCACACCAAAAATTGACTTACAACCCTTAGGTGAGTCAACTCAATGAGGGAATCTACTGATTTCCTTATGCTTGAGGACGCGGGTTTCATCCTAAACAACACTTGTGGGAGAAAACTAAAAATAGAAAATCTACTCAATTATGCTCATTAAAACTTGAAACAACAATTTAATGGTCAATACTAACAAAAATAACAAACTTTCTATAGATCTGAAAAGGGCATAACATTGTGTACCAATCACCAAAAAATAGTTTCGAGAGGTTGTCTAGGACTCATTCGCCCATGGGTGAATAGGTCTTTGCTTAGGGTTTTCAAACAACGTTCGGGAGCCTTTGATGTCAATTTGAAGCTTCTGTTTGATTCGGGTTGCAATGTCAAAAAGTCAAAAATCAGATCTGAAGGTGAGTTTTTGTGAATTGACGACAACATTGATACCTTTTGCAATTTTGACAACTTTTCCAATCTTTCACTTTGATAGATCTTCAATCCTTCTTCAACTTAAAATTTGTAACACAAACACAAGAGGTAAAAATTATTTATTTTGGTGAATGGGGGTTTGCCTTGGTCAAACCCTGTTTGGGTAATTAAACCTTGAATTGAAATAATAAAATGTGAAAGGAATGATGAATGAACAATGCTATATTGCAACTCACCAAACCTTGAATAAACCTTTGGAAGTCTACAATATTGATCTTGATCTTGCATGAAATGGCTTCCATGGATGTGGATCTTGATGCTTGAATTGATGCTTTGAATTCTTGACTTGATCTTTGAAACCTACATCACAATGTTAGCTCCAAAAACATGCATGATGCCTAAGACTTTGACATGATGCTTGATATCTTGATTGCTGCAATAAATCATTGATAAATCTTCTCTTGAATTCCCTTGATCATAAAATTTTCTCTTGTAAACTTGAATGAATGCTCTCTTTAAAATCTAGATTGTTTACTCTAGTTGATTTGATAAAATAACCTTGTATTTATAGGTATTAATTTCTCAAAAATTAAACATTACAAGCTGACATCAAAATTTGAATTTAGAGATGTTAAAATATTGCCAAAAACATAATTTAAATTCAGGTTCAAAGGCCTAGGGTGGACCCAGTTTCCCATGGGTGAATGGGTCCCAGGTCCCTAATCTTGGAACACACATTGCTCAAGATAAATTTTTATGTGTTGGCATTAATTATTGTCGGGTTTCTCCTTCAAAAAATGTAATTTATTAGGCTTGTAGATGTAAAATAGGGCTTATTAAGGCACAATTAAGTCCATTTTAATTAAGAGGGCCCAAACAAAGTGTGAAAATATAAAGGAGTACTTTTTTCTACACTACAATATTATTGATTATTTATAAGTGGTAATTTTAATAGGTTTAATTAATACCCTTTCAAGTATTTTTCCACCCTTCTATATTTAAGGAGGTTCCCTCACATTGAGAAGAGGAAAGAGAATTTAGAAATTAATAGTGAATTATATCACTATACACATGAAGTATAATTGGCCACGTGGAAGTAAGGAGAAGTTGTTCTCTAGGTTGGTCTATGTTTGAATAAACCATTCTATAAGTATTTTATAATAGAGTGATGCTTTATGGAGTTTTTTACCTAAAAGGATTTTTTTCATGTATATATTGCATAATGTGTTTAATATGTATATCTTATAGTTCTCATTTTGTTTATTTTTATATTTATTTGTAAGGATTAGTAATCTAAGATCCTAATCTCTATCATGGTATCAAATCTAAATTAAGATATGTTAATCATTTGAAAATCCTTTTACTCTAGTTTTCATGTAAATACCCTTATATGAAATAGTATACAATTTCTTTTATAAAATTAAACCATTTTTCTTGATTCAAAGATAAAATGGATGGAATACTAAGGGGTGGAAATATTCATACCAAATTAGAGTATGGACAAAGGAAAAACCACACACTAATAAATCTAATAAAAATTTGATCCTCAAAATATGTCAAGTGAGCAATAGACAATTGCAAGAACCCCATCTCATATTCTAAGGAAACTAGGAATAGTAAATGAATATCTTATAATCATCATTTCCAAGCCATTTTATATATGACTATAAAGAAAGACTAAGAATCTAAATTATTATTTTAAAAGGTGGAATTTAAAGGTGGATTTCATGATAAGAATGTATTATGAATAAAGGAGCATATACTTAAATCTTAATATTTTTATAAGAAAATTACAAGATCTTTGAAAGTGCCTATTCTATAGTAATTTATAATTCTTTATTAGATAAATTTTTTTTAGAAAAGTAAAAAATACATGTCTTTTAAGATCAGGGTAATAGTCATAAGGTGTGATCTTTGCATACAATTGTATAATGAAATTAATAAAATTAGTATTGATTTTAAAAAATACAAAACTATATTGCTTGCAAAACCCAATGTATATTTTTACAAGTTACAAGCCAAATGCATAAATTTTACATCAATAATTTCTAAAAAACACAGTCATGACAAATTTGTAGTCTCCATTTTTATATTAGAAATCATACCTAAAGCAATCTTTTTAAATCTAAAATCTAGTCCAATAATATCATATGATTCATGTCAAAGTGTAGGAGTTGACCTACTTTAAATTCTCAAATGAGAATATTCACCATCTTCATTTATAAAAGAAAAAATCTTTCCTAAATTAATCAACAATCTACACAAACATTACCCTCATCAAACAAATTGGTTACAAATAATACTCAAACATGTTATGTGAAAAAAATAGTTCTTGAAACGTTATAATTGTCTGTTTGATCCATCTATGGCTATGACCATATAATATGCTTGTATGCAAACCTCTATGTGGGTATACTTGTAAACTTATTGCAATAGCTTGGAAAAATGAAATGGTGAAGACATAAAAAATCTTGAAATCCTAAGGCATGCAAGCAAGAGGATGGCTACCTGGGAGGGTCAATTGCAAGTTGGATTAATCATCAACCCTTCTCTTGATATACTTTGAATTCAATGAGCATATGATAGGGCGTATTCTTAATTTAGAGCAGGAGCACGAGGTCTATCAATACCTTCCATGGATTTTTGCATTATTTCTAGTTGCAATAACATCTCTACTAACACCCACTCTATGACATTTGATGGGTTATCAACTACTGTGTGCATCAAATCTGCCACATGAGATTTGTACCCTTTCAAACTAAGCAAGGAGTGCATTAGAAGAGTCTTTTTTAGAAATTGGGACATACAACAATTCTTGTAGTTCATGTAAAGAGGATCATTCCCACCTCAAACAAAATCTTTATTTGGTATGTAGAATGTGATATTTGTCCTCAATGACAATGTCCCTTTTTTCTCCAATGTCTAGCCACCTCTAACATAATATATAATTAGAGATTAACATATTATACAAAATTTCCTTCAAATATTTTTTAAATTGAGGAATGTCTTGGGGTTTGTGAGAGATTGAACAATGCATTGGTTCTAGATCTAATGAACCAAATCATCTACTGTCTCCATCCACTTATCTTGCAATTGTTGGAATATACGCTCCAACAGAAGTGTAGAGGTGTCAATAAAGTTTGCATGTTAGTTAGTCATTCTAGTTTATTCTCAATCATTTCAATTAGGTATCAAATATATTATCTATTTTATAGGAAGACTATTGAGTCTTCTACACCTATAAAATTGTAACTTGTTGATGAATATATCATTTTTTATTTTGTTATGCTCTTTTTTCTTCTCTATTCTCTATTTTTTAATTTGGTATTAGATCCATGTTCTCCTTCATTTTTTATGTTTGAACGATGTGAGAGTGAGCCTCCAATAGTTTCAAAACAAGATCAAATCCCAACAATAAAGCACATAATCTCTAATGCATTCTATATATAGGGGTTCAAGAAGAAAAACATAGATTTAGAGAAGAAGTTGTTCCCAGTGTGAGCGTGTAAATCTATTGTTGTAAATCTTTCTACTATGAAACATTCACAAAGGTATTTTTCTATTTTTCATCATTGAAGTATCAAAAACTGGAAACACCTCTAGAAAAATTTAATGGTCATAATTTTCACACATGGAAGGTAAAAATACAAATGCAATTGATGAACAAAAAGTTATGGGGTATAGTGAATGGCACAGAAGTAGTACCTACAAATGCTAAAAAGAAGATTGATTGGGAAAGTAAAGATGAAAAAGGCAAGTCCATTATTGGCATTGCTCTTTCAGTTTTGGAATTACATCATATTGATTTGGAAAAATCATCTAAAGAAATCTAGAATGAATTAAATAATTCCTTTGGAGTAAAAGAAACAAATGAAAAATTCTCTTTGAAGCTACAATTATTTAGATTCAAGATGTTTGATGATATTACTATGTCTAACCACATAAACAATCTTAGATCTCTCATTAAACAACTAGCATAAGTTGTTGTTGTGGTAGATAAAGAGGATTCTAAAGCTATTTTGTTAAATAGTTTGCCTTCAAAACATAGAAATGTTCTCTTTACTCTCAGTCAGATGTCTTCATAGACTTTAGAAGATGTGATTTTTGTGATCTTAGTTGAAGAAAAGAGAGAAACTACAAGAGATTCAAGAGAATATACTCAGCAAGAGCTTGCATTATACTCAAAAAAAAAGAATGGGAAAGAGAATGTTAGGAAAGAATGAGATTGGGTGTTATTGTTGTAATAAAATAGGTCATACTAAAATTAATTGTAAAATTTGTGTAAGTGACCTTCTCAAAGGGAAAATTAAAGAATCACTAAATATAGCTATTGTTGAAGAACCACCAGATGTTGATAGTGATGATGAATTCATTGAAGATGAGTTAGTTGTTTTATTTTGAAGAGGCCAACACTTTGAAGACAAGGAGGGATGTAGTAGAGGATAGATGGATGTTCAATAGTCTGAGGTGCTTGTGGATTAAAGAAACTATAGCTCATTAGGGTTATGAGACATACATGTGAGGATTGGTGTCCAATACTTCAAAGGGGGATCTAAAATTTGGAAGTTTAGTATCATACCTTTACTAGGATAATGAGGCATTTTATGTGCAAATGGTGTCCAATGATGTTGGGAACTTGGCTTACAAAGCTAGGTGACTATACTTGGGAGCAACTTGAAGAATTCCTACTGGTCCAAGAACTGTTTTCAAAGAACAACTTCTACATAATGTATTTCCTATTGTTTTATTATTATTTAGTCTATTGTTGTAGCGTTAAGAGGAGGTGTTGGAATATATGCTCCAACATAAGTGTAGAGGTGTCAATAAATTTTGCATGTTAGTCATTTCAGTTTGTTGTCAATCATTTTAGTTAGGTGCCAAATGTATTAGCTATTTTGTAGGAATACTATTGAGTCTTCTACTATTGGAACATGTTTTTCATTGCACCAAGATCGACTTGTTAATGCCTGATACAAATGCTAGAGATAAACAAATCCACAAGAGGCGGTTAAGCCATATCCCAAATCTAAAGGGAGACACTGGCAATTAGTCCAACATCTACACCTATGAAATTGTAACTTGTTGATGAATAAATCAAGTTTTTTGTTTTGTTATTTTCTATTATGCTCTTTGTTCTTCTCTATTCCCTATTTTTTATTGCAGCCACTTAAGGCATGAGGCTATTGGTGTCTCCAATAAAATCACACTATATTTTATTGAGATGTGATAAAATGGAGAAAATGTATATATATATATATATCCTTCAATCATTATTATTCACATGAATGTATATCTCGATGCACTCTATCAAAAAATTCATGTATCATTTCTATGCTACCACATTGTGCATAAATAACTACCAAGGCAGTAACAACTACAACATCTACAAAAATTCCTTTGTCAATCATGATGCTAATAACTGGAGCCATTGAATCTTATTAAAAATTATCTTCTTATCTACCTTGAAAGTAGAATTGGAAGCCACTCATGAGCTTCCATTCACAATAGCATGGGAACTTTATATTAACCATGATAATAAATGTGTCATTTAGAAGTCAATGTTTTTAATTGACCTAATCTATAAATTATCTTAGAATTGAAAACTTTTCTTATGACATCGAATTTAGAATCCTTTTTTTCTAATGTGTTATGATCTTGCTTCATATTCATTACAGTTATGATGAATGCCCGATGGCATTAAGGGGAATTCAAACTTAAGAAACACATTTATGAGTACTCTGCTTACACCCCATAATCAATTCACATTAGATATTTGGTTTCATCTCAATCTAACTCACTTTCAACATTTTTTTCAATTATATTGAATTAATATTATGTCCAACATCAAACCATGCATATGTATATCATATTATATAAAAAGTATTAATAGGAAGAATAAAGGATAAAAGTTGTAAGAATCGATATACATGTTTTTATATGTCAGAATAAGTTATCTTTGAAAGCAATCCATGGCTTTCATAGTCCTTCGTTTCTTATCAACAATTTTTATAAAAAAAAAATCGATCGGTAATAGAGTTTATTTTATTAATGATGAAAATAAAAAGGATTACAAGATTTTCCATATTATAGAAACAATAATAACCTTCTAAACCCCAGCAATACCTATTTCAGCACCCTTAGTTCTAATGCCAACTTCTGTTGCAATTTAAAAACAAAGATTACGATTTCCCCTTCATTAGATCTGCCCAAAAGGCTTACAACCCACGAAACCTAGAGAGCCTATTCACATATCATACATTTGGAGCATTTTTTGTTCTTCCTTTGGTCTACAAACAGAGGACCATTTCAAAAGCTTTATTCTTTTCCTTCTTTGCTCTTTTCCCCTGAACCATTTGCCAACCGTCCTCCACCCTTGTTGCCTCCTGCCATTCCAATGTGGTGATACTATGGTTCTTCCAGCCCTCTTTCCCATTGCTAATTACTTGTTGGACCTATGCATCAACATTCTATTTTCCAACATCTTTCTCTCGAGACTTCACCAATCATTTTTTCTCTCTACACTCTGTGTTGCAACCCCATTTTTGAGGTTTAACTCTGTATTGCTTTCATTAGAAACAACATTGTCACTGTTCCCTACCGAACTTTTTTCCTATGATGAAGCTAAGTTGTTTCAAGGCTAATCCTCCTTTCGCGTTTGCTTCTTCCATGACTTCCCTTCTTGAATCGAACTCCCAGACGTCTGCCCCTCCTCTTCTTTTCCTTTAAACTGGGAACCCACTTGTTGCTTCTCTTGTTTTTCCACTGTGTAGTGCTGAGGGTCCACATCTTTCCACCAAGAAGAAGCTTTGTTTGTTTTGTGTTTGGCATATTCTGTAGCCACATGCCCAGTTTGGAAACAAATCCTGCACCTAAAGGGTACTCCTTCATAGTCCAAGGGTTGCACCCAACATCCTTTCAATGTTTTGAGCCAAATCACCTCTGGAGGCACCTTTGACACATCCATTTCAACCAAGATACATGCATAGGTTGAATGCAAAATATTTGAAGAGCCATCCTCCATCATTAAAAAGCTTCATAAGGAGTTCCCTATAGCCTCTAAACAGGACTCAAACCAAAATTGCAGAGTAAGGTTAGGAAGCCTTACCCAAAGGGGTGCCCTCTCAAAAACTTCAATGGTTGGGTTAAAGGTTGGATGCCATGGCTTTAGCATCAAAATATGTTTTTCATCCCAATTCCAATGATAATCACAAAGGATCGTCTTTCTATCTTGTTCCTTCTCAAAAACAACAATAAAGAAACTTTTAACCATGGGATAAATTTGAACATACCCATTTAAAACAGACTTTCATTGATCAGAAGTCCATTGGTGGAGCTCAGAAAGACTTGGCCAAAAACCCCTAAATCTCCCTATCAGTCCTAAACCAGAAAAAACTTTTTGGTTAAAAAACACTTCCTGCTCCAGCTCTTCATTAAGTTCAACTGTGATTTCTTTGGAGGAGGGATGAAGCTTAGCATCCCCTCTCCCCCTGCCTGTTAGCCTTCTAGTTGGGAGCTTCATTGCTTGAGCGTCCACTGCTTTACAACCCCCAATCGATGATGTCTTTGCCCCCTTCACACCATCTTCCCCCCCAGGGACAACAACATCCGACGGACCTCCCTTCTGGCTTCCCTTGCTACCGCCTTTTCCTGAAACAAGGTCGCCCCCGCACAGACCCAAGGGCATTTCTGTTTGATTCTTTTTACTGCCCCGTCCCTCTGTCTCACTACTACATTTTCCATCGGGACATAGACCTCAAGTCTCCCTTATCGAGCCAAACCCGACGGGTTTGAGCCGCACAAAACCCTATCGGTGCCCTCATTCTGCAGACGACCGTTGCCTTCCATCTCTTGAGAAACTGGGAAAATTTCCATTTATTCTTACAATTTTTATAATTATTATTTAGTGCAAATATTGTAGCTTTTTTCCTCGATGTAAGAAACCTAAAACAAGTTTTCTATATTTTTCATTGAAGGAATAAGTGTGTTAGTTGTAATCATGATCTACTTAGAATTTTTTGTTAACTATATTTTTTTCAATTCATTATTGTGATTAAAAATAATGATGTACCTAACATGTAGTTAAATTAGTGGTTCAAATACATTGAGAGACCGCTCACTAAATTCAAAATTGAAACTCAAAATAAAGCTTTAAATTTATTTCTTAGAAAGTGCTCATTTAAACTTGTGTGAGACATTTTCCATTAGAGGGAAGCATATGCTCTCTCTCTTCACAACATTCTCAATTAAAAAATAAATAAAAGGAACTTCTATGATGCAATCTAAATCAGATTTACTTGACATAATACTAAGTGCATGGCCACTTCAAAGAAAATTTGTCATTTTTATGATTGAATTTTTAGTTTTTTTATCATTTAGATTTGGTAGCAATATTTAGGATGGATCCATTCAAATTTTTCAAATCCCTTTGGTTAGCTTATCTTGTAAGCATATCACACTAATTTGGTCCCAAGGATCATAGGACTATGGTAATATGGAAGTGGAAAGGTTTGACCAATACATTAGGGAGGCCTTAAATGAAAATCCTTCCATCACTAGAGCTATGAAAGTTGAAGGAGTAACTTTACCAATTATCACCTAGCATCTCTTATCAGCTACTCAAGCTAAATAAGCTAACTCAAATTGAAATATAAATAGTTGGTCTAGAAGATCATTTACTAAATTGAATAGTTGAAACATAACATAATATATATCACTCAATGGATTTTGTTATAAATCCTCAATAAAAATAAGGACTTTTTCTATTTGCAAATGCTTACTTCGCATTGTTACACTCAAAGACATACAATTATCTAATTTATTATATGTCTAAACTTGACTTGCATTAGACCTTATATCTTTGTGTAGCATCATCTTCTCCACACAATTAAATAATGTAATCCTAAAATCTTGCTCATCCACCTTCTACAAGAAAATATAGTCAAATGTAATAGATTTACAAAAATTAAGTACAACTTAATTATTAAAATGGATAAAATTTATCTAAAACCAAACCTCATCACCTATTTGTAATAGGTAGTTATCTACCTAATCAATTATCCAAAAAGAAAGCCTAGAAAGGATATCTCACCTGTTGCTTAGATATTTTTTAATGATCTTGTAAAATAAGGATGGACTATTCATCATTTTTCTAGGGGATATTAACTTAATCTTTTGGTGATAAGTTATGTGTGTGTCATATGTAGATGAATTAATTATTATAATTAAATCATGAAAATTATTAGATATAATTATGTATCAATTCGATTAATGATTTCCTAGGATCAATTACAAGTATCTCAAAATAAAGTATACATTTAAAAAATGAAATATGATTAAACTATTTGTTATCGAGACCAATGGCTATATATTGAAGACTAGACTTACCTAACAATAAATTTGATTTTTCTAGTGTTTCTTTATGCAATGTTCTACTATGTAGGGATCTATATTGTTGTTTTAAGTTTGGCTTGGTAATTTCTACTAGGGATTTTCTTTGTTTTTTCTACTTGTCTAGTGGACTATTGGTTTTCCTTTGATCTTTTGTAAGGTTATGAGGTCTTCCCAACTTAATTAATTAATTTATCTTACCATTTTATTTTTAAAATTGGAATTTTTTTACAAATTATATTAATCATCATCAAGAACTAGTTATGATATGAATGTGGTTGGAGTGGTCACATAGAAAGTATAACAGCCAACCAAGCACCAAAATAACAAAACATAGCAAAGTATAAAGATTACAGGATCACATGATCCACAACTTAAAACATTTAAAACATACATAGAGAGATAAACAAGATTACTCTTCAATTCCTTTCCCCTTATCCACATTCCTACTCAGCTTGTAGGAGTCAATTCCAGCTGTTCATGTCAAAGTTCTGATGTGTAGCTTCTATGTGTCTTGCAGCCTCATACTAGTTTTGTTTTGAGTACTAGTTCTGAAAATATATGAATTCATTCTTGAATTTGTTGTCCACCCCTCTAAGGTCTCGAGGCCAATAGTCTGCATCTTTAATGTCTTATTTGAATAAGGGATCAGTCCCCTCATCCAAGACCTTCATGAATCTATCTGCCGACATCTTCAAGGTGGCTGCCACTTGTTTCATAATCAACAATAGAGTGAGTCTACTTGACTCAGTAAGGAGCCTTTGCCTACCTTGGTACAAGTGCTCATTCTTTTTTTTCATAGAAAAAAATAACTTCAATAGAAAAAATTGACCAAAAAATTAGCTTTACTTTTCAGATCATTGACATATCCACACAAAATTTCAAACCAATAGATGTTCAACCTACTATCCCACCCCCACAACTTTCCCATAAATATAGACCAAATAGCCAGGGCATACAAACAATAAAAGAAAATGTGTTCATCACTTTCGAGATCATTACACACATAACTACATACAACATTAGAGGGACCAAGCACCAACTTTTTTAACCAAAGCAACCATCTAAAATAACATTTTTTTGGCCCAATGTATCTAGACCAACACATTTTGACATACTTATTTCACTTTTTTTTACTGAGATTAAGGTTCCAATTTTTGTTTACAGGGTTTAGGATTTCATACGGGTCAGTTTGCATTCTATACAAATTGATGGATTTAACAGTCAAGAGTAGGGAGTCATCTTTCCATGTCCAACTTTCTAGTCTTTGATCATTGTTTATTTTTCTACCTTGCCTCAATGTGTAGTGCCCCTCCACTCTACTCTTTGGGCCACTTGTGTTAGCGTTATTTGACGTTGCCATCTGTTTGTACCTCGTTCGTGTAGGTATCACTTCATTTAAGTTATTTATTTCTATTGTTTAAATTACCGTTGCTTTAGTGTTTCGATTTCGTCGTTTTCATGTCATTAAATTATGGTTTTAGTTTAAACGATATTCTATGAATATGTTAGTTTAAATAACTGAACTTTATTTGATGTGAATATTGTTAATTAATTAATAAATTTAATTGGCTAAAATATTATAATTCAAAAATTACAAATTATTATTGTTATTAATATTTTAATGGGACGTTGTTTATTTTATTAATATTATGTATTTTAAATTAATGATGAGAATATCATTTATTTTAAATCTATGTAAATTGATAAGTTGTTTTAATAAAACATTTAAGTAAAGCATTAAATTTTATTATTAATGTGATTCGTTAGAATGTCAAGTATTTAATTTAATATTAAATTAGTTATAAATTTAAATGTTTGGATGTTTTCAAATGTTTAACAAAGTACTATTTTGTTAATATTAAATATTTCAATTGATGAGGGAATAATATTTTATTATTATATTGTTAATTCTAATTTGGGTGTATAATAATTATTTATTTAATTGAGATTTGATTAAAAAGGAAGTTAAGTGTTACTTTCTAATTTGAAAAATTGAAAAAGAAATAAGATATGGAAGTTAAATTCATGCATTTGCTCGATCTAAAGAAGTTTCTATTTTGAATTTTTGCTTGTTTTCATTTGTAGAATAAATAAGTAATTTAATTGGAAACTTGGGGGATTTTGGGAGATTCTTACTGAATTCATTTTTGGGAAGTTATCTGTTTTCTTTTCGAAATGAAAAGGAAGGGAGTGATGGATTTTTGGGGGTTTTTTGAACAAAAAATTGGTCTGCAAAAAATTAGTTCGAAAAAAAACAAGAAATTTTGATTGATTGTTCTAGGAAGATGAGGGAAGCTATTGCAGAAGCTCGTCCTCGGTGCCAACTTTGTTTCAACATGTGTTGGGCTTCAAGTTAGTCTTGTCTCTATACTTTAATCGATGCTTTAATAGTACGTCCTTCCCTATATTTCACTTTTGGATATTATATATCGTGTTTTGTTTAGAAATTGATTATATCAAATGTGATTATAGTCAATGGGCCCTTGGTCTACTGGTGAAGTTGAAAGGTTCTAAATGAGCCCACCAGGGATCAAGTCTCGTTGAGTGCAAAGGCTCCGACACCGAAAAAAGGATGAGGTCGGGATCGTGCCCCGGGCAAATTTGGTGGAATGGATACCCCTCAATCCTTGGCTCTTAGCCGAAGAGGTTCAGCCCAAAAAGGTTCGTGCTCCCGTATCGGGTAGCAAAAAAAAATTTGTGAATGATCTCCATAAAAAAAAAAATGTGATTATGTTGTGAGTGTTCGGAAATATATGAAATGCACATTCGTTATTGTGCTTTTGTGAGCCTTTTTCTGGTGCAGCATGTAGGAGATTGATTTCTTCTATTAATTCGATGGCTTGTGGACATGCGGCTTGTTTTGGTGTTTTGAGTTAGAAATTTTCCCTTATAGCATCGATGATTTTTTTTTACTTACACCATAATCTTTGAGTTCCTCATGGGTTTCATTGTTTCTATACGAAATCCTCTTGTTTCCTTTTAATCATTCTTGAGGATCATTCTTATTGTGATCAATGGTGACAAAATTAGGTTTATTTCCTGTCGATTGCATTTTCTTACAAGTTTCTCAAGCCTTACCATAGAACATGTTCCGCATATAGCTTGATCTCTTATTTATTTGTGATATTTTGTCAAAAGCTTTAGTGTCTAGTCTTTAAATTTAGATCTTGTGTCTTACCTGTTCTTCCATATTGTGCATGCACAAAAATTCTTGAATACTGGTTTCTTCTGCACTCATTTCTCATATGAATCATGTAGGTTGTCAAATTATATACTACCTCGTTGGGATTCAGTATTGTTTATTGCTCTTTTCACCTTATGTTTGGTGATGATGTTTTTTTGGAAAGAATCTGATGCATATCTGCTGTTTTCAGTTCTAAGTGAAATTATCTTTTGCATCTTCACCTCCTTCCCTTGCGTTCTTGCGTTTTGATGCGCCTTAAGGTTTGGGTAGCAACTCCATTCTTTTCTCGACAATTTTGTCCCCTGAAAACAATGTTACTGGAAATACTCAGTCTATATTCTTATACGATCCACTGGCATCACAGTTTTAACTGGTATCTTAGCAAAAAGGATTACGATGTCCCCATGATGGCCAGCATGGGCATTAAGGTCAACCATGTACACTTAATGATCATTTATATATGTAATGCAATAAGAGTTACAGATGGGTGAAGTGTGTGCAGCCCGCATCCACTAAACCTGCATGACTGCATGCACCTAGAACGCAAGTAAAGCTTACAATGTTAGGATGAGTTCCAAGAGGGCTTCATTAATTCAAAGATTATGAGAGCTTCCTTGTTTTATCTTTTGTGCACACTCTGCAGTACTAGCGTTCCAGAATGGCATCCCATTTTTGTCTGTCAATTGCTATTGCTTGAAAGTTTCTTAAGCCTTTTCAACAATCCATTTTATGCATGTCCTGAATTCATTTGAAAGTCGTTTTAAGTATGCCCGTGGGTTTATAACTAACTGCCTACACCACTTTTTGTGCTTATATACTTGACTACCAGAGAACTAACGACTGTTAAATTCCTCCTCATCCTTTTCCTTGTTAGTTCATTGATAGTAGAAAATACTCTGCTCCATGAATAATGGGTATCATAAAAAGTATTGTTGTGTATAGATATTAATTAGGGTAGTAATTATATCAACTTGTGAATTTATATTAAGTTCATTAAAGCTTGCTTGGGATTCCATCGTGATTCTTAAGCATTGAGGAGATTTTGCATGTCCTCAAAGAATTCACACTCTACTTTCATGATGGTGTTGAGAATAGAATGCTTACATTTATTTTGCTGAACGAGAGCACTGTTGAATCCATTTAAGTCTGCCCACAGCAGTCTCTGTACCTATGCATCTTAGTCATTACTTGGCTTCCATCCTTTCCGTAGTAGTTTAGGGTATGCTTTCGTCACCAAGAGGTCAGAGAGTTGCCAAATCGTTACTCAAGTTCAAGCCTATTGTAGGATGCAATGAGCCCATATGCCTTTTATCGTTTGAGCTAAGGAATGCATTGTACCATTTTGTGCAATCTATTTATTTCCATTAGATCAATTTATGTAATTAAATATTAACCTTGTTGATGTTTGCTAAGTGCAATACTCTTATAGCTAGTTGGGATGAATAATACATCGAGGCTTTGTATATATTTAGGTACTCTTTAGTTCGCTAGTCCTAGAATCCTTATAGGTAAATTTTGCTCCTTTATAAAATATTAACGTCTTTAGTACATTAGTCATTCAATTATATAAGAAGGTTTTGAGTTTAATAATATATAGATTGTTTTATTATTTATATTTAGATATTTTAATTATGTAACCATATTTGTATAATGAGTTCAATTGTTATTATGATACAAACCATAGCTGGCATTGCTTGCATAATTCGAATATAATAAGGATAATTTAAAAGATCATAGTGGTGTGAATATTTAGAGGTGACTTATGTAATATCGTTCATTTTCTTTGATTGGTAGTGGGAGTATAAAATAATAGACTGTAGGATTTTTGGGGTTGACGTGGTATCATAGATATGCAGTAGTAACTGAATAATGATTGATTAATATATTTTTTAAATTGTATAGTTTATAAGTGAAATCGTTTTGGAAATAACTTACATGTGAAAATTATGTTTATAGAAAGGAAATATTCTAGAAAAGATTAAAGCATTATTTAATAGAATAGATCTAATTTGATAGCTTAAGGTAAATGGTATTATAAGAGAGTTAGTGGAATAGTTGATATTGAAATTGTGTTAAGTAAATATTTTATTTCTCTAATTGTGCTTTATTTCATAAAGGAAATTAGCGTTTAAGATAGAGTTTGAAATAGTAATATCATTTCCTAAATGGTTGGATAGTTACCTATTGGTTTGTATAACTTATTAATCGTTAGTTGAATTTGTGAACATTGCAAAGCAATTAGAGTATTTCCAAATATAGTGGTAGGGTAAACCGTAAATTATCTTTGTGAAAATTACTCTCGTATAACCCTTATAGCATTATTGCATAGTGAGACTTTAGTACTAGGATTTCAGAAGGATTGTCTCGTGGATGATAGAGTTATCTTGAAATATCAATTTATAATCCTTTAATTTGATCAAGTAAAGAGCCTTTTTTTATGTCGAACTCATTTGTAATCTTTAGGTTGAGATCATGGCTGAAATGTTATTTCTTGTTTGATTGCAGTCATGTTTCCTTGAAGGTACTATTGATTGATGTTGCTTTTGGTTATTATGATTTATTATGTATAGAGTTAATAAACTTTTTCGATGTTTTATTTAGAAAAATGTATCCCTTTGAATGTGCATATGGGATGAATGGGGATTTTATGTTGATGTTCTATTTGTTCAAAAGAAGAGTTAAATGATGTTTCATTTTTGGATTGGTTCACTTTTGTGTTGACTTTGTGTCACAGGAAACCATGTGTTATCTTTGTTTTTGGGTGGATGGTTCTTTTGTAACTTCTAGAGGCTAAGGGAAATTGTGTGTTTGGGTATTTTGTTGTTGTATTGTATTTGTTGATCTTGAAGTTATGTGTGTGGGTGTTACCTCCTTGGTTCTTGGTTTAATGATATGTTATTCATTTGTGAGATGGTACATGCCTCGTGTGTTGTGTATAATGAGCGCCCTTGATGTTTTTTGAGTGGTGAGGTACACCCCTTTGCTTGATTTTGGTTTTGGGTAACCATAGGGAGAGTGGTTCTTCATGGGGGCCGGTGCACAAAGAGGCTGTCAGGATAACCCATGGAAGATTTTCCTTAATAAGTGATAACCTAATTAAATAATTAATGGGTTGGAATAATCAAACTCTTAACAAGACTAATTATGTGTCTCACCCATGTCGTTAGTGCTCTCAAAGGCTACGGATGGGATGGGAAGACCTAGTTGGTAAGGTCATTGCCTTGTCTTCGCAAAAGGTAAGTGGCTATGCATGAGTCACCAGCGGCGCCTTGAGATAGGCTATTAGGTTAACCATAGATGGAGGCGGATCCTAGTGTGAGGTAGTCTGGTTAATCCATGTAAGGTCATGCAATGACACTCTCCTAATGTACTCGTTTATCTTTCATTGCTTTGGTTGCCTCTGGTAGTGTTGTTTACATTCGTTCGATGTTGTCTCGTGATGGATTTGTGATAGCCTTGTTTGTTTGACCTTGTCGGATGTGAATCCTTTCTTGTCATCTCCTAGCATGGGGGTGGACCTTCAGGTCCACATGGTCGGGTGGAACATGATACGCACCCCATTAGGTTCCTAGGTTGTGTTCATGAAGCGAGGAGTGGAAGCAAATGCAGAGATTCTAGAGTTTCACTTGATTGAAGATTGCTTCATGTTTTTTACTTTATTCTCCATTATTGTATTACTTTGGTTTTGATGTACTTTCCCCATTGATATGAGGTAAGCAAACTTATAATGTATTATTGGATTCTTGATGTGTTGTATCTGTGGGAATATGCTCCACAAATGTAATATTGAACTTGGAAGTTTGTATAGCAATAAAATGATATTCATGTATTTCTTTATGTTTATGTCATTTTATGAATGTATGCTTCTATCATTTATTCTCTTGGAATTTAGTTTGTAGTGATGTTATTGGTTGGAACATTTTCAAGTAATGAAACCATGTAACCCCATGGGACTATTTAGGTGTTGTTGTGTAATCATCATAATATTGTATGTTTATTTATATAATGGTTGTTGTGTAATTGTTGTCTTTTAAAAACAAATGTTTCATTTATTGTTAGTTGTTGTGTCCTATAGGGTTTGTGTGGCAGGGCGTTACACAATGCTTTTACCAAATAGAGTACATTCTTTTTTGAGTCTCTAGGAGGTTGAATTCACACTTTAATTATTCCCAGTGTTTTATTCCATCACCGCTCATCACATTATTGAAACATGTAACACCCATTTTTTTCCTAGTTGAGGGTAGAGCAACCTCTAACTCAAGCCAATGACTTACCATAATTGTAAAGGTTCCATTATACCGATCTAACACTAAAATACACATCCACATTCTCATCTTTCATGTTAAGGATACTTTTAATAGATCCCTAGGCCCTCCAAATACTGGCGAATACAACTGACCCGGCTGGTTTCACCTCATGATGTCCAAACAACACATCATGTAATTGTATTCCATGTCATTCCTTAGCTTTTTTTGGAACATCCTCTTTTAATTTGTTCCTTATTAAGAATTTCTAGGGCTCAATTCCTAATAAAGCCCTCACAATCCATTTTATAGCTAAGGAATTACCTTGAATTTACAAGTCTTTTAACCCCAATCCCCCTTCAATATTCCCAACATAGCACCACTACCATTTCACTGCATGTCTCCTCTTCTTCCCCTTGCCATCCAACCACAAAAAGTCCCTAATGAGAATTTTGCACCATGTTGATTTGAGAGCTAGCAAAAAACCAAGGACGGGCTTAGTAGATAGAGTATAAGGCAAGAATTTTTGACAAGCCTGCACTCTCCCAGCAAGAGAGGGGTAGTTATTATTCCAACCTTTTAGTTTTTCTCAATTTTTGTGAACATCCAGTTCCACATTTTCTTTAATGAGGGATTCACCGAAAATGGGATCCCCAAATATCTCACTATCTTATTTGGCCCATGCCGCTTCCAAGTAATCTTTTAGTACCGGCTAGGAGGTTTTTGATTCTAGCTAAGAAGCATAGATTTGGATTCTAAAATTTTGGAGCCATAAGCTTGGAAAGAGAACTCAAATCTCTTAATCAGGTTATCAATTTTCTCTTTGTCTAACTCAGGGAACAAAGCAATTTCATCTGCAAACTACATATTTCGCAGTGAAGAGTTATCCAAGAGGGTTATTCCTTTTAGAGCAAGACCCAGCTTATCTATTCTTAAGATATAGAATAGGGCTTTTGTAGCTATCACAAACAATGATGGAGCCAATGGGTACCCTTGCCTTATAGATCTGCTCAGGGGGAAGACCTCTAAAAATGCACCATTGACTTCAACCTTTGCATTAGCATCCCTAAATAAAACTCTCGCCATATCACAAAACTCATTAGGGAATCCAAAAGCTTCCATCATAGCGATCACAAAAGATCACTCCACTCTATCATAGGCCTTCTCGAAGTCCAAGAGTAGGATGCCAACATTCTATTTGCTTCTTCTAGCCCAGTCCAAGGCTTCCCAACTAGTTATCAAGTTTTCTAGTGTATACCTTTTCTTGATTAACCAGGTCTAAGTGTTGTTTATAATGTTGGGAAGGATAGGAGCCATTCTTCTTGCAAGCACTTTGGCCCATATTTTGTAGGAGACATTTAATAAAATGATAGGTCTCTATTTTTTTCTATTTCTTTTGTCCCCCTCTTTGGGTAGAAGCTTGATGATGCCCCTATTAATTTCAGGTCCCAGGGTACCTTTGCTTATTGCCTCCTTATACACATCAAAAAGTTCTTCCACAACCTAGTCAAGATTATTTTTATAGAACTCGGTTGGTAGTCCATCCTCACTAGGAGATTTCCCATTTTTAAATGAAGCAATAGCTTGCTTAATTTCCTCTCTACTAATTCTTTTCATTAACTTTCTAGCTATCTCATTAGTGATCTTTCTTGGAATTAGGTTCTGCAGAATTCTTGAGCCCTTTTACACTAAGGATTGTCATCCTCAATAGTGAACAAACTTTTGTAAAATTGAGAAAACACCATCTATATTTCCTTATCATTTTGGACCCATTGCTTGTATCACCCCTCTGTTTTTCTCTTATGTTTAGATTATGATGCTTGGATATTTTGATCGCTATTTATATAGCGACGTGAACCATATGTGTGATGTAATGTATCTTCCTTGATGTTATACTTGACATGCTTTGATTAGAATAATGTTGGTTTGTTATAACATGAATATTGCACATGAGAATTTTATTTATGATGAGAACTCTCAGTTCACGATAAGTGTATTTGTGAAGGGGACAAAATTGCATCATGTGCTTGCGAGTGCCCTACAATTCCGTGATTTCCTCTTCACAGTGTGTATTCTATGTTGTTTATAGACATGTGTTATTGATGCTTCACATATAGCGTTGCAGGTACATGACATCGACTTCACCTGGCTTCGCAAGTTTGAGTGTGTTGACCCAACGGTATGTTGATTGGGAGATAGTAGATAGGTTATCTGTGCCAGGTCTACACCCTAGCCTCAGTGTGTCATTAGTTCATGTTCGGTATGTTGGTTTGTTATGAATATGTTTGCCTTGTCTAATGCTATTTAATTATGCAAGGTTTATTTTATGGAAATAAATGTTAAATTAATACTTTAAATGATTTTAGTATTTATTTAACTAATTTTAGATAATATTGATGGAAGCTTTCTATTTAATTTAATTAATTAAATTTAATTTATTTAGTAAAGCAATTTAATCTTTGTGGTTAAATTTATTTATTAAGTAATTAAATTAATTGATTTAAATTATTTATTAAGCAAATAGTTTAATAGAATTAAATTTATTTTGAAATTAAATTGGGATATGAAATTATTAAAATTACTTTGAGAAAATATTTGTGGGTTGTTAAAAGATATTTTGATTTGCGAGCAAGTTTTAGTTAATTAATTAGGTTGTTGGAAAAATTAATTTTGAGGGAGTAAATCTTGGCTTTGAGTGAGGAAGCGGAAAGCTTCTTCATGGCAAAGCACAAGATATTTTTGAGGTGTTAAAAATTTGCGAAGGAAGAGGATTTTGCTTGCTGTGAAAGTGTAACATCCCTCTATGCAACCCCGAAGATTAAGAGCCAAAAGAGGGCAAGATATTTTTATTTTTTTTTTAAAGACAACAAGAATAAAATACATAAAGTAATTACCAATTCAATAAAACGACAACAAACATGGTCAAATATGACCTAAAGGACATCCCAAGGGAGAGGACTAATCCACTCTCCAGAGAAAATCCAAACAAGAGGAAACTGGACAACTCCAAAAAATTTCTTCGGAACTTGTTGCTTTGCTCTGGAACTTGCGGCTCCGGAACTTGCAATTTTGGAGCTCACTGCTCTAGAATTTGTTGCTACAACATACAAGATAGCAACATAAGGCACTGGTACTCCGAAAACTTTGCAGAAAATAGCATGAAAGAAAAAACACATTTATAGATCTAATTTTTGCATGAAAACTAAGGAAAGAAAAGCCATAGTAATCATCGTCATAATACAAGGCATTCCGATACCAACATCGGAACCCGTAAACCAATTATAAACATCACATTTCTTCTCATTAATCTATATGATTACATCTTCTCAAGAGAGTACAATGTGCATAAAGGAAAAGGTATGAATACAATAGCATTTCCATAAACAAGATAAAACATCGGATAAAATAAATACACAAAGGCATGTACATGAGTGTGATATGATAAATCAAATACATGGAATAGATCAACTCCAACTGGTGCTCCAAACCTGTACGTCAGTCCCCAATGGTGGTGACAATGCCTCCCTACCATGTGGACTCCAAAGAGACCACCCCACCGTGCTCGGAGGTAGTCACAAGGCCCAAATAGAAATAACCAGGTAAGGATAACATATGGCCAACACTCTCAACAGACACAGAGCAAACACATCATGCAACACATAAGGAAAATATCACAACATGGAGATACTCATGCATTATCATGTCAGGTACTACTCAAGACTACTGAGATACAAGATGCAAGATTACAGATCGGATGAGAAGACTCAACCATGCCCAAATCAACGTCCCGCAGATGGATAACTCAACGTCCTACAGGCGGATAGGCCTTCTCGAGTGCATCCTTAGCCTTTTCAAAAGCTCAAGGCCATGCACGAGGACTCATTTTCTTATATTGTTTTACTCCATCTCGTTTAACCAAGCGAGAAACCCAAAACAAAAATGAAACAATGAAAAATACATTGAAACCATCATTGAAACTATTTAACACAGTCAAACAGACATTGCTATGAAATCATTCAAACAACTGATCTCATACACTCACAAACAGATCAAATACTCTATAAAAGAAACCAATAATTTAATCGGTATTAAATCATTAAATCATTCTACGAAATCTCTTTTAAGTCAGATAAAATTCTACTAAGTGGCAGTGGCACAAGACACGGTTACAGTTGATCAAATGCTTGAGAAAGAGGCATGCAAATTCTAAAAAGGATAAAAATGCCTACATCTAAAATCAGGCAACAACCCAATTTAAATTTTGATGTAACAAGATGATTTCCATCTTTAATTTTCAATTTTATGACCCGGAATAAGGTGTTGTTTAGAAAAACACGTTTTAAGCATGACTAGACAAAAACGTGAAAAAATCACAAAGTGTCTGGGTTAAAATTCGGACAATGACCCAATTCATATTTTGACATTTCTACATGGAATCCAATACTATTTTACATTTTTAACAAGTGGTAAAAGAGCAGCAATGAAAAACGCCATTTTACAAATAGGCATAAATTTGGGCAAAAATAAAAGTACCCAGACTAAAAATCTAATGAAGACCCAGTTGAGATAAGGGAATTTGGACATGGAAACCACTTTTAGTTTATATTTTTAGCATGTAAATTATGAACAGCAAAGAAAAACATTTTTAGCAAATTAGCAAGAAAATCATCAAAATAAAATTGTCCAGATTTCAAATATGTCAAAGACCCAATTGAGATCTTGACATTTCTACATGAAATCCACTCCTTACATTCATTTTTACCAAAAGGGTAATGAGCAGCAATTGAATTTAAAACAATCGCCATACAAACTCCAAGCAATACAGAAAACGAAATAGAGGAGTTCTTCCAATTTTCATAAAATAAAAATAACCTAGATTAGAAAAATACCGGCCATACAAGCATCATGAGTGAATGCTCAAATTACCAGCCACATAAAATTGGAGAATAACAGAAAAGTACCTCAAGGCTGCCCAAAATAGAAATGAGAGAAAGCTCTGCACATAAGGCACGATCAGACTCCAAAATCGAACAACAAAGAGATTATGGCATGTTGAAATCAACAAACAGCTGCCCACAATTTTCCTCTCCAAAGAATCTTCATGTTTCTCCCTTCCCTTCTGCTATCCAAAACTTAGGGTTTTTATTTTTTCCCAAAAATAGAGTAATTTCTTCCTCTTCCCAAAAGAATCCTCCCCAAAATAAAACCTCCTTCCCCTTTTATATTTTCTCCTCCACAACAATAAAATAAAATAAGGCATTTTAATAATCAAGCTAAGAAAGCTCCCCAATTAATTAATTTAAAACCACTAAATATCCAACATTCTCAATAGCGTGATCCCACAATAGTGGTTTACAATTTTTTACCAAATTGGACACTGAAATTATTATTTTTAACTAAATCTTCACATTCAGGCACCTATAGCGGCTAAACCGTGAGGAATTTGAAGATGACGCAAACTAGAGTCTCATCACATTTTGTCTCTAGATTCTAAAAATATTTTTTTCAAATTTTTTGGAATAATATTGCACTTCTTTTTTCATCTCCCACGAAAACTGGTTTATTTCAAAAAATAGCATTTTAAAAAAGTGACGCTCACCGTATACAACATAACTTTTTTTGTATGAAGGATAAAATTCTAATTTTTTTGAATTTAGATTTGTAACTATGATATCTAGCACTTTCATTTGGTCTCATAATTTTTTATTGAATATTTTTTTCTTAATAGAGTTTTGAATTCAAATCAATTGGAATTCAGACATAGTCGGACTATATACAGCATAACTTTTTTTGTATGTATTGAAATTCATTTTTATTTTTTTTAATGGATCAAGGACATAAATACCCAGCACAAAAATATTTTTAAAAATTTATTTTGATAATTTTCTATTTTTCCACATGTGCAAAACAAAGAGCTTGATTTTGGGTGAAAAACCTATGTTTAATAAAACTAAAAAAACACATACATAATAAAAGAAAAACATATCAAAATTATATTCGTGGGATAGCTCAGATAGAGGACTACCATAATAACTTGAAGTAAATTTTAAATGAATTCATTTCATCTCCCAAAAGGTTAATCAAAAGTGATTTTTTATCAGCATTTTGATAGGTGTAAAGGAGACTCATTTATAGGTATGGTTTAAAACTAGTGAGGTTCTATCCAAGGAGGTTTGATCTAAGGTGGTTTGATCAAACCATCTTCAATTGGAATCCTTAAAATGGAACTTTCAAAGGCTTAATTGATTATATTTTCTAAAAATATGCGATTTCAGCAAAAATCAGTTCCTCTCAGAAATTGTAAACCAGTTTTGTGGGATCACCTAATAACACATAAAATAATAATTTAAATCTAATATTAAAATACATAAGGCTCCAAAAGATTTAAATAGAATTATGAGAGCTCACAAACGGGATTGATAAGATCATTTAAAATTTCCAAATGAAATATATCATTCTCTCAAACGATCAATAAAAATAATTTAAAATAACATATTTAAAACCCCATGGATATAACCATTCAAATATCCAATCAATTAAACACCATAAAATGCCATATATGAAATCATGAAGAAATTTCAAAGAAACCACATCAAGACACCGACAACCAATTAAATATAAATATAACTACATAAACGATTATGGAACCAAGACAAAATGCTTCAACAAGGCACACCGAAAAACCACATATAACCGAAGGGTGCTCCAAACATTACCGTTAAGTAACCGGATGGTAAGGCAACATGGGAACACTGCACTAATAAGGTACAGTGGGCTAGGGTAGGGAACATTTGGCCTGTATGACTACCTCCAGTTACCACCATCAGGGAATAAGAGTATGTTTAGGCCTGTAAATTCAAGCGGAGTCGATACTCGGTACCTACATCACTCCAATTACACGTCAAAGTACATGTACATATAATATATATCATATAGTTGAAACACATCAATCATCAGGAAGAGGATCATGATATCGTAAGCCTCTCCTATATGAGTGTTACGACATCATCCCTTCCTATCCATAATCATACAAAAGCAATGATACTAAGCATGTAATCCAGCATAATAACTGATCATGATAATCATCAATGTCTAATCTCAATATGATAACATTTATAATGCTAAATCAAAATTAAAATACCATCTTACCCAGGCTAGAGTTAGAGAGGTGTTACAGAACGAAATTTGAAAGAGATTTTGGATTGTAGAAAATTATTGGAAATTGTGCATTCTTAGATTTGTTTGGGAAAGATTACTGTTGTGTTGGAGTCAATATTGTGTTCGGAAAATTTGGTTGCTTGAAAGAAGTCGTGGAAGCTTTGCTAGAAGCTTTGGAGGAGGCTCAACATCAGAAATTCCATTTACTCCAGAAGCTTCATTGGAAACAGGTTCTCTTCTTAAATCTTTTGTCTTTGTTTAAGTTTTAAATGGAAATAAATTGTTGTAGAAAAGATTGTTGTGTAAAAGGGATCTAGATTTATAGTAGAAGCTTTTATTTGTTTGGGGAAAATTTTAAGGCTTTTGTGTTGGTAGTTTTGCCGTGAGTAAATCTAGTGCCTCTATAGGAATCTTTTACAATGAAATTAGAGAGTAAAATATGAGAATCTCTATGGATTTAATAGTTAAAATCATTGGAAGAAAAACCAGAGGAAAACAATATGAGAATTATGAAATTTTATTTTAAAGTCTCTGTGTAAATTGTAGAAAACCTATGTAGGGAAATTGTTATAAACAATAGAAAATTTAGAGGAAACGTGATTTTAGAAATCTTCAGTGAAATTGGGGATTTTCAGGGAATTCGTATAATTTTGGTTGTAGATGGTGTTTTTCTGAAATTTTTCCCCAATTATTTTGTTGTGCTAAATATCTTCAATATATATATATATATATATATATATAAGTATTAATAAAACACACACACACACACACACACACATATATATATATATTTAATATTATTAAAATTGTGATTGAAATGTTGTTTGTGTGTCGTCTGTACGACGTGATAAAGAATATGAATAAACATAGGAAATTTTTTTCCATTAATCGAATCTGAGTTTATTGTTTATGTGAGTAATGGGGAGGGATCGGGGGTATCCCTGGCTACCTCCCCATCCGTCACCCCTTAAGGGAAGGCGGGGGTGAGGAGGCAGCCAGTGTTGCCTCCCTCTCCCTGCTGCGGCACATTCATGTGGGCTCGGCTGTGTGTAAACACAATCGGCCCACATGTTATTTCGTTTTCCCCTTTTTGTATTTCGTGATAGCGAACTGAGTTCTCCCATTTCGTCCGCCTTAATTTGGTTTTAATCATTATGTAGTTCAATTTTGGGTTTATGCAATTTAATGTATATATATTTTATCATATATACATAATATATATAACCTATATGTATATTTATATATATATAATGTATACATATCATATATTTTGTATATATGTTAAATATATATATGATTAATTTTATTATTGTTAAGAGGGTTTTAATATTGATAAATATTTAATGTATATCCTCTATGTATATATATTTTTTAATTGATTTTACTTTTAAAATGGTAGCAGGAGTATATGTTAAAGTAGGGAAATCGGGTGAGTTAATCCCTTGGGGAAATTATATTGTTTGTAAAAGTAATCGATGAATTGCTTACTATGAATTTAGTATTTCCTTTCTATGAGTCTGAAGAGGGAGGCATTTAATTATTTTAATTGATTATTTTATTAGGGCAATCGTTATTTTATTGAAAATTCAATATGAAAGGGAAATGGATTTAGTATATCCAAAATTTAGATTATTTCCTTTAAAATATCCTTTTGTGTATTTTCCTCTCTATTCTGGTTTGGGGAAGTTGGATTTAGTAGATCTGAAGGATAGATTTGTTTCGGTTTAAATTGCTTCAAGTATGTGATTTCTTCAGTGGCATTTTGGAGTAATTGAATAGAAGTGTTTGTTGAGGTTTTGTAAGTCTTCCAGTAGGGGTGTGTTAATGTCTGAGGGTTGTATTTTATTGCCTTGCCTTTTGGCAATTCCTTTGAGAAGTGTAGAGGTCATATTGAGTGAGTCACCTGGTTTCCACGAACGGGGATGTTTTTCCTCCTTTGTAGGGAGTGGTCTTGGTTATTGTTTCCTCCTTGGTATGGAGTATTTTTGATCCATGTGTTGATAGTAGGAGAGTGGTACTTGATGGGGGTTGGGATCAGTGAAGATCTGACGGGTAACTCATGCACCTATGTGGTGACATTTCTCCTAGGTCAATTGTGTGTTGGTTTTGTGAAGTAAAAGATTATGTTGACTGGAAACAATGTGACCTTGTGTTTGTATGGTTCATATGTTTGGTTGAGTCAATATGAGTCAGCATGTATCGAGAGGTCGTAGGTTAACCATGTATACTTGTTACTATCTCCTAGCATGGGGGGTGGGCCTTCGAGTACCACTTGGTTGGGACGAACATGAGCCCTACACCATTGGGTCCCCCTTTGATTTACAGGTCGTGATGGAGAGATTTTTAGTTGGAGAGCTTGTGTATGCTAGTGGTTTCATTCCATTATCTTGATGTATTTTATTTCAGTTGGCATTTGTAATTAATTCACTCCTCAGTTGTATTCGAGGAGGAATCTTGTAACTTGTAATAGTTAGGTTTGATCTACCTCATTATGGAAATGAGTGTTGTAATCTTGCTTATAAATTAATGTAATTTGGAACTTGTTATATCATATTCTATGTGTTGGTATCTTTAATGCTTTGTATGTATGTGAATTTAAATGTATGATTAGTAATTTAATTAAATGCTTTATATGAGTAATGTATGTGATTTGGTTTTAGATGTAATCTTTGTCACGTTTCCTTAGAGGTTGTTGTGAAGTGATGTGCATCTTCCTTGTTAATAATGCACTTTTAAGAAAAGAAAAATTGTACGCTTTTGTGTTGTGTTGTAACTTCCTTTAGGGTTACGTGGTGGGGCATTACACTACTCATTGTTTCTGATTGGGCCTATTGTTTCAACATGTTTGGTTCTTAGAAGATTGAAAAAATATGTGGTACCCTTATCTCCATCCTTTACCCAATTCAACTTTGCTCTAACCCTTGCTCCCTGAGCTTTCTTTATTTTATACTTCTTGAGACTATGTCTTATATCTTTAACCTTGCTTATTAGCTCCTCATTATCCTTGTTTGCTTATATTTTTGCTTCCACCTCCAGTAAGTTATGTAGTGAACATTCAACCTTCCTACTGTCAATTGCAAATTTCTTGCCCACAGTTCTTAGGAGTCTCTTCAACCCATGGTTGAGCTCAGTCTAAGCAGCAATAGCAGACTTATTTGGAAATAGATTCTTATTAATTCTTCTAAGAGTTAACACTCCCTCCAAGCAATCAGAGTTTTCAAGGAGAGAAGTGTTGAGCTTAAAAGGGCCATTAGTTTTACCCCTACTTCTAGCATCTCAATCTTTCAAGAGAATTGTTGCTTCTATGGGATAGTGATCAAATAAAGTGGAGGGTTCCACAAGAATACAATTAGACTCCCTTCTAGTCTCAAAATTGAATATGTCTTCATGCACATATATCATGTCCAACCGTCTATACACTCTTCTTTTCTCATTTTGATTATTGCACCATCTTACCATTTATGAACTAGATATTATATATGCGGGTGATCCCACAATAATGGGTTACACTTTTTGGCCAAACTTGACATTGAAATCAACATTTTTCACCAGATCTTCACTTTCGTATGCCTATAGAAGCTAAACCATTAAGAATTTGAAGATGAAGAAAAGAAGTGATTTGTAATATTTTGTGTTGAGAATCTAATTATATTTTTTTTTTAAATTAAAAAATAAATTGTGAATTATTTTATGTAGTTTTTATTAACTTATTTTTTCTACTAAACATCATTTTCAAAAACTGATGCTTACTTTCAACTGCATAATTTTTTTTATAGAAAGCATACAATTATAATTTTTTAAATACAATGTTTTCACACCATTATCTACTGGATGGATATTTTTTCATAATTTTTTGTTGCGTATATATTTTTTAATTAATTTTCTAATTCAGAGTAATTATAATTTGGATATATTATACTTTCAGCTGCATAACTTTTTTTGTATTTATTTGAATTAACTTATTCTTTTTTTGTTGGAATAAGGACATCAATAGCTAGTGTACATGTAATTTTATGAAAAAAAATTCTCTCTTTTCCTATTTTTTCGTATGTGTGAAATAAAGACCTCGATGTTCATTGAAAAACCTACATTCACAAGAAATAAAAAATAAATATAATAATAAAATTAAATATATTTAAAATTATACTTTTTGGGAAGCTTATAATAAGTACTACACGTTTACAAAAAAATATATTTAAATAGATTAATTTGATCCCCTAAAAGGTAAATCAAAAGTGGTTTTTTATCAGCATTTTGATAGGTGTAGAGGAGACTCCATTATAGGAATGGTTTAAAACTAGCGGCTTTCTATCCAAGGGGGTTTTATATAAGTGGGTTTGATCAAACCCTCTTCAATTAAAACCTTTAAAATGGAACCTTTTTAAGGCTTAAATCATTATATTTTCTAAAAATATGTGATTTCAGCAAAAATCGGGATGTCCCAAAAAGTATAACCCATTATTGTGGCAACACCCATGCAATAAATATAACATTTAGATTTCTATATAATACTATATGATTAGTGAAAAAAGATAAATACACATTAAAAGTATATTAAATTTATAATTAATTATGGTGTTTATTTTTCACACATCAAGAATAAGATATTTAATTATTGTATTATTTACTATGCTAATGATTCCATTAATATGGAATCTACCTCAAGCTATGCCCTAATTCATTCCATCCCATGGATAGGTTAATACTTAAACAAGCTAGGTCTTTTATGGCTCTTTAATCAATAGATTAAATAACAAAAGTATCTCCTAAATAATCAATGTATCTTAGAAGATTAGTGGAAAATTTCCATCTGGGTACTAGTAAAAGTATCGCTTAATTATATAATAATTAGAGCTATTTCTTATCAAAAACTCTTATTTCCAAAAAAAATGGAAAATCACTTTGAATATCATGGGCACTTCAATCAAGGGAAAATTTTTCATCAAAAAAATTATCTCTAGTTCTATTCATTTGATTATCAGGTGGAAGATATATTATGATCAAGAAGAATTGGGCTAAAATATCATTAACTACATATCATACCTTTGTGTAGTACCAAATTCTCCAAATCCATATCAATGCTTTCCCTTAGGTCACACCATTAAGGAGGAGTGTGCATTTTAATGACACCTTTTAGTGGCTAAATCTTGTATGTAAGACTTAACAAGCATAATATAAGACCTTTAGGAATTATATGTATAAGTCCTTCGAACATATTAAAAATTATTTTCTTTGTAAATCTTCCACATATAAAATTGGTGTATCATACAACACCTAAATGTACTATGTAATGAGCCTAAAGGGGGTTAGTTTGAGGATTCTTAGTCTTCAACAAAAAAATAATGACCTCGTATAAATAACATTTTTAAAAATATTATGATTATAAATTATGAAAAGATAAATTTCATGTAGTCCAATGTATATGTTCTCCATTTTGGCATATATTTATGTCCATATTTATCATTGTTGAAGAAGACCTACATTACTAAGGTACTTCATCTTTTTTATATAGAAATTGACAAAGTGATGCACCCAATAAACATTAAGGGGGAGTGTTAGAACATAATGTTATTAGGGATCATACCCTTATAACATTTGTATATAATTCCAATATAAAGTTATAAAAATTTATATTTATTATATGCTTTATTAATCATATCCTATTTAAAATAACTATAGTCTAATACTATTATATTCTTGATTATTTATAAGTTGTGGTTATGAATAGGTGTGACTAATACCATATTAGGTATTTTTCCACCTCTTCTCCTATACTTAAGGAGGTTCCCTCTCATTGAGAGGATGAAGGGAATTTGGAGACTAATATTGAATTCTATCACTATGCACATGGAGTATAATTGACAATATGGAAGTAAGGAGAAGCAGTTCCCAAATTTTTCTCTATGTTTTAATAGAACATTTTATAAGTTTTTTATAGTAGAATAATGCTTTATGGGGTATTTTATTTGAAAATATTTTTCCCATAAATAAATTGTGTAATATGTTTAATCTATGTATTTTGTAGTTATCATTTTATTTATTTTATATTTATTTTAAATCATTAATAGCCTAAGATCTTGATTTCTATCAACTTGGCTATATCATTCCTCAATGTACATGATCATACAATGTATAGAATCAAAATAATAAACTAGTAACATGCATTTCCATGAACAAAAAGGTGAATATCTAGAAGACATCAAATTCCAAAAAATTATTTACATCTTTCACTTTCCATTTTAACACATTTATTTCTTTTTACAAATGAAACTATAAGACACCAAAAGACATTAATATAATTGACAAGGCTAACTAACCCTTATATGAAAGTAAAGAATTTATGATGATTTCCTATTGGAATCTAATAGAATATTATTTTAATACCATACAAGATATTTTTATTTTAGGGTTTCACTTAAAGGCCCAAATTGAAACCTTTGATTGCTCTAGTCTAAAAAAATATGCATTCATATTTTCCTCCAAACCCTATAGTGACAATATTACTTCATTCTTAGGGAAACACTACAAAAAGAGTATTTGTCTTTAACCAAACTATATTAAAAACCCTTGTCATATCCTTAATCTTCCCCTTTAAGAAAGTGGACTCTAGTTAGAGGTGTAAGGTTATGGTACAATATTATATGTAAACACTACCTTGGACCTCCATTCAACCCTTGATACTTAGGAACTATGTGAGAATAATTTCAAACCAAATAGTGTTGCACACAAGAGCACATGTAACCCATAAAACCAAAGATCATCACTAGAATTACTCAATAGGATTTAATTATTAGTTCCAAGGTTTGGAAACAAACATGGTCCTCTTAATAAAAGTCCATACCCTATATCAAGCCTTTTTTGCATCATTATAACCATTTTAGTAACAAAAGAGCATATCGCAAGCCACAAACTAGTTAGAAGAATTAATTTACAAGAAAAGAAAACCTCATTTAATTTTTTTAATCTAAAGTCATACTTCCAAATACTAGCTATCATTGTACCTAAATAATACACCAACATTCCTATAGGGTGACCCATACCCCAATCTTCACAGCAACATCAATATAAGGATAAGACTTCCATGGAAATATAAGAGTGTTGATCATAGACAAAAAAAAATAAAAAACCAATGGAAGGAACTTACTTAAGCACATGAGTCTGATGTCACTAAATAAAAAATTAAACACAGCATTCATACCACAAATTTTTCTTCTCAAACCAAAAGCCTCATGAAACATCACCTAGTAAGCTCCCTTATTCCAAGTTTCTTTCTTCCCATCTCCTTTTTTTCTTCCCTTTCTCCTCCTCGGCCAAAACTTATATCTTTTCTAAGAAATTTTTTAGTTGTATGCATCATGGGGATCATGCTTGCAAGAATCAAGGCCTTTATTAATAACTTTTTTGCTAAAATAATCATCACCAAGGCTCAAAATAAACCCTTCCAAATGAAGATGTAAAATGACCAATGAAAACAAAAACAAAAATATCCACACCCATTTTTCATTCTTCTTGACCTTAAGAAGACTCCCTCATAAATGACTACATTCACTATTGTAAACAAGTATGTAACTCTTCCATAGAGCCCTCCCACCAACATGTCTTGGCACAAACAAATTAATAAAATAAATCAAATTCAAAACTTATAAAACCAATAAAATCTAGTTTTTAAAAAATATAAAAAAGTTACCCTTATATAGAAGCATTAGGACCCCATGCCAAGGGGAACATTAAAATACCATAATAAGGTTCCATCATGCCTAGAACACCATGAAATCACAAATTCTCTTTAGGCCAACAAAACCCCATGAAAAGAATGATAAGAAAGAAAAATAATGACATCAACATTAGCACACACTACCACACAATTATTTTTCCATTAAAACTTTCCTTATCTTGAACTTCAACAGGTAAACCATGTTTCCTTTGAAATGTGTCACTACACTTCTAATTGAGTATAGAAAAATCCTTGCACCAAAAATTTCAAATAAAAAAATTATTAATATTTATTAAAAATTTCAAAACCAATCTTGCATATGAAGTATAAATAATTTAACATTACCAATTACAAATGAAGAAGAATAACCAACCAATACATTACATATTTTGGACTCAAACAATGACATATGTGTACCAAATACCTATCATTTTAGTCACAAACTATAGAAAAATCCTCAAAATATAGTAATATATATATTAGATTGCTATAAAAGCATATAAACACCACAAGGACAAAACACATGTCATGATAGGTCCTCCATAATACAGGCATCAAATAAAATCCAACTCCAACATGGAACAAATCTAATAGAATAAACATAATTTAGGAACCAAATAAGCATCATCATAGAAATGTTAAGTGACTAATCACATACAAGCACTTCAAAACACAATAAAGTGACAAAAGGTTTCCTCAAACCTTGCATAGAGAATGCATACAAATCTACAAATGTCTCCATCCAAAAAACCTTCAAAATCATAATTTGAGCAATATTCTCTTCACATATCTACAAAACCATATATTTTGTATAGCATGTTAAAAATAGTTAAATCATACATGCAACTCAAAATCCATTAAATATACAAGAACCTATAAATCTACAAATACCAAATCTATAATCTCAAATAATAGAATATCATAGGTATGCATAAACCCGTATTTTTTAATAAAAACTACAAAAATCATAGATACAAACAACATGAATCTACAACACAAAAGTACAAATATTTAAAAATACTAAAAGGTTGTTCTAGAAATCCAAGCTACCATAAGACTATTTTCACAACCATCAGTAATTGCATTCAAATAAAGGAACTAGGTTGTTGAAGAGCTTCTATCTCACAAAAGAGAAAATGCACAACCTACATGTATCTAAGGAACAATCACCCAATGCTTCCAAATAATAGGGGATTGAAAACATAGGCCCAAAATAAGTATGCTAAATGATAATCAACATAAATACTGAACTATCCCATATGACTAGGAGGCAAAACAATTACCCAACATGAATAATTTTCTACTAAATATTTTAATAGGATAAAAGAACACAACTAACATGCTAGAAGGTAGTCCCTATAAGAGCTGAAGATTAGCTCTATACCCAGGACCACCTACAAAAATAATGAAAAACTTCTACAAGAGGGTATGCAAGAATATGAGCATTCTTGATATTAAGACCTATCAAAATGATGATGAGGTATGAAGTATTTTACAAAGTGAACAATGACCTTGCTTATATAGGCAAGGTAAGGAATAGGATTGAACATGATTGTGACATGTTTCTCAATCCTATTACATGTCACAACTAACAACCTAACAACCTAGGAATCAAGCATTAAAAGCTAGATAAGATAAGTTCTAGAAAATCCAACTAAGACTTCTAGAAAGAATCTTATATCCTAAGTAAACTTAACATGTGAATAAGTCTCATAAGTCCCTATCAAGGTAAATTACTAAGTACAAGACATATATTGACACCAACTCCCCCCTTAAGTGCAACTTAGGGATAATATCATTATGCAAATGATGCAAAAAATATGCAAAGATAGGTCTCGGCTACAAGGCCATTTTAGGTACCCATGTACAAATACAAATGTAATCTCTCATAAATGAAGAAAAGTAGAAAACCCAGTGGGAAAAAACTCCTCCCCAAAAGAGAAAATAAACAATCAAGTGATGAAACATGGACGACTCCATGATACCCCCCATGTACACCATCCATCACATAGATATATTACAATCAATAGCCCCCTAATAAGAGGGAAAGAGAGAGAGAGAGAGAGAGAGAGAGAGTATGTAGCCCCCCCCCCACAATGTATAATAACCTAAAAAAAGGTAAGTTCTTGAAGAAAAAACTTGATCCAATGTCAACAAACAACGTGTCTCCCTTTAGAAAGAAACAAAACCAAGTAAAAATGCAAGAATGCTTCCCATTCCAAATAGGAATTAAAAGAAAGAAGCATAAATATGTATGACGATGTCTTTGAGATTTGCTTGCCCAAGGTAGATGAATATGCCACAATCAAATCAGGTACATTCCCAATCAATGAAGAAGGTGACAAACTAGGACTATGTGGAAATGAATAATGAACAAGATCCAAAGACAATAATGGTTTGACAATAGTTGTGCAATGCCTGTCATCAAAGAGGAGAGATAACCCCTCAAATATTTCCTCCAAATCTAAAATGTGAGACTCCACAAACAAGGATGCATTTTTTTGATAACTAGGAATCCCAATTAGGAAGCCAGTAATATACCTATTGTAATGAATCACCAACATAAGATGAATGGTCCTGCAGAATAGGAATGATGGGAGCCTTAATCAATGCCTATGAATAAGGAATCAATGAAGGTGAAGGTACATCAACTGTCTTTGAAGGAGAAGGAGCATCTAAATAAACATTTCCATCCTCATCTGAAGATTCAAAGTATTCTAAATCTTCAAACTCTCACATAGTATCATAGTCATAGGGTATTATGTTTGAAAAATGAAAAGGCACAAGACAATTTGAAACAAGATCATCTGGGAATGGTTGAGTATCAGGATCTCCATATATCTCTCAAATGTTAGTCCAAAGATTACGAGGACACTCAAAATAAACAAGAGCGTTAAAAATGTCATCATCAATATTCATAACAATAACTCCTAAGACATGATCCCTTTTGCAATTCCAAGCGAATTTCTTACTAGCTATACCTGGAGGGGGAACAAGACCATACAAATGTGGCAACAAACGAAGCCAATAGAGATGTTTGATGATGTCATCTCTCCATTGTTTATAGTTTCCATTTTTCAACATAATCATAGAAGGATGAAATGAAAACCCCATAATGAGCTATGATGGATCTCCAAAATTACAAAAACATTAACCTTCAAGAACAATTAGAAACCCCCAAACATGATATATACTACAAGTGAAGCCTTCCCAAACTGATAGAACCTCTCCAGGAGTCAGGATGTCCTTGAGTAATCAGTCACAATGCCAAATGTGTAAAATAATGAATAAATAATACCTAGGGTTGAATCTGGAAAAAGTGCATGGGCACAATAATAGAGCTCCTTAATACCTTTCAGATGCCGTAAAAATCATGAAAAATAAAGATCTAGGAAAAAACTTATGGGCTCAGAGGTCCAAATGGGAGATCTAATTTCAGTTGCCAATAAAATGTACTTGCAGAAAAATCTTGCAAAATGGTATGTACCACTGCAAAGTACACAGAACCAACTTTTTGTTGATATCTCATTTGCAAAATTTTGATATCCTGGTGAAATGTTATGATCCAAAGAAAAAATACCTATTTTAGGCACCTAGCAGGCTAACTAGGTGCAAAATTCTAGCCCCTAGGGGCTGGCAGGTGGCCACTGATATGACCACAGGCTTCGGGGTTGCAAAAATAAAACCCACCACTAGGCAGGCAACGGGGTGGAAGAGAAAGGCGGCAAAGGGGAACAATAGGTTCTTGGGCTACTCCAAGAAATAAGCACTCGACGCTAACAAGAACCTCCCACTTATGACTGTGGGCTTGGCGTAGTGCATGAGCCAGTAGGACAATACACGCTTGATAGTGAAATAAATAGTGGTGGAATAAAATACAACACCTTCTGTAGTACGGTCTATCCAGATTTGTAGTCGAACAATTGAAGAGGGAAAAAAATTCCAAATATATTTCAACCACAATTTTTATTTAAAAACCCCACAAAAATATAATAGCAAAAATTATTTTTTAAATAATTTTTTTCTCCAAAATAAAAAATGTCGAAACACCTATACCCGGGGGGTCGTACAACCAACCCGGGTAAGTATGGCTCCTCGGGTAAAAAAAATTGCCTCAAAAATACCTGATGCCAAACATCTGCATATTTTATATGAAACTTTGTCTCTCGAGCCTTCTGAAGACAATGGTGAGGCCGGTTTGGGCTGAAAATGTGCTAAAAGATCTGCTACCTTTGGATCTTGAAATCTTCAAACCCTTATAACTTTGGAAAAAAATGTCAGATTTAGGCAAAACAAAAGTCGATCTTAACTTTCTCAACCACCCTGGACTCAAATATGAGCTCATATTTCCTCCAAAATGAGCCAAAAGTGTCCTACAATGAAAACCCACTTAGAGAAACACTCCAAATCTGGTAATTTTGTTAAGTTTTTTTGATTCCCAAGTTCACCATATGGTGTAAGGGAAGAGCATACTCAACCTTACTAAAAGTAACCTAGATCTCTTGTTATAAATAGCTTAACCCTCATATCTAAGAAGGGTTTTACAAGGCTTGGCTTTGATACCATGTAAGAGTTGAAGATTAGCTCTATACCCAAGACCACCTGTAAAAATAATGAAAAACTTCTACAAGAGGTTATACAAGAATATGAGCTTGCTTGATATTAAGACCTATCAAAATGATGATGAGGTATGAATTATATTACAAGTGAACAATGACCTTACTTATATAGGCAAGGTGAGAAATGGGATTGAACATGATTGTGACATGTGTCTTAATCCTATGACATGTCACAACTAACAAACTAACAACCTAGGAATCAAGCATTAAAAGCTAGATAAGATAAGTTCTAGAAAATCCAACTAAGACTTCTAGAAAGAATATTATATCCTAAGTAAACTTAACATGTGAATAAATCTCCTAAGTCCCTAGCAAGGTAAATTACTAGGTACAAGACATATATTCACACCAAAAATCCCAAACTACCAAATACGAGCTCTAGGTCATAACCATGAAACATGTAAACACATGACCAACTCCAAGATCTTTCACCTTGAGAATATAATTCCCAAGATTGGTTCCGCTAAATCTCTCTAACATTCTATTGATTCTTGCTAGACATGTTCCTAAGAAATAAAACCTGATCCACTAGAAAGTCCCACACAAAAAGGGATCAATCATCAACTAATTCCTTCTTATAGATCCTTGCAAGCTTCTAAAACTAAAAAATAAAAATAATTCAGTAACCAAAACTCAAATTACCCTGGATCCATCACATGCAAGCACATGCAACCTACATTCAAGAACATGCAACTCACATACAAGTACATGTAAGAACATGCAACCCATATAAACACCTTGGATATGTTTTAAATGTAATGAAATCTTCCTATAAACCCTACACTTAAAATAAATATTAAATACTAAGCATGCTTGAACATTTCCACATTGATCCTATGATAATTTTATAGAAACTAATGTACAAAAAAATTAGTAGCATTATAAAAAAATAAACAACACTTAGAAGAAAAGAATGAGAGAAGTATATTAGAAGCAAATACAATAACAAGAATGAAATTCATATATGGTGGGAAAACCCTTTCGAAATGGCCTATCCTACAAAGCACAACCAATATATTATTTGACAATAATCAATACTAACAACACATTCTTAGAGTCTAGTGCTCTATCAAGATAAAGGGGATATCAACATTCTTTAATCTTAGAGAAATTTTGATAGAATAACCCTGTTAAATATAATCTATAATGTTTCCATCTTAATTCCTCAATATATACACTCAAGGAGGCCCAAAAAATCATCAAATGATAATACCATGTGCCCAAAAAAAGTCCTAAAATACCATAGTAATAATTATCATGATCCATTACAATAAAATAGCCTCAAAAAGTGGAATGTAACTCCTCACAAAAGAATCTTTGACTTCCACCACTCAAGCTATAAATAACTCCCAAATACTTCCTCATGAAGCACAAATTACATCTTACACCCATTATTAACGGAAGGTACTCTTACAAGTCCACTATAATTCCCCCATCAATGCCTCATAAAAAATACATTTCCAAGTCCTTAGAGAGTAATAAAATTATCGCATGTGTGCCCTCTCTCACATGTGCATTTCATTTTCCCACTCCATGAATTTTGAAAATGCGTACATAATTAATTTTTTATTAATAATTAAGCTATAAAACACCTAATGATATCACTTTTATCTTATTTTACTTCTTTTCATTATATTAAATTAGAGCGTTGCATAGTAGAAATGATATGGCATTGATTTTCCTTTTTACCCAGAGTTATTTTATCTCCAAGAGCATTTCCTTGGTGATATAGAACATATTTTAAATATTTTAAATATTAATAAAATAGAACATCCCTTACTGCACATAATACATAGTTTTCCTCCCTAGAAGATGCAACAAGGTCTAATGTGAATAATCCACCTATATCTACCTTCCTATCTTCTATATCATAATTTCTATATTATATTGCTTATTTTGCTCTCGGGGATGTAAATATTGTGCGCATGTATGTGTTAGATAATTCCCTAACCATTCACTCTTCTCTTAATATACCTGTAATCAAGGTAAAATTATCAAGGTTAGGCAATAAATCATATAAATCAAAACCTAATAAACAATGAATTACAAATAAGCATAAAGACATAAAACATAAAATAATATTACCAAAGAGTCTTCATGCCACCATTGATTCACCTTCATTGCACTTCTCCATCTTGCTTGATATGAATAATTGCCCTCAAATGAGGGTTTACAAAGCTTTCTAATGTAAATCCTAACTGCAATCATGAAAATAAGAGAGCATTCAAGGTGGACCAATCTTCAATAACCAATTTCTGCTTGACCAAGATCAAATCTATAGTATAACAGAAATAGTGCAATCTTCAAATGTATGAAATATTTTTAGGCTATGAAGCATTCAAATATTCACGCAAAATAGCATGAAATATATAAACACTCACAATTTAACTATTGCAATAAAGAGTAGGCCCAGGCTAACTTTACACAACAACTTACAATCAGAAAATTTATAAAAGTTTGGACTGAAGATTCATCAATCACCTCATCAACATGTGCAATCTAATAAAGAGGAAGGTGAGATAGCAAACGATGAAATCAATGCCTCCAAAGAGTAGGAGCAAGGTCAAGAGGAAAATGACAAATTAGTAGGCAATTATGTTGGGTATTCCATCATTCTTTCCACGTAGATAGGTTGATTGTTAGTTTGTTTATGTTTTGTTATTTTTTTTAGGTTGTTTTGTTACGTGTGATAATTGGTTATATCTTGTGAACCATGTGAGTGTTATTTCAAGTACTTTTTTCACTGCCATTAGATGTATATAAACCCATATGATAATAAAGTTGCACAATTCGATTGCTCTACCAAATACATTATGATATCAGAGCTAAACAGATTTTGTGCCTATTATTTTGTGAGGTGGAGATGCCTCTGATTCAGGCATCACGATAGGATTTAAGGATGCCTATTCTATTGCCTTCATTGTCTCACCACTTCTTTGAATTAACAAGTTTCCTAAAGTTCATTCTTTCGCATTGAAGGCTTGAGAGAGCCAATGTGAATGAGTCATCTTTTTTGCTTTTATTGACCGATGTGTGTGCTTTGGTCATGTGTGTGCTTTGATTGTTGTTGATAGCCAACCTTCCATTCATTTCATGCATCAAAGAGGATTTAGAGGATTTTCTTTTTAGTGTTGATTATTGTTGAGGCATGTGCCCTTGTTGTTGCAGTATAATAGCAACATAAATATTGCAGTTGCTTTCATCGAAAGTTTAGTGAATTTTAGGTTTGTGAATGCCTCCATAATTGAGGCTCAGTCAACTCACTTGAAGGGAATTTTGGAATAGGCAAGGTTGATCTGAGATCTACCAACTGATAGAGTTCACATTTGTTGCAGAGATTTTGAGCAATGTCTTATCCTCCATCAAGAAAAACTCTTCATCTACTCCGATCTGCTCAAGGCACGTAGAATATTACCTAGTGTGACTTCATTCGCACCTGTACCCACCTTCTCAAATTGGTCCACAAAATCATTTCCAAGAGAAGTTGATCGAAGTTCTGCATTGGCGGAGAAGCAAAATGTTCTTAACCACTGGGCAGGACTCCTCCATGTTGAAGATGGACCGCCGCTTTCAATGACAACTGTGGATTTCAAGCAGTTGATAAAGATCTTATTCCAATAGCGCTTTCTCTCAAAGCCCTGGCTTGATGTCTATCTGACGCTGTTGTAGGGAAGAAGGTTTAGGGATCAAATCCTTTCCACTCCCATGAAGGTGATCAATCATGTGTTTCCTTAAACTCTGCATTTCTCGGTTTGTTTTTCACATACGACATTTCTTAATTAAAAGTCTCTATGATTATGTAGAAAATGAACAATTGTAAGTCTATGTCTAGATACAAAATGTGTAACCTTGAACTCTTTAAAGGGGGTGTTATTTTTTCTTTCTAGGGTGTTTTAGTGATAAGAGATCAAAATCAAAAATTAAAAAATAATAATAATAGCATCTATATCTAGATAACACAATGGTAGTAAATTCCCTAAAATTTCTTCTTCCAGATTCTCAGCTACTGCACGGAAATAATTATTCTGCGTGGAAGACCAAACTTAAAACTCAACTTGAGTTTGAAGAAGTTTGGAATGTGGCCAGTGGCACCACAAAATGACATCCACGTGATGTTGATGAGCAAAAGATTTTTTATCAAGCCGACAGAAAGGAAAAATTGATCATCATGTTCAACGTGTCTGATGAAGTTTAGCCTTTCATCTAAGACTCATCTACAGCCAAAGATGCTTGGGACAAGCTAAAAACAGTGTATGAGGTGAAGAATTAGAATCAGATCCTGAATTCACAGAGTCGGCTACATAGCTTGAAGGTGAAAAATGGAGAACAATTGGAATCCTTTCGTAAAAGGATTGCAAAGTTGAGAGCTTCATTACAAGCATTGGGAGAAAAAATTGATGATGGAGTTTTTGTGCCTATTGTTCTATGGGCACTACCTTCTAGGTATAAATTCTTTGTGACAACTTTGAATGTCACAGAGATGACACCCACTTTTGAGAAGCTCATGAATCTACTCCAGAAAGAAGAATCTTCAAGGCATGAACATGAGGAGGAGAATCATGCCATGACCACTTGTCATAAAGGAAAGAAGCCTATGAAGTAGTGTCCAATATGTGAAAGAGTTGGACATGATGTGAAAAATTTTTGGTACAATTCCTTCAGCAAAGAATCATCCAACAAACCACATCCAAAGAAGCCACTTCAAAGTGGAAAACCACAATGGGAGTAGAAGAACAAACACAAAGAACAAAGAAATGTTGTTGAAGCAGAAGATTCTCTAAATGAGGAATATATGCTTTCAGTCCACACTTCAGAAGATAGTTCACAATCAACCTCAATATGGTATGTGGACTCGGGTGCTACAAAGCACATGACTGGATAGAAGGAGTGGTTTCTCACATTGAAACCCCATCAAGGTACAATCACTCTTGGAGATGATACCACCCATGAAATCAAAGGTATTGGTGACATCTCTTTGAAGTTTGGCACCAATAATTGTAGGATTACTAATGTCTTGTACGTGTCAGAACTTACCAAAAATATTCTTTTTGTTAATCAATTTCTTGACCACAATCTTAGGATTGAGTTTGATAGCCATCAAGATACAAAGATTTGTCATATCAAAGATAAGTCTAAAAATGAAAAGATTGTTGCTAGTGCTACTGAGATTGGAAAAATGTTCAAGCTTGATACAATTGCTAATAATCAAGCCTTAGTGACTAAGGATGAAGATCTTTCTCTGCTTTGGCATCGTAGATTTGGTCATTTAAGAACTAGTTACTTGCTAACGCTTAGTAAGAAATGCATGGTCAAAGGGCTTCCCTCACTTGAGAAGTCGAGTGCTATTTTTTCTAGTTGTATTGCTGGAAAACAACATAGAGCACCCTTTTATCCTGGTGATCATCATGCAAGCCAACCTTTGCAGCCAATGCATACTAATCTGTGCAGACCTATGCCACCTAGTCACAATGGCTACAAGTACTTTCAGTTGTTTGTTAATGATCATACAAGGAAAATGTGGGTATATTGCTTGTAGCATAAAGATGAATAGCCATCATATTTCAAAGATTTTCGTACTTAGGTGGAGAAAAATATGAATCACTATATTCGTGACCTCTGCTCAGATCGAGAGGGGGAATACACCAGCACAGAATTCTCCACATATCTGAAAGAAAATGGAATTCAGTGTCAACTGACTACACCATACACACCTCGAAAAAATGGAGTTTTTGAATGGAGAAATCATATCATCATGGAAATGGTTTGAAGTATGTTGAAAGATTCTCAACTAGAGCATGCATATTGGGCTAAAGTTGTTCACATAGCAGTTTATCTTTTGAATCATGCACCAACCAAAGAACTTGATGGAATTACATGAGACGAAGCATGGATAGGGGTAAAGCCATCTATCTCTCATCTTTGTGTGTTTGGATGCATTGCCTATATGCACATTCCTAAACATAAAAGGACAAAGCTAGATGAAAAATCAATGAAATGTATTCTTCTAGGATATAGTAATGATTCCAAAGCATATCGCCTTATGGATCCCAATACAAAGAAGATATATATTAGTAGAGATGTATTTTTTGATGAGAAGAATGATGTAAGATCTCCTCCTGCATCCTCATCTACTTCAGATAGTGCTCCTATTTTCAACATGGATGGTAAAAATTATGGGCACATTGATAATTAGTCAACACCCACCAATGCCACAAGACCTTTACCAAAGTGGTAGACTAATACCATTTGAGATGCAAAGTTAGATGGAGTCCAAACACTTCCACTTCAGGCCTAAGGACTCATAGCATGGCTCGTAATGAGGTAAACTTTGCACTAATGACTTCAATTGTTGAAAATTTTGAGCCATGCAATGTTTAGGAAGCACTAGAATCAAAGCCTTGGAAAGAGGCTATGGATGCAGAGTATCAATCTTTGATGAAAAACAACACTTGGGAGCTTGTTGATCTACCACCTGGTAAGAAAGAAATTGGTTGTAAATGGATTTTTAAAACTACGTATAAAGAATATGGTAGTATAGATAAACATAATGCTAGACTTGTAGCCAAGGGTTATGCCCAGAAAGAAGGAATAGACTATGAGGAAAAAAATTCCCCCACTGCAAAGATAAAAAACATTAGAATGATTTGTGCTTTAGCTGCTCAATTTGGATGGAAATTGTATCAAATGGGTGTAAAAAGTGACTTTATTAATGGGGACGTTAAGGAAGAGGTCTCTATGACCAAACCAGGGGATATGTTGCATCTGGTAAGGAGGAAAAGGTTTGTAAACTTGTCAAGTCCCTATATGGTCTCAAACAGGCTCCTAGAGCTTGGTATTTAAAAATTGATGAATATTTGCTACAACATGGTTTCACTAGGCATCCATTTGATCCAAATCTCTACCTCAAGGATCAAGGGGGGGATATTGTGATAATTATTGTATATGTTGATGACTTGGTTATCATAGGCAGCTCAGAAGAAATGGCTGAAACATCCAAGAATGATCTCAAGAAGACATTTGATATGACCGATCTCAAGCTAGTGCACTATTGTCTCGGCTTAGAGGTATGGAAAACAAATCACCATATATTTGTATCTCAAAGGAAATATGCCAAGAAACTGCTTGATAAATTCAAAATGATGGATTCCAAACCCATGTCTACACCTATGGAATTAGGTTTGTAATTATCTACATCTAATATATCTCCTCAAATGAATGTAACTCTCTGTAGTCAAATGATTGGAGGTTTGATTTACCTGACATATTCTAGACTAGATATCAATTTTATTGTTAATTATCTTTCAAAATTCATGCAAGAACCAAAGAAATATCAATGGCTAGCAGTAAAAAGGGTCTTAAGGTATCTACATGGTACAATGGATCATGGTTTGGAATATAAAAAGAATGATCAATTCTTCTTAACTAGGTACATAGATGCAGATTATGCAGGTTCTATTAATGATAGAAAATCAAATTCTAGATTTTTTTTCTTCCTCAAATCAGGTCCTATTTCCTAGGAAAGTTAGAAGCAAGCCATAGTTTCTCATTCCTCAATAGAGGCAGAATATCATGTAGCAGGTGCAGCAGTTTGGTTATGTCGCATATTAGAAGGATTGAGGGTATCACAAAACCAACCTACAGTCTTCTATTTTGATAATCAAAGTGTTCTCAAGCTTGTTCATAATCCAGTGTTTCATGAATGGACCAATCATATTGAAGTTGATTGTCACTTCATATAAGAACATGTTCAACAAAACAACATTCAACTCCAGTTCTGCTCAACTTAGGAACAACGCGTTGATATCTTCACCAAGCCTCTTGCATGTGTGAAGTTTGAAAGTTTTCAGGATTCTCTTATTAGTACTTTAAAGAAATGATGTAATAAGGGGGTAATGATGGGTATTCCATCATTCTTTCCACGTATATAGGTTGATTGTTAGTTTGTTTATGTTTTGTTATTATTTGTTTTGGATTGTTTTGTTAGGTGTGATAATTGGTTATATATTGTGAACCATGTGAGTGTTATTTCAATCACTTTGTTCACCACCATTAGATGTATATAAACCCATATGATAATAAAGTTGTGCAATTCAATTTTATTTATTTAATTTAATGATAGAAGAGGCTAATCAATAATTAAATAATTAAAATAATTATTTAATTATAGTTGAAAGATGGATAAATAAAATTTATTTAATTGTAGTAGAAGGGACATTAGTGACGTAATTAAATAAATAAAATTTATTTAATTAATAGAAGACTTATGACCTTAGAAAATAATTAAATAATTAAAATTATTTAATTATTAATAATGAAAGGGGGAATGATGAAGAATTTAGGAGTTGCAAGCCTAGGACATTTTTAAGTGTTTACATTTTTCCTCTCTTTGATATAATGCAGTTTATCGAGTTGTGTCAAAGAAATTTAGTCAAAACATGCCCTAGCATGGACAAGGTAGGTCTATGCCCCCTCGAATTTTTTCTATAAATTTTCCAAAATTTTCAAAAAAAATTGAAAATTATTTCGAAAAGTCAAAATGATAGTCAGGAATGTCATGATGACAAAAGAATTAAGTTTCAGGACCTTCGAGGTAGCTAGAATAAGGTTTCAGACCTCTCATAGAGTTCAACCAACACAAACCCTAATCAAAACCCTAATTTTGAGGAGGTATAAATGGAAAATTGATAGGTCAAATGGCTCAATTGTGCATTTTTATTTTAAAAACTTAGGAGCTCTGAGAGAAGAAGCTATAAAAATGTCACCTATACCACACACCGAGCATTGAGGATACCGCGTCCAAACATCCCCATCAGAGATGGAGAGCAGGGAGTAGATCAAAGGATACAGGATCTTTAGGCCACGGTCCGGGCCTTGGAGGCCAAGGTAAGGACACTTCAGGCAGAGAGAGATGGGCTTAGGATAGAGCGAGACACTTTGTAGTCAAAGAGGGATGTAGCAGTGTGTAATGTCGTAAAATTGCACCCCTTGCAATTTCACATATATTCTTGCATCCACTTTAGTGTCCACTCCCTTAGAACTTGTGTAGGCTCATTTTAGCCCCTATATTAGCCTCTTCCCCCTCTCAGGATGCTCAGGACCCCTTTTTAGTAGCTACCTTTGTGCGTCAGCTTTGCGTCGAATCTTGTTATTTTCCCATTTTTGTCATTTTGTAGTGTGATGTGTCTAGACACTAGCGCACCACGTGGACGTATGTTCATTGGGCTAGCATTTTGTGATGTTTCAACATTCCAACAACCCCTTTTGAGCATGTTTGTCACTTGTTGGCAAGTTTTTTCAGTAGTAATGTCTTGGGATACCTTGTAACGGCTCGAGAAGCTTCTTTTCCTTCCTCTCCTTTCTTTAAAAGTCATCTTTGCAATCTAGTTGGTATTCTTGGGTTCTACCTTGAACTATCCTCTTCATTCTCACTCTCTCAAGCTTATACAACTCCCTCACTTGCTACAGTAGCGCTCTCAAGCTTTTACAGCACTCTTTGCAACTCTCTTGGCTCTCGTAGCCCTCTCTTTCATCCTTGCTCTCCTTGGCTTCCTTAAACCTTGCAATTGATATCCCTCTTACCTTGTGCTTGTGAGCATCCTAGGATTTCACACATCCCCTATCTATTGCATCTATATTTTGTGATATGGGTTCTCCTCCTCGAGTGGGGATTTCTTTTATCACCTATATTTTGTGATACAGGTTCTCCTCCTCGTGCAGGGACTGCTTTTATCACTACATTATTCATTTCTCTCTATCTATTTGGTTGTCCGTGGAGGTGGGAATACCAAAATAGGGATTTGACTGAGGCCAACCCCTATACAGTGCCAACATTTTACCCAAATATTATATATGCAGGTATTGAAGATATCTACTAGCTGGAGGCTTCATTACTTGGGTTGTTGTGAGCATTTTCCTTCTCCATTCTCTCTAGTTCTATCATTTACTTTACTTTATTTTAGTGATATTGTATTCTGTTATTTTCTTGTACTCTATAAGTTCTTAGCAATCTGATTGTCAGTAGTCACTTTGTCATTTTTTTATAAACTCAGTTTTTGGTATGTATGAGATGCCAGCGCACCACACTATCATCCTTGTTCTGTTCTACCCTCCTTTGGCTAACAGCCTATTAGTTTGTCCAAAAAAAATATTTGATTTTATGCCTTCAAATTCTAGAGCTCTCACTTTGTTCTCTGAGGTAGTTTAGGGTAGTTCACCCCTTGGGAATCTCTTGAGAATAAAGAGACTCATGAATAGTGAATCCCCCTTCTCTACATAGTGATCAGAGAATAGGATGTTGATCAAAGGGAGACAACATAGGCATTCCTCAGGGCAGGCCAACAAGAGTAGTACTATAGAGACATCTATGAGGTTGAGGTTCCCCCAGAGCATAGGGCACCTAATGCATCAGTGGCATTGAGTAGTAGCCGGTCACATAGCAAACGGTCTAACAATAGGTCATATTGAAGAGGAGAGAGTTGTGTCCTCAGCACACACGCCTCGTTTGGAACGGGGACCCTCTCTTTCTTTCGCCTTGTCGGGTCATTTTTGTCGCCACCTCATTTTGTGTGCCCTCATTTTTGTGTCGTAGATGGTCAACGTGCCTCTGAAGTTTCATCATAGGTTGACCATATTTCACCCCCTCAAAATTTCTTAAGTCTTGTGTCATCCTAGAGTTCCTTTGGCACTTTTCCTTTTGTAGGAGATCGTGCATCCTCCTGGGTCCAACTTGCCAGGTTTCCCCTGTCGGATTTCCTTGTTGGATTTTCTCTTTCAAATGGCCTTTGGCCTACGTCCTCCTGACCTCCAAAGCCTAGCTCCTTGATTTCCATTTGACGAACTTGTCTCGACAAACCATCTGTCCTTTGTGCCCTTCGGGCTCGGCCTGTCGGGTTTCCCTACTTGGGATTCCTTCATGGGTTCGTCGTTCCAAATGGTCGTCATCTTGCATCCTTCTGGTCGTCGGACCCTGAACTCCTATTCGTTGTCAACCTTTCACTTAGCATTTTCGGACGTCCATGAGCTCACGTCTTTTCGGTCGCGAAGTTTTGAACCTCCCGCCATTGTCCCAAAATTCAAACCTACCAAACTTTTTGTTTGTTGTACCTGCATTAATTAGGTGCATTAATTTCACTTAGGGTTATAAATAATCCTCCTAACATGTCATTTTCACATGTCTAAAAGATCAAAAGAGTACAGAAACCTCCCAACCTTCACCGCCTCTGCGCTTGGTGCATCCCTTCGCCATTCCTTGTAGATTCAACAATTATATTCATCAGGTTTTTGAGGTGAGTTCGTCGTGCGACCTCCTATTGTGTTTTTAGTGATTTTATGCTTAAGTAACAGGTGAAAAGGGCTAGGATTGCATGAAATTGATAGAACAGGGATTGAAATATGAAACCCATGTAATGAAATATTAATAAAATCCCTCGAAACACTTAGAATTTGAACATGGAACTCCATCTCTTCGGTGTTGTTCTTTGGACTGGACGATAGTGCCCTTTGAGCCTGAACCTCCCCGTTGCCTCGATCTTTAAACTCAAAACTTTAAATGAACTTGCCTCCAAAATGGCGAGATGTCTCTCAGGTTTCAGACCCCGAAATTCCTCCTTTGAATTGTCGCCTCCCATTCACTATTCTGAACGGTGTTTCCTCCCCATCCGCTCGAGCCACAGAGGTCGACCTTCTATTCGACGTCGGATTCGCCGAAGTAGTTGTCAAGTCCTAATGACTATCGAGTTCTGGTACAAAGACCTCCATCTGCGGATCGTCGTTGCAATTTCACTGTTTCTTGCAGCCACCAGGACACTGCCTTCCGGACTCCGCGTCCCGAGATTCTCTTTGCCACATGATCAAAAGCGACCGGACCCCGACCATCGGACTTCCACCGTCGGGACTCCATCATGTTTCAGCCATCCAAAAGGGAAGACTCGAACTGCCCTTCTAGGCTCTAAGCCCCGATGATCCGATATTAGCCAGGAATTCAACCAAGAAAACATGAGGCAAACTTGGACCCTGGGTCTGATCTGTCGGGTTGCTCTCACCAGACTTCCATCTGTAGCCCGTCGTTTCTCACGGCCATCCTCCAACATATTTTCGGCCTTCACGGTCTGAGTGCCCAAATGACTTAAGAAGTTACAGGATTGACTAGTCGTCCTTCAACCTCGTGGGTTCCGAACTCCAGAACTCCACCTCCGGAATTCCATTTCTCCAAAGCCATTCCAAACGACTAACACCAAACAGCTTTCCCTCCTCATGGATTTGGGTGCCCTAATGATGATCCAAATGCCTTCCAATCTGGAAAGGAACATTGACCCACGTGCTTAAATTGGACCCTCTCCCACATGAACACTTCAAATCATCTAAATTTAAGGTTGGGAGAAACCATCCGGGTTGCTCTACCCTGATTTCCCTTCAAAACAACATTCTAACCAAGGAAGTCCGACCTTTGGGGCCCAGACCATCCAAAATCCCTCCAAGTGAACTACTGATGGTAATTTTGACTAAGTGTTAGATTTTTGAATGATAAATTATCCGATCTAACGATGTTTTGCAGGGATTTGGCTAACCATTTGTGTTGTCATGATTGATTATACTCACCCTGCCTCTATGTGCAAGATATATGGAATCGGGTGCAAAAACCTCAAGGGTGGTCACAGAAAAAGAAAAGGGAAAGAAAACTGCAAAGGCTCCTCGGGGAAAAGAAGATAAAGATCAAATAAGATATTAGTTTCAAGGGGCACCATTGCAATCCAGAATCGGCACCAAGTGGAAGGATATCTCTGGCACCAACATTGGACACGTGGATATTGATGATTTCATACAGAGGGTCAAGGTCAACCCTAAGACAGAAAGTGCAAGACTAATCAAAAGCAGCGGGATAGCTAAAGCTATCAGTTTCCCTCCCGCTTTGGTCGCCCCCGAACTAGCAATGGCTTGCAGGGAAGCATATCAGCTGGAAACAAGAACTATTATTGACAAGGATGGGAATGTGTTGGTCAACATGTCAGCCTCAAGAATAACGAAGACCTTCCATATCCCTGTCTTCGGGGAGATGGAATTACCAACTATCAAGGAATGCAAGGAAATGTGGAATGAAGACCCCATGAAGTGTAAAAATCTCATCAATCAATATTGGCTTAAGGAGAAGAGGGGCAGTGCTGCAAAAGTTACTCAGGAGCTCTTTCATAGTGATTTCTTTGAGGACTATCATGATTTAGTTACCCTAATAAGCAGAGTAATGGGCCTCCCTACTACGGCCTATTTTGAGGATTGGATGGTCTAATTCATCAAGCAGATTCTCCGCAGAGAGGATAAAACATTTTATTGGGGAGGAATAATCAGCGATTGCTTCCATGAACAATTTATGAATGTTTAAAAGACCTCCAAGTTCTATATGACTTCCTATCTAGTATATTCATTGGTCGATCAGAGGCATTACAATGGCTTATTTAGAGCTTTGAATGAAGAACCTGGCAAGGAGCTCAAGGCTTATGACAAATACCCCCAGCTGCAATTCATAAATTTCAAGAAAGACTACTGCAGGGTGAATGATGCATTCATAGCTTACATCATCAGGTTGCTCAAGGGTGACTTTGAGAGAAGAGTCTCCCATAGTGCTTGAGCCTTCCTCAAATAGTAAGCTTTTCTATTTATACAATATCCCAAGTTTATGTACATCTGTTCCCAAGGGTTCTCAAAAAAACCGAACAAGTTGCCATGGTATCCTAATGATCAGATGATATTGTTAGAACTTTCTCAACAGTTGTGACATATTCATGCCCTCCTCAGTAGCAAGCATCTAGCGAGGATCTCTTATCCCCTTACACTCGACCAAGGGATGTACGAGCTTTATACTTCCCAATGTGCTCAAAATTTAGAGGATTTGGTTGAATATCATCTCAAGCTCCATACAGCCAGGCCACGAATGGATCCATATGGCCACATCAAGAAGGCACTTGGGAAAGAGTATGCCCATCTTCATAATGTTGAAGATTTTTGGGCCGATTGCAAAGATGACTTTGAGGTGCAAATAAGGCACTATATGCGGATGACCGCATACTTTGTAAAGAAGGTGAGCCTATTCCCAGTGCCAAATCAAATGGAAGAAGAGGAGAGCACTGTGATTGACCCCAGATAGAATTCCATTGCAAATATGCCACTGCCATTGATTGATTTGGATGAGCAAGAGGTCGATGACCTTGACATTCTCACCAAGCCCGTTGAGGCTCGAACAAAAGCATGGATTGATGGGCAAGTTGCCCAATTGAAGCAACAAGGGGTCGTCCTGACATATAAGGGGCTCAAAAGTGAGCCAAGTGGATCTAATGGTGGGACAACAGCTACATCAACAAGAGAAACATCAAATTCTCCTCCATCCACTTGTTCAAGGAAGAGAAAAGAGACTGACGAGCAACAGTCTAACCCAAAGGTGTACGCTAGAAAGTCCTCAGAAGGTGAACCTTCCAAGAAACATAAGAGATCGGGCAGAGTCACCGAGATGCCAATAATTCAAAAAGATCCACTCCATGAGGGAGAAGAAATGGAGACTGATTAGCCGCACTCTCCACCTATCTCATCTGCTACTGCAACCACTATTGCTATCGCCACCACCCCACTTATCCCACACGTAGTAGTTGCTACCTTTCCGCCTACGATGGACATTGTTGTCCACCTTGTCTCTACCTCTCCCATGGTGTAGGTCATATCATTTGATTCATCCTCCGCCACCACGTCTCCAATTTCCTCATCATCCATGTCTCTAGCATTTTTTCTTCCGACTGCCACCGCGGCAACTGCAATGCTTGCCCTTACCCTTCTAGAGTCCTTCATGAAATATATGCAAAATGTACCATCTGAGCTCTCGGAGATGTTTTTGAACCTAGCGGTGCAGGCTGCCATTGCCCAGGTGATAACCAATCTCCCAGTTCCTCCTCCTCCTATTGATCTTCCCATAATGGAGGCCACCATGTAGATTACTGATAGCAACAAATGGAGGTTGCTAAGAGCTTAGAGGAGGAGGCAGACGACTACCATGAGCACCCCATATATGAGCATATAATAAATGATGAGGTTTCCTATGAATCCTCTGGTGATGATGGTGAGGGTCTGGATACAAATATTATTGAAGAAACATTTGATCCTAAGCTCGATGCGGAGTTGGCCAAGCAGCTCAAAGAGATTGAAGATAAGGAGGCTAAAAGATAGCCTATCATTGAAGAAAGGGTTGTTGCCATAGAAGCGGAGGGTGATAAATCTCTAGTGGAAGAATGTGACCACGGCCCTGGACATGATGAGGAGATGCTCCCACATAATGAACAAGAGGAAAAGGAAGAAGATAAGCCTGAAAGAAAGGTTGAAATTCATGAGAACCCAGAGATTGAGCAGCCTGAGGAACATGGGCATGATGAGGAAAAAGGGGAAAAGGATGCTGAAGGGGAAGACAACCCCAAGGAATTCCTGCTTATCAAAGTCCCCATCAAACACATGGTGTTCATCCAGGACTCTGATGAAGACAAAGAAGATACGAGGACAGAGCAAGAGGCTCTAAATAATAAAGAGATTGAAATTAGAGAGGATGAAAAGGAGGGTGACCAGGAATCACCCAAGGAAAAGTCCTCTATGCCTGAATGGTTGGAAAATTAATTGGAGAAGAAGGCTCCTGCTCCTAAGGATCTAAAAATGAGATTGGAGATTATATTGGCCTGAGCCCAAATCATCACCAAGAAGGAGAAGAAACCCAAAATTAGATCAAGGGTAACGATGGATGCCTCTGGATCCATAATGGTGCTGGTAGCTACATCGATGGTGGGAGAACAAGGAGTAAGTTACAACATCTCCACCATCGACTTGGAAATGGCCACCAGAGAGCAAAAGGTAGATCACCTCCAGCAATTTGTCACCACAGTGGTGCATCTAATTCAATAGGACAAAATCTCAAAGGAAGAGCTCAAGGCACAAGTGACTGATCTGACAACTTACATCCAGTAGTGGTCATCGATAGAAGAACAACCTACCACATCCTTGGCCCTACCACAATTTCTATCCAAGGAACAGATAGAAAAATTGGAGAGAAGAAAGAACTTGGATAATACCATAGAGAGTTGGTTCCAATAGGTCTTGGACAGTGGAAACATGGGCATCAATTGCATTGTTCGGACAACAATCAAGTTCCTAGATATACGAAAGTCTCTTGAGGGTACAAGGAAAATTTGCACTGACTTCCCAAGGAAGTATGAGTCTACCTACCCAAAAATTGAGGCTATCCTCAAGCTGCCAAGTGAGATTTGGGAAAAGGATTTTGCATTCAGGGAGGATGATCGTTGGTTGATGGATGTCTGGAAGTGAGATTTTGAGAACTGAAAAGAAAGGTTGGAGCAGGTGCTTGAAAAGGTAAATCCAGATATCGATTGGGCCAAGGAGGGTTGGGCTGATTGTAGTAGATACCTAAAGCTAATGACAGGGTACGATGTGCTTGTTGTCCAGGTTAATCCAGAGAAGATAAAGCCTCATTTCCAAAAGAGGATGGGAGATGGGATGTCGGGTGAGGTCACTACTAATTTCATGAGTTTTTCAGCCCAAGCTTTCGCCCAGTTTGAGTTGTTCAAGGACCACGCTTCCAAGTATGATTGTAATGAGCGAAACTCTTTAAATCAAAACATTGAGAAAATTTTAAATAATTTCATTTATATTCAAAAGAAAGTCGACACTTCATTCAGTTAGACATCATAAAATCCAATCGATTCTGAAACAACGACTTAAAGTCAATAAATAGATTCATAATATTTCCAGTTAAATACATACATGTGTCATATTACACGACATTGATAATTATACAAAATAATTTGTAATATAAGTTTACAATTTGAGACTTAGGCATTTTGTCGCCTTAAGCTCTACTTACATAATTTAAAGAATATAATAATACATAAATGAAGATGACATCTTTTGATCTTCAATTCAATAGCATATCTTCAATAATGAAGACGAGAACAAGGATCGGGCGCTTTTTCCACCCAACCTCGAAGCTTACACTTCCCCAAAATTCTTTAGTCATTCAAAGAATACCCGACCTTGCACGAATCGCTTAGCAAAAAGCAGTCGACAAGCAAGATGGAATCTAGTGCGTACCTAGTATAACTAGTAAAACCAAAAGAATTTTCATTTTTCTAATTCATTTAATAAACAAGCAAGTTCGATACTAGGATATGGTAGAGAGTTCATTCATTCCATCTATTTCAATGGTCCTTAAGTTACTTGGCCAAGTAAAATGTCATACACGACAAATAAAAGCAGTTTTGGAAAAGAAAAACTACACTCTCTAATAACCCATATTTAGCACCCATCTCGGAAGGTAACTTTCCAAACACATGACATGCACATTCATTTATCAAGCATGCATGGTTCCAATCAAATAAATACAATCTTTCACAAACGATTTAACGGAAATCTTGTTTCAACCAAAAATAGTTTAAATGTTGTATTTTCATCATTTTAAACCATAAATAACATTAAATTAATATTTAAATCTAATAAATTAAATAACAAAAAGAAGGTGTATCTCAAGTATGTAAATTAAATACATATAAAAATAGGCATAAAAGAGCACACATTCTTTCATTCTATTTTACTCCTCTATTTAATCCTGTTCTAATTCGTTTTGTTTCCAAGTAAATCATATTTTATTTAATTGATTTATTTTCTATTTTTCACACTTCCAGAAAATAAATAATTACTTTTTCAAAAACAGAATTAAAATAAATCATTTTCATTTCTGTTTCGTAATAATTTAAGTTTTATTCACAAAAATCACTGATTTTAACTTCTATTTTGCAAACACGTTTAATATTCAAAAGGTATTTTATCATAATCTTTTTTGTTTCATTCTTTGGAGAATTAATCTATCTGTCTGGATTTTCTAAAGTTCTTCCAAATCATAACGAAATAAACGTTTTTTGTTTTGAATCTTTTCATAAATCTGATTTTTTCCTAAATTGATAAATCAGTTGTTTTTCATTGTTTTCTAATCAAATTCTTCCTATAATTTTATGTTTCTAATTTCAATGGTTTTCTAGAAAAATCATAGTTTGATTGTTTGAAATTTCAACAAAATGTAATGGAACGGTGATATTTTTAATAGATTTACAAATAAAATCTAGAGTTTATTCTTTTTTCTAAGTTTGACAAACAGTAATATATTTTTACTTGATGAATTTTCTAATAAAGAAATTGATCAAATTAAATATGCTAAGATTAGGAATTTGATAATTTATTGTTTAAATGTGTCTACCTTCAATCCTCTGTCAATCTTTTGTATTTTATGTGCTCTGTTTGATTACTGGTTTGTCTTGCATATGAAGAGAGCAGCTTTATGTTCCACTCTTTGGCTGCACACCTATTTCTCTCTGCCTTCTCCTAGCCTATCTCCTTCCTTCTTTTCTTTATGTTCACACATTATCCTCACCTCTTCACCTATTGGCTTACGTGAGATGAAGGGAGGTAGGCTTCATTTCCTATTGTTCTTTCCCCCTGCTGGCTGGTGCGCACTCCCTCTTCTCTTAGTCATGCCTCTTCTCTTTCCTCTACACTTCCTCCCTGCGCATAATGGATGGAGAATTTGGTTTTTCTTTTTCCCCAAGTCTCCCTACCACGCTTGGAAGGTTTTGATCGATTCCTTTCTAAGTCTTAAAGACCTCTTCCCAAGCCGCATGTGATGGGAATGAGGAAAGTGCCCAGCATAAGCTTAGATTCATTTTTTTTTTAAATTCCTCTTCCTCTCAGCTCTAGCCGAATGGAGTGTGAAGATAGTGTTTAACTATTTTAAACAACAATAAAAAAAAAGAATCATTTCCCCAAGTCTCCCTGCCATGCTTGGAAGGTTTTGATCGATTCTTTTCTAAGTCTTAAAGACCTCTTCCCAAGCCACGTGTGATGGGAATGAGGAAAGTGCCCAGCATAAGCTTAGATTCATTTTTTTTTAAATTCCTCTTCCTCTCAGCTCTGGCCGCATGGAGTGTGAAGGTATTGTTTAACTATTTTAAACAGCAATAAAACAAAAGAATCATTTCCCCTTCAGTCTGTCTCTCCAAAAATCCAAAGAATTCCCTAAAAAAATCAATCCTCTTGTGTCTCTTTTTCTGCTCCAATATAAAAAATGGATTTTCACTCTCTTTCCAATTTCGAATTTCTTCCCCCAGACTCCTTATTTTCTCATGCATTGGTGGAGTTATTCCCAAATCAAGATCCACAATTTCAGTTTGATATCCAGTTCAATTTATCAAACTCCAAGTTTTAGAATTTTAATTGCCTTCAATTGATTGAAGATATTTTCTTCAATTTGTTCAACTGTTGTTTGAATTCAATTTCACTTTGCACGTATGCTTGTTTTCCAATTTGATTTCACTAACTTAGTTTTAGATTTTTTTTTATTTAAACATTTACATTTATTTTCCTTATTCATCAAATGAGAAAAATACCATTACATCAAATAACACAAAATTATATTTTAATAATTTTTCACATTTAAAACTCTATTTCATTAATTTAAAATAAAAGCATCATTATTTTTAAATAATAACAAAATATCTACACTAAGAATTCAATTTATTAAAAAGAAAAATCAATTTCCTCAAAAATTAACCAAATCGCCATTTAAAGCAACATATTCTTTTCACATATTGGAGAAATCAATTAAACTTAATTTAAAATTTGCAAGCATAATAATCACAAAAATACATTAAAATAATTACTAAGTGTGTGTGTGAGATTCCATCATCCTCATAAATGTCTAATGGCTAAAACGACTCTACTTGATCGATGTTCTCGCCTTCACTCACGTTCACCTGATTCCTGCGTTCACTTGCACTCGAATTTTTATCAGCAATGACAAACCCCAATTTTAATAAAAATGCATTTCAATTCATTGCATTTGCATTTGCATTTCAATTTCACTTTCAATTAAATTTCAATTTAAATTCAATTTAAATAATCATTTAACATAATAATTAACAATATCATGATTAATAATTTGCATTTAAATAATCAATAAAATCAATACGTGACAATGATGAAGACTAGGAAAATCTCATTGCCAATTCCAAAGAATGGAGTTACCAAGTGTTGCAATCTGACATCATAGAGGTTGATAAGCTCTAGCCAGTGATCCTAAAATTCATGGAGTATGCTGCTTTGAAGAAGCAGGAGGGAAACCCTATTATTGATGAAGAGTTTCTAATAGAATAGTTGTAGAAAGAGCAATCAACAAGAAGACAAAATGCTATAGTGTTGCCACTAGAAGACAAAATAGGGAAAGAGATAAAATTGTATTTTAAAATGTAATATATTGTTGGGGTAGGTAGAACCCTAGTTTATAGTGAATCTTGGCCACACAAATGTAAATCAATCTTGGCCACTCATTCTACTTTTGGGACACTATAAATAGGGGGTCTCCTCTCATTTTTAAGAGAGAGTTGAGTTATTGTAATGACATGCTACAGAAATTTTAATAGAAATACATTGACTTTGGTGGATTTTTGAGTTTCTTTGCATGTTTCATGATTCTTCTCTCATAGTTAGATGATTTAGTTAGATTTACTTTGTTGTTTCATTTCCTTTCAATTAACTTTGGTAGATTTAGTAATGTTGTTTTATGGTTGTGAAGATTTATGTTGTGTAGATGCCTTCTTTGTCCATACTTTTGGTTGTTTGTTGCTAGTAGATGGTTGTGTAAAGTTAGTATGGACTTAAATTCAAAGCTTCTCTTAAACTTTTGTCTGTGTTCATGCATGTACATGGTGAATGAATGATAAAACATCTACAGTCCTTAAAAGATAGCACAGATTTCATGACGCTATGAAATTTTTGGTTAAGTCAAATTTTGTTTTAAGGAAGTTGTCCACAGTAGAGACCTCCATGATCATTGTTCATTTGTAGTTGCAGGTCTAGGAACTTCTTCTCTCCTCTACCCTTTTTAATTTTTCTAATAAGTAACCTATGCTAAGGTTCATTGCACATTTTAAAGCCAAATCCCAAGTTAGAAATGGAGTTCAAGACTATTGTTTGAACCTGTAGCAAATGTACAGTAACTTTCCATCTTAAAAACTCCATTTGTAGATCCAACTTCCTTCTAGCCTAACTTTCATAAGTTTGCACCAGCAAGATCGCATCAAACATCAACTGAATGAACCCATGCAAGTCATGACCTGACACCCAAGAGACCTTGGGGTAATTTTCTGCAATCTGATTGTGGAAGATTGTCTTTCAAGAGAGGTGATGCACCTATGCATTACCTGTGTTGAGAAGTGCATAAAAAACACATCAACAAGAGCAGCGGGGGAGTCTCGAGACCATATGAGAGACCACCTCCAGAGTGTAGGCCACCAATGTCACCATAGCGATCACCCTCTAGAGAGCATGGCAGCTCTGGCTAGGGCATGTTTTGATTTATATCTGGACACTTGTATTTTGACCATCGAGCCTACAAACTCAATTTTTGAGATACATTTTGACATTATATTGTGACCCATTTTGAGCAATATATATGATATATGATTTTGGCTATGATTATATGATGTGTAGTCTATTGTTATGCATGTATTATGTCATGGATGATTTATGTTTTTATGATGTTTATGCAGTCTATATGATGATGCAATAGTTTTATATATTGATTCCTTATATGTGATTTCCAAATGGTAGATGTATGCATTTATTTGTTTATGATGTTATGGATGTCATTGTTAGAGTAATAAGTTATATGCTTAATTAATTATATCATACTAGTTAATTAATTAAGTCACTTATTCCTCTAGCTGCTTAAGCTAAACTTAGGCACATTAATAATTGATTAATTATTAATTATGCACACTAGGGTTTCCTTTTAGGTCAACTTTAGGGTTGCATACTTTGCTTTTATAAAGCAAATCATCTCATTGTAATATTGAATTCCTAAATATATCATTTTGCACATTCGCATGCAAAGCTCTGCTTTTTTATGTTTTCTCTTCTGTGGAAGGTGTTTAGGTTTGCATGTCTGATCTAGGGTTTCTAACATGGTATCAGAGCCTTGACATGCGGCCCCTTCTCAAATTCTGGAGAAAACCATTGCAGAGTTCGTTTGGGGTTCCTCGAGGATTTTATGTCTTGAGTTCATTTATGCAGTGTCTTGGATCAGATCGGGCCTCACCATTAGATTCAAAGCGCTAGAAAAAGTCAGTTTTGGCTTTTATTTTGCAGATTTGGTCATCATTAGCCAGATCTGTGAGGGTTTCAAGTTCAATGATTTTTTGGAAGCTCTGGAGGTAGCCAATTTTTTGGAGCATTTTGAGCCCAAACAGAGGTCACCATTGCATTCACAGCGGCCAAAAACCCTAAGATCGCCTTTCGTTTCGTCGATTTTCGCGAAGTTGGTTCGGAGGGCAATTTTTTTTTGCCAGGGAAGCCGTACAGCCTCCCCAGCATGCATTCTGAGGCGTGCAAATAGGAAAAAATGAGTTTCTTGGGATTCGAGTCGACGCTCACAGTGCAAACAGGCTCCACCACCGGGCGGCCACTGGCCCACCGCCGCCGTCGATGGCTCCCCCATCCAGCCACCGACCCTGCTCAGCCCCCGAGGGCTCCTCCAGCGCCAACCACCAGGTCATATGGGGGACCGGGCGCTATGCGCCCAGCCCCCAGCCCCTTTAGCTTCACCTAGGGTCCTATGGAGGACCAAGGGTTCCGCCCCAGCCCCCTGCCCTACGCCCACGGTCATATGGTGACCAGGGGCCCAAATTTTTTTGCAGGGGGGCCCAAATTTTGCGCCGACGGCAAGATGGCCATCAAATTTTTTTCACTAAAGTGCCAACGTCAGCATGACATCATCGGCCACACGGCAATTTGTTCCCTCCTAACCCTGATTTGCCCTAAAAGAGCAATTTTTTTGTTTTTGGCATAACTTGGGCATACGGTATCGAAATCGGGCAAACGAGATATCACCGAAAAGCTGGTTCCGAGCACTATCCTGTGGTGTGGTTTATTTTACAGTATTTTCCTATTTTACTTCATTTAATACTATTTGAAGTCATATTTAATTTTTATGCTTCCGAGCTTATAACTTTTTGCCACGATATCTTTGTGGCGTTGGAAAGGTATTGAGGAGCTTTATGTTGCTGTCCATGCACTTTTTTTTGTATCTGTCCTAGGTTTTTCGTTAATCCAGATTTGGCCCGATGGGTGTTTTGGAGATTACCTAGATATTTTGGTAGTTGGGAGAGTGCCTCTTGCATCTTTGCACTTCGTTTTCAGTGATACATCATTTAATAATCGATTGTTGATTCATAGATTCCAGCGTTGTTCCCGTTTGGAGTTTTCGAGTGTTCTGTGGCATCGGGTCTGTTGTTGCATCATTATGATTCCGATATGGTTTCTTGTAGACAAAAGTATCTTTCCTTGCTTGCTAGATTGCGGTTCCAGTGTTACTCTACAGTGTTCTTCCAGTGCTTCTTTACAGCATGTCATATCATTGTAGGGGGGTTTTGTCCCACTGGGTTTTTCCTTCTCTACCTCTTTCTTGCATTTGTAAATGGGTAGCTGATCAGGCCTAGTTGGCGGGACCCATCTTTGCTTGCATGCATCTTCTTCTAGTGTTTTAGCTTCTTCCTAAGTTCATCTTAAGGGGGGGTGTTAGAGTAATAAGTTATATGCTTAATTAATTATATCATATTGGTTAATTAATTAAGTCACTTATTCCTCTAGTTGCTTAAGCTAAACTTAGGCACATTAATAATTGATTAGTTATTAATTGTGCACACTAGGGTTTCTTTTTAGGTCAACTTTAGGGTTGCATACTTTTCTTTTATAAAGCAAATCATCTCATTGTAATATTGAATTCCTGAATATATCATTTTGCACATTCGCATGCAAAGCTCTGCTTTTTTATGTTTTCTCTTCTGTGGAAGGTGTTTAGGTTTGCATGTCTGATCTAGGGTTTCTAACAGTCATGTATATGCTGTGTAATGTGTATGATGGATAATGATTATGAGATGTGATGTCATTTTATGTTTATATGGTGCAACTGCAAATGTGTATGTAATATGATGGATGGTCATGGATTATGAGAATGGATGTTGATGTGACATGTATGTAATATGTTATGCAAAATGATATGATAATGAATATTTATATGGATTCCTATATGCTTGCATGTCATGGATATTTTTGGTATTTTTTAATGTAGTATGTATGGTTTGATATGTATGTATGATAATGCCTATATGATGTTTCTAACATGAATATATATGCAGAATATTTATTTTTTGTGTGTTACAGGATGTCGTCAAAATGCAAATGGAAGAAATGTTAGCACAAAAGACCTGGATGTTAGTATGGAGAAAGGACTTCAATATTTTTCTAGATAAATAATAAGCCTTGAATTTAATCATCATTAGGTGGTAAAATATGAAAAATGGATAACAAAAATGGTGGTATGACATAGACCAAGGTGTGCAAGGTCATCCAAGTGAAAAACAGACAGTCGTAGACAAGGAATGTCCCGACTCATACTAAAGGAAAAGTTTCCTCAGTCTTTTTGCCAAGACAAACCACAAACAGCAATCAAAGAAAAGAGAGTCGTGAGACATCCTCGCCCCTCTAAATCCTTAATGGGACATCCTCAAGAGAGCTAGTAACATGACTTAAAGAAAAATCAAAAAAATATAAGACAAAATAGCCCACAAATTCAACAGCCATTCAGAGTGTTTGCCAAAATTTGATTGTTTGATATTTGATTGACTAGATAATTGACAAGTTGATTGGCGGGTTGATTGTTTGATGAATAATGGTTTTAGGAGAAGAAACATGTCGTATAAGATGTCAAGTATAGTTTCAATCATGTGGCCACTTGTATAAGGCAAATGAAAAAGTTTGATTAATGACAATGTCTAGTTTCAGGAAGGACATATCCTGGATAAGACATAAGTTGATTGTTTGACAGTTTGATGACTAGTTTGACATTGATTGTTTTGAAAATTTTCTTGTTTTGACTTGATGACTTGTCATCTTGTTATCTTGTTGATGCATGACTTGTTTAATATCTTTATGATTGTTTATGTCTAGGTTGATGTTGCCTTGTTTATTATGACTGATGTGACAAACCCTAAAGCACTGACCTAGGTGGCCTCGGGGGCTCATCGATAGATGGCCTTGCCTATGTAACAATTCACAAAGACCTCGCATTTTGACATGAATTGACTTTGTTTTATTGACAAAGGATTAAGTCATGATTTTTATTTGACCAACCTAAAAGGACTGGCCTAATGCTTTGAGGGCACATCAACAGATGGCCTTGCCTATGTTTAGTTGCAAAGGCAATGTAGTTCAATTGGACCTGGACTGACATGATTCAATACGACTCTATTTTTGGGATTTTTGAAATTTATTTGGATGTTTTTGTGTTTTTTACATGTTTTTATTTTTTTGGATTTTTGCGATTTTGTGAATTTTTTTGTTGTTTTGATAGTTTTATGATTTTTTTGGCTTTTTGATATAATGACCTCTTGATGGAAAGTGTAAGAAGACATAGGTCAAGTATTTTCCCCCAATTGGGTATAAGACCAATTTATTAGGAGTGGAATAGAAGGGGATGTCAAGGGTGAAAGAATGCATGATGTTAATCGTTCCAAGTTACGAGAAGAAAACAAGGCATTATTATGGATGATATGAGAAGGGTGAATGATGGGAAAGTTAGGTTGGAATGATGGTATATGATGGAGCAAAAATTTAACTACACATGGCACTTGTTTGCCAGGTTTTCACCATGGTACTTATCCAAAGCACCACTGAAGTGGTTTTCACCATTGAACGAATTATTTCTCTTTACTATTTTTCTTGACTTTTTTCATCATTTTTTTTTGGGTTACCAAGACGCTTGTTTGCCAAGTTTTCATCAAGGTAACGATTTTTTTGATTTATTTTTATTTTTTTTATTTTTTTATGGTTATGAGAAGACTTTCAGAAGCTATGTGTAGAACTGATAAGTTGTGATGATGCATTGACCTTGATTGGATGACCATGCTAGACAAAAGGATTTGATCTGGATGAGGAATGTGAGTGGCAAGTATGATGGATGACAGATGTGGAAAATGAAAGAGGTTATGGTATGCTCCCTAGTGTGCACACTATATGGGCCATCAAGCTTCAAATGAAAAGGAGTTTGGACAATCGATGAGCTAGTGTATGTGAAGGGGTCATCGTCAAAGGTACATTGAAACACATCACCAATGGAGGTGGAATGATATGACGAATGTGTGAATATGGATGGATTGTATGGAATGTATGGTATAAGCACAAGTGATGTAGATAGAGACCTTGGATCAACAAGCTCTTTGTTTGAATTTTTACTTTGATAAATGCCCCCAATGATTTTAGATGAAGGAGCATAAATAGAGACCAATGCTTTTTGATTTTCACTTTTGACTTTTTATTTTTGGCTTGTCCAATAGCTTTTTGTTTGGGCTAGAGGACTTGTCTTGATAATCTTTTCTTTTCATTTTCTTTTGACTTTTGATCTCCTTTTAAAGAGGGCATTTTCATCTTTTATTCTTGAGCTTTTCCCTTGTTCTTTTCTTGAGATATGACTTGTTGATCCATGTCTATGATGTGGATGGATGTGATTGAGGATGAAGTGACAGGAATGTTTGGTAGATGAATGGAAGTGGTAGTGCCATCAATGGTGTCTTTGAGACTATCCTTTTTGGTACTACTAACGTCAAAGGAAGCTTGCACATCCTTAATGGCTTGGCAAGATGACTTAGTAGAGGAAAAAATAGGAAATACATAACCTATCCTAAGGCAAGCAAGGTGGAGGGATGATGGTTGGATATCCTCGGTGGGGTCATGATCAAAAAGTGAATTATCATAGATATCCTGGTCAAACATGGGATTATCATGGACATGAAAGGTTTGCGCGGAGGTGAATAGGGAAAGTGCAGATGTATTATCAGGATCCCAAAAGGTTTCAATCCAAGCACAGGCATCTATTTGTGTACCTTTTGAATTTGTCTTGATGTCATTATTAGGAATCTGAACCTTCTCAGCAGCATTAGCATTGTCATTTTTTGGTAACTTATCCATACGGTATTCACCACATCCAATATCATGAACTTGGACCTTAGGGTTTGATGGTGTGGAAAATGAAGTGGATGCCTTAGTCAATGAAGATGGATCAGCGTAATGTGTTGAGGTGGAGGATAAAGCTTCATTATTGATAGGAAACTTGAGGTATTGATGGTATGTGGATGGAATAGCCTTCATGGCATGAATCCATGGTCGACCTAGGAGGAGATTGTATGGGCGTTCAAGTTCTAAGACTTGAAAAATAGTGTCCATTATTGCGGGTCCAACTCTAATGGATAGTGTGATAAATCCTTTAAATGAATGTTCTTCGTCATCATATGCCTTGATAACAATGCTTTTGGTTGTGTCTACACATGCTTCTAAAAATCCTAATATCTTAACTAGTATAAGGGTACAAATTTTTAACCCTACTCCACCATCTACCAAGACTAGTCTAACTTTGTGTTTGTGGATGATGACTTCAAGATGCAAAGGGTCGTTATGATTTGTCTTTTGAGTCAAATAGTCTTGGTAGAAAAAGGTGGCGTGGTGCAAATTAGAAAAGTAAACCACCATCTCCTAGAAACAGTTGACATCAAGTTTGGTGGGAATAGTAGTGTCTTGCAAGGCCTTGTCAAGAATGGCTCGATGGTCAGGTGAAATACGCAATAACTCTAGGATAGATATTTGTGCATGAGTCTTCCCCAAATGGTCAAGTAAATTGTATTGGGAATTTGGTGGCTATTGTTGTTTTGGAGGAGGCCCTTGGATGGTCACCTTGGTTTGGTAAGTATTGATAGCGCATTCTGGTGGTTTCTTAATGGTAATGGTATTGGCATGTTCATCGGTGGTTCAGATTTAATTCACTATGGTGGTATAGTCAAATTTGGCATTTGTGTAATTGGTAGAATTGTCGATATTATTACCTGAACTGGAGGCCTTTCCTTTTCCATGGTAATTTAAAGGATCTGTATAGACTTCATGGTTGCTATTAGATGATTGTTTTTGTCCATTGACTTCAATAGTGTCATTTTCAACAAGGTCTTGGATGATATTCTTCAATTGTCAATATTGCAAGGTGGAATGACCTTTAGCTTAGTGATAATCACATAAGGAATTATCATTCCACCATGATGGCTTGAACTGTCCTGGGTCATATGGTTTCACTTCAAGAAGTTTTATGGCATTGTGTTGCAAAATTTTCTTGAAGACGAACTCAATTGGTTCCCCAAGAGGAGTATATTTATGTCTGGTAGGGAACTTCCTTTGGACTCTTTGTTCTTGTGTGTTTTGGAAGTAATTTTTTGTTTGATTGGGAGCTCTTGGTGTGTTGTTGGATGTATTGGGTCCTCTGAGTGTAATGGCAAGGCCTATATACATTGTCTTGGCATCAACAACTCTATACATAGGCATCAATGACTCTATCATTGGTCACATTCTTGTTACGAGCCCAATATTTGCCTTTGGCATTTGATGTGGTTTGAGTAGTCCTGTTTTTTTTTAATTCTTGATTTCTCCCTTTTCAATGAGGGCCTTCTCAAGGATAATGCCTTTCTCAACTAGGTCCGTGAATGAAATGCAACAATTCATTTGTAACTCATTTTTCAAGTTTGAGTTGAGGTTTTCAATGAACATGACAAATTTTTGTATTTTACGTATTTTAACCGGACATCCACTAGCCAAACCCCTCCATCGTTGGAAGAAGGTTACAAAATTTTCACCATCTTTTTATGTGGTATGACATAGGGTGGCAATAGTTATTTCATGTCAATTTTGAATGCAAACTGTTCCACAAATTTTTTGGCTAGGTCTCCCCATGTTCTTATGCCAGTTGATAGATATGCAAACCACTCAAGTGCTTGACCTGTAAGACTTCATGGGAATAGTCTCATTAGATATGTAGGTTTGTAAGAAATGTTTATGCAAGTGGTGGAAAAATATCTTATGTGTTCAATAGGATTTCCCTTCCCTCTATACTTAGGAAATTTAGGTGTGACATAGCTCTGTGGGAAGCGTGGCATGTATAGACTCTTGTCGAATGGATAGGGACAAGTCTTTTGTGGAGCAAGTCTTCTTGTTGGACACTTGCATGTTCTCTATTTGTTGTTGTAGGGAAAGCATTTGATTTTGTAGAGCATCTACTTGGTGTTACCTAATTTTACGACTAGCTCAATCAGGTGGAGCTATTTGATGTTTTACAAATTAAAGGAAGGTACATTTTATCTTGCTATAACATATTCATGTGCATAAAGGAAAATAGAAGACTACACTATTACACGACATTATGTGAATGCATATAACATAGAAAAGAGTGCATGGTATTTTCAGAAATGTAGTCTTTATTGATAATACAAATGTATGGTGTTTCACACAAGCCGTGCAACTGACTGTTTTAATGCAAATAAAAGAAAAACTATACATTTACAGATTAAAAAATAAATTCACATATAGAGATAGGGGACCCGTCATTGCCTGAATGACAAATCCCAGTTATCTGCCCTGCATCAGCTTCAATCCTTCATGTTTTTCTAGTCTCCAATTGTTGTTCCTTGCTACTTCTAGGATTCTTGCATGAGTGAGAAGAGGTTTGGTTAGAGATATGAAGGATCACCCATCATTATATCTGCAAACATATGAAAACATATAGTTTGACCTCCATGTGTATTAAAATAGCTAGCATACTACAGATGTCCAGGAAAACAAAGAGCGTAATCAAACACATCTATCATATGCTTGTTTTTATCTAACATGTTTGCTTCTTGTGCAGGTATAGGTGAAATCATTGTTGTTGTTTTTTTCATCTGGTTACAACATGTGGAGTAAAATATGGCTCCCACAAGGATTGAGCCCATCATGTTGCCTTTTGCTTTCATTAGAGAAGGATAATGGCATTTATTAATATCACCATTGGTCTCTTGTTGATGAGTCTCGTCAATCATGGAGTTACTGATGAGGAATGGATATCACTATTAATGGGAGTTATTTCACATTAATAGTGATACTCCTTATCAATAAAAACACATCACAAGGATCATCTATAAGGATTTTATAAGTTTCTTCTGAGTTATTCAATAAGAAGCTATCATGAGCTACAAGACAATCAGGTCAGCAAGGATGTCAAGAAAGGTCAATATGAAGCTCTAAATGATAGTTATGAAAGATTAGATTCAGAAAGGGAGGATAAGCTGAACTGAATAAGCTTTAAGTGTGTATAAGGCTTTGCAAGTTAGGTGATAAATAATGCATTATGGTTTATAATATTAGTTTGCATTGTTTAAGAGTTCACATGAAAGCTACACAACTGCCTGGAAGTGATCATTGAGCAAGCATTCAGTTGAGAGGATGAGGTACTGAAGATTATTTCCATTTGCATGAATAAGGATAAGGATAGAGTGTCATTGACACTGTTTAAGTCAGAAGAGAAGAAATAAGGATTGAATAGTGGTAAAGGTGAATGCACTATGAATCTCAACTCAGAATATATGCGTACAATGGTATAGAATGTCAATGATGTGTTAAGCCATTTAAAGGGGAATCAATTAATAGAGAAAATCTTGTTCATTCTAGTCATAGAGTAAGAGTGTAGGGTGTGTAACCAACTAGTGAGTATCAAGAATGAATCAAAAACTTGGATAAACATTCTCATTTGGAGGATGAAGTGGTAAAAACCAGTTTTAAAATCACCATGTACAGCGAACAATGTTCATACAGGATCTATTTTGTGCCTGGATCACTCATAATATTTTGCATCTTTATATCTTAGTGTGTTGTTGCTATTTCTATTAATAAGAACTAAAGACTTTTATATTTGAAGAGTAACATGAAGTACAATTGCATGTTAGGGAAGTGCTACATATTTTGAAGGGACAATGAAATAGTAATACATAATGCTTTTGTACAAGACAGTCAGATCCCAAGTTAGCATCTCCATAGAGCACAATCATGAACAACATCATGTTATGGAAAGCACAGTGGCCACTTTACAAATACAGCCTATTATGTTATGGTCCAAATATAAAGGGATTGTGATTCCACAAGCACAAAGTAAAGATATAGTGAAGAGAAAAGAAATATTCTTCATTTTTGCACATACAGAAACTCGAAATGAGCTTAAAATTATAAAAACATGAAAATATGCACAAGTAAATCTAACCCACTTGGGGTTTTTTCCAGAAGGATGAAATGTGCAGGATGGTGGGAAGTTTCAGGCTGATGCAAGCAGGGAGAGCCCTCGAAAGATAAACGGAATGTGGGTATGGTCGCGGCCTAGATAGCCAGAAGCGTGGCTTTTCTTCAATTCGATGCAATGACCATTCAAATAAAAGAACACATTTACAAAAAAAATGGAAGTAATTCTATAGAAAATACTATGTTATATACAAAAGATACAAGTTCTACAGAGGGATTTCAACTTTCTTACATAAATGACATGTTATATTCCAGAGAAGTGTTAATGGCCATGGCCATTAAACCCTTTATTTTCCAAAAATACAATGCAAAATTTAGAGAGTAAATGCCACAGTGGCCTGGAGTTTACATAAATTAAGTCAATGACATGTTATATTCCAGAGAATTGTTAATGGCCACGGCCATTAAACCCTTTATTTTCTAAAAATACAATGCAAAATGTAGAGAGTAAATGCCACAGTGGCCTGGAGTTTACATAAATTAAGTCCTCATAAAATACAAGGGAGCCCTTGAATAAAATGCAGAGAATGAAAGGCCGACCACAATGGAAAATGAATGAGAGCGAATGTGAAGGGCTTTAATAGAAAATAGAAGTCGAGGGTTTTATGGCCCTGTTCAGAGAATCGATCATAGAAGATAAATTCCTCCATTATCTGCAAAGAAATGTGAAGCATTGAGCAAGAAAATCACATAGAAGAATGGAATTTATTCATCATTTTTTTCTCAAATCGAGCTTGAAACAAGTTTTCTTTTACAGATAATGAAAATGGTGTGAATCAAACACATAGAGTGCTTACCATATTCAGTTGTGAGGTCTTTTCTTCATGAAATATGCAATTTTTTCACCATGAAAATCTCTGAGTAAACCCTCTGTTGGCGGCGCTTCTAGTCTCCAAAAATCTCAAGGTGTAGTAAAGTGAATTTTACAAGTTTTGGTTGTTTTGTTTTAGGGTTTCAAAGCCCTATTTTATGCCAACGACATAAGGTGTTTTTTTCACCTTTATTTTAAAATATGAGCAACAAAACTAATGTATACTATTTTGTTCATGTGCCTTAGGAGATTTTCAGATTTCCTTTATGTGGCAAGTGCTAAGTCCTCTTTGACTTGTTCTTTGCTTTGTCCCTTATGGCCGAGTCTTGGCCTTTTGAATTTTGCATTCACTTTTTAAAATGTAAGACATTTACTTAAGTGGTGAAATTATGAACCACTTAATTTATGTTGTTTTAAATGCAAATGAGGGTATTGAACTTTCAGCGCATGGCAAAGGGAGATAATTATGCTTTTGCAAGCATCTAGGGGGAGTTAGAGGAAGTTTGCAAACATATGGAGAGCATATAAGGAGCTATTTTTGCTTTTTGGAGCACTTGGAGAAGATTTAGGCATCAGTTTCATGTGCCTTTATGTTTGACATGGTCAAACTTGACTTTTTCCACACATTGGAGCCTTTTTGCGGATGATCCAGTTGCTATATTTTGGGCTTTTTGGAGGCATCCGACCCAACTTTGTTTCTAGAAGCATTTTTGGTGGGTTTTTGGAGGGAGTTGTCAGACATAATCACTTTGTTGACTCATTTTGGAGTTGGTTTTGATTATGCAATTTTGTGCTTAGTGACTTCTAGGTCCTTTGATAGATTTTGACATACTTTGTAGCTCATTTTGGACATGAATATCAATGAAAACCTTGGATATCAGTGATTGAAGTATTTTTCCTTCTTACTTTTTTGTTTCATTGTGTGAATTTAATTGATTGATCAAATTACTTGTGAAGTTTCATTTGTTTTCCTGGTAATTTTGTCTCATGCTAAGCACCTTTTGCAGAAAAGTGTATTTGTTTATAGGTTATAATCTGTGTCAGGAATGCAATTTGCTTTTAGCTGTGAAGATTTCTTCCTCCTAAAAGTTTAGCATTAAGGCCTTTTTATAAAGTACTCATGCAAAGATACATAGAAGTAGGTTGTGTAATATTAACTTAGTCATTTTGAACAAGTGTATGTAATCTGAGCTTCATGGTCCTAGTATATTTTGGTGTATCACCTTTAGTTTCATTATCAGTCTTTCAATTTATGCATTCTCTTTTCCCTTTTCCTTGTCAACAGTAGAACAGTAGGGTAATTAAGTGATTACCAGCTAAGAAGCCGGCCTTTTCTAGAGGTCCCCTCCAAATTTAGGTGACCCATAGCCTAGGAGTGTTCCCATGTTTCACTAGGTGACTGAGTTCTTACAACTCAATAAGGGTGCAAACTTTAGTGATGACAATTTTGGCACGCCCAGTGGGACTGTCGAATCAAGACAGTAATAGGAAATACAATTTTTGATGGTTTTGATGTGCAACCAGTGAATTTTATACCCTTGAAGGGTTAAATTTGTATGTTTGGAAAATCTGAGTCTGGTGGTTAGCAAAATCCAATGCAAGATGACATATGAAAAGAATATAAACAATAAGTAGTGTTGTCCCTTTTGATTATTTACAAAATACACCACCTAAGAGGAGTGGAAGAATTGTAAAATGAACTCTTGTTTGAACAAAAAGAGTTTAGTCAACACTGCCTAACTTTAAAACAGCAATAGCATCAAGTCTTGTTGTACCTTCAATTTTTGTACCTGTTGTTCCAGCTTAGTCAATCCACCTCAAACTACTCAAATGGCTAGAAATCAGCCTTGTGTTCCATTTAATGGAGGTAGTCCTTTGAATCTTGTGCAACATGATGATATACCTATGGCTGCTTTGAAAATTTTACCATTTTTCACAAGGGAGGATCAAACTACTCCCATTGAGCACATTAGAGACGTAGCTTCTCTATGTGGAGTCCACCACGTCACTCAGGAAAATGTTGCAGTTAGGCTGCTTCCTGCATCATTTAAAGGAAAGGCTTTGCAATGATTCAGAAGCTTACAATCAGTTCTATTGTAATATGGGATGAATTGGGAGACAAGTTGCACAAACAGTTTCAAGATAAGTCTGATCATTATTCCCTAGTTGAACAATTGATAACGATCAAGAGAGCTCCCCAAGAGCAGATGATAGACTTTAATTATCATTTTTAGAAAATGTGGTACAAAATTCTTAACACGGTGAGGCCTTCTCTAGAATATGTTCTTTTGTATTATTTGAGGGCTCTTAATAGTGACATTTTTGTCATGATACAATCTATGGGGGGTGTCTCTCTACCAGATGCTTATGAAATAACAATTAGAGCATAAAATAGTCTAATCCAAGCTGGTAAGATAGCTCCTAGACCCCCAATGCCAATTTTCCCAGAAATCCAATCTTCAATGCCTTTGTAAATACCACCCTTTTCTCCTTTACCTGTTGTTCCAGTGTTACCAGCTACTGTTAGCCAGGAAACAACTATCCCAGGTCCATCTTAGGATTTGCAAGAGATTAAAAATAGTCAGCAAAAGATTGAGAACATACTATAAACTTTGGTAATGAGATAGTAAGTATTAAGAAGCAGCAGTTCCAGAATAGACAATCTTATCAACCTCAGAACCAAGGGCCAAGTCAGCCATATCAAGGTCAAGGTCAGCCATACCAAGCAAATAGATAGCAATATCAGTGTAACCATCAGGGTGCAAGACAGAATGTGAACCCAAGGCCTTTTCAGCCATATAATCCTACCCAGTTAGTGCAGCTAGGGATCTTGTTCTTGTTCAAAACAACCTTACAACAGACTATGAGCGGTGCTTTCCTTGCAACCAGGCCCATAATCAGACCACGTGTTCAAATGGAGTTATCAACCAAGCGTTGATGGTGCATAATTTTTCAAGTTCACAGCCTAATGTACCTAATGATGGATCTCAACAGCAATAGGAGCAACCTCCAAGTGATACTACTCTCCTAAATTGGTAGGGAGAGGAATTTTGTGGAGTGCATAGGAATGACTCTCCAATTGCAGCCAATACAAGAGCCAAGAAGAGGGATTTTGAGAATGAAAAAATAGAAAACAAAGGAAAAAAAGTTGCAGAACCATCCACAACACAAGTTCCCCGCATATTGCAAAGGAATACACAAGGTGCTACCAAGGAGCAGCCTCACTTGCAAGCAGACCTTGTTGTTGCAAAGACCCATTAGAAGGTAAATGGTGTTGCACCTTTCAACTTTGTTGATAATATGAAAAAAATAAACGTGACAATTTATATATGGGATTCTATGTCTATCCCAGGCCAAAAGGACCTTTTACAATCTGCTTTATCTGATTTGAGTGTGTCTAGTGATGTTTCAATTGACCCAGTTAAGTTTGTTTTTACAAATACATCTCAAGACAGCAGTAAACAACCAAGTAAATATTTCAAACCTCCCCTTTTTTATGTGTCTTTGATAATAGGGGATAAGTTAGTTCACAATTGTATGGTAGATTCAAGGGCAAGTAGCTCTATTATGCCCAAATAGATTGTTGATAGGTTGGGTTTAAAGTATCAGGCTTTTGAGAAGGGAGTGGTCCAGCTTGATGGGTCAGCCATTAACACCATAGGTGTCATTAAGGATTTAAGCCTTACACTTCATGCCTTCCCAAACTTCTCCATTCCCCAAGACATATTTGTCATTGACCTACCACCCTATTTTGCTTTATGCTTGTCAAGGGATTTCACTGCCAAAATAGGGGGTTATTTGTCCTCAGATTGGTCCCACATGTTATTTAGGACTAGGTATGGGACAAAAGTGACCATTAATTCTGAAATACTTGCCAAAGACCAAATTGAACCTTATGTACCAAGTGTTGTAAATGCCAACTGTGTTGTTTTGGATGATAGTGAGCTTGTTTCTACCCAAGAACTCCAAGATGAAAGTGTACAAGATATACTCTTAAATGAGTGGGCAGCGAAAAATATTGTGGATAATCCAAATGACAACATTGAAGAAGCTAGTTTGGGGGTATACCTGATTCATGAACCCGAGATAGTTATGCCAAACCTTGAGAAGAGTATAGAGCAGCAGTTAGAACAATGAGATGAATTATGGAAAATGTTTTTTGATGGGTCAAGGAGAAAGAATGGAGCTAGTGGGGGTGCAATGCTTGTATCCCCACAAGGTGACATATATTATTCTAATTTCCATTATTCTTTCTCTTGTTCTAACAATATTGTTGAGTATGAAGGTTTGATTTAGGGCTTGGAATGGGCAAAGAAAAGGGGGATAAGCTACCTACAGGTATTTGGGGATAGTGAATTGATAGTCAATCAGGTAAGAGACTTGAACGTGACTAAAAATGATGTAATTAAGTCTTACAAGAATAGATTTTGGGATATGATAGAGGAATTTGATGCTTTTAATCTGATTTCTATTCCTAGGAATCAAAACAAGCATGCAGATAGGCTAGCTGCAATAGGTGCACAATTTGATATACATAATGATATAAGGAGAAAGTGTAGAAATATGTTAAGTTTGTAGTTAGACCTTCCATTCCTGATAATAACGTTCATTGGAAAGTGTCTAAGAGTGAGGAACAGGTGTTGATTTTACTTCTTGAAGAGGATGAGTTCTTAGTGGCAAACTAGGAGAAGCTTAAACAACAATATGGTGATCAGGTCATACAACTGAGGATAAACAAGTTGCCCAAGGGTCTAGTCACCTTGGAATCTATCTTTAGTACTGATGATCAGTTAAAGAAAGGTAAAACTGGTATGCAGATCAAGGAGGAACACTATGAAGAGCTGGAAATTTTCAAAAGTAAGCTCCTTAAAATCGGTAAAATCTATTCACAAGAAGATAGGCAAGCTTTTATTGCTCTTTGCCAAGAGTTTCATGATTTATTTGCATGGGAATACATATTTTTAAAGGGATTTGATCCCCATATTGCCCAGCATACCATAGAATTAGAGCCAGATGCAAAGCCTATTAGGTAGAAACAAAGGCCTTTAAATCCAAAACTTAAGCCTCTTATGATAAAAGAACTGACCAAGTTGATTGAGGGAGGCATTATTTTCCCAATCAAGCACACATCATGGGTCTCTAACCTTGTACCGGTTAGAAAGAAAAACTGAGAAATTAGGATTTGTGTAGACTTTAGAAACCTTAATAGAGCTTCATTGAAAGATCATTATTCATTGCCCTCTATGGAGCAGATTCTTCAGGTAGTTGCTGGTTCAGAAAGATTTTCCTTGTTAGATGGTTATTTTGGGTATAACTAGGTATTAGTCAAAGAAGAGGATCAATACAAGATTTCTTTTACTACAAAGTGGGGCACTATGGCCTATAAAATAATTCCTTTTATTCTTTCCAACGTTGGTGCCACTTTTCAAAGGGCCATGGACATGGAATTTCAGGGTTTGATTCATAAACTTGTGCTCATTTATCATGATGATGTAACAGTGTTTTCCAGGAATGCTAATGAGCATTTGTCACATTTGAAGCAAGTGTTTGAGAGGTGTAGGGAATATGGAATATCCCTCAATCCCAAAAAGAGTATATTTATTGTCCATGAAGGCAAACTTCTTGGATAGATATTGTCAAAATAGGGAATCACCATTGATCCTGAAAGAGTGAAATCCATTTTGGAGTTTCCTTTACCCAATCATAAGAAGGGTCTACAAAGCTTTCTTGGCAGAATTTTTTTTTAAGGAGGTTTATTCTAGATGTTGTAAATCTTTTGAGTCCACTAATTGCCATGTTAAAGAAAAATGCAGCTTTCAGCTGGACCAAAGAGGCCAAGCATAGTTTTGAAGCAGTTAGGGAGGCCTTATCAACAACTCCTACTTTGGTAAATCCAAACTTTTCAAAAGATTTCATTCTATATGCTTTTGGTAGCATAGATAATATTTTTGCAATGTTGGATCAGCAAAATGATGATGGTTTAGAACAACCCATTTCCTTTTTCAATCAGGGTTTAGAAGATTATGAGAAGGGGTATACTTTTGTAAAAATAAATATACTTGTTGTCATTAGAAGTTTGAAGAAGTTTAAGCCTCTGATTTCTAATAACTAGATACATTTAATGGTTGCTCACCCTGGTGTGAAATAATTTTTGCTAAGCATAGACTTGAATGAGAAAAGGGCAGGATGGATTATAAAATTCATGGAGTATGACATAGACATAAAGATAACTAAGCTTGTGAGGGGTAAAGGGTTGTGTGAACAACTAGCTACAAGGTCTAAAAGCGAGGAAAAATCAGAAAAAGAGATTGTTTTGGTTACTAATGATGAGCCTCAAAATCCTGCACTTACATTGGGTGCAGGTTGGGTACAAGATATGACTCAATTCTTACAAACTGGTGAGTGTCCAGCAGGTTTAGATAAGGCTAAGAGGATATATTTTAGATTGTAGTCTATCCCCTATGTGTTGGTTGATAATGTGCTTTTCAGAAAATGCCTTAATGGTGTGCTATTAAGGTGTATTGATCATGACCAAGTGGATAAAGTGCTTCATGAGTTCCATGATGGAACTACTAGGGGTCATTTTCCCAAAGAACTACTGCATGGAAGATAATGAGGGTTGGCTATTGAAATGTGCCATCTTTGTAGGCAAAGAGAAGCTGCCAGCTTTACCTTTGCAGCCAATCCAAGTAGAACAGCCCTTCATGAGAAGGGGAATTGATTTTATAGAACCTATAAATCCACCTTCAAGTGCAGGCCATGATTGGGTACTTACTGCTACCGATTACTTTACATGATTGACTGAAGCAATGGCTTTGAAAGAGGCCAATGAAAGTGTTGTATTAAACTTCTATGATGACTTAGTAACTAGGTTTGGAGTACCTAAATCAATCATTTCAGATAATGCTTTAGCATTTTTTGGGTTAAGAGTAAGTGAATGGGTTGTCAGGAATGGAATTCATCTGAATACATCATCAAATTATTACCCACAAGGTAATGGCTTGGTAGAATCGACAAACAAGAATCTAATAAGGATTATCAAAAGAACCATGGAGGATAATCAGAGAGTTTGGCATACCAAGTTGAAATCTACCTTGTGGGCAGATAGAATAACTCCCAAAAGGTCCATTGGAAATTCTCCATATGTATTGGTTTATGGTAAGGAGGAAAGATTGCCTTTATCTGTGGAGCTTCTAGCTCTTGATACTAGAAATTTTTGAGCAAGATCCAATGGTAGTTAGGTATGCTCAACTCATGGAGCTAGAAGAGTCAAGAGATAAGGCAATGAAGTCCATGGAGTATCATCAACTCCAAACAAAAAGAGTTTTTGATAAGAAAGCAACTCCTAGGGTATTTAGAGAAGGAGACCTTGTGCTTAGGTGGGATGAATAGAAAATAAATCTAGGAAAGCACACTAAATTTGACAATTTCTGGAGTGGCCCGTTTGTCATTACTGAGTGCAAGGAGCACAATGCATTCTAGTTATCAAAGATGGATGGATAAATTATGCCTATCCTAGTTAATGGGATACACCTCAAACAATGTTTTGAGGTTTGATCTACCTTGTATATGCTAGGCTAGAAGTTTTGCTTTCAATAAGTTTCGTTGCCCCATAGTTTAGATGCAATTTTTAATTTCCCTAAGTGTTGTTCAGCACAGTTAGGTAGTTTTCCTTCTACAGTTTTGGTGTTTGAATAAGTTTTCAAGGTGCCATACACTATTTTAGTGAGTTACAGTAACATACAAGACTATTTTCAAGTTTTATCAGACTCCTAGGTGACTTTGTGCCCAATGGATAAGCCTAGGAAACTGGTCATGATATTTAGCAGGAAAACATATAGCAGATGTTTCCAAAATGTTACCTAATTTTTCTGCTAGCTCAATCAGGTGGAGCTATTTGATGTTTTACAAATTAAAGGAAGGTACATTTTATCTTGCTATATCATATTCATGTGCATAAAGGAAAATAGAAGACTACACTATTGCATTGCATTATGTGAATGCATATAACATAGAAAAGAGTGCACAATCTTTTCAAAAATGTATTTTTTATTGATAATACAAATGTATGGTGTTCCACACAAGCTGTGGAACGGACTCTTTTAATGCAAATAAAATAAATACTAGACATTTATAGATTAAAAAAGAAATGCACATATAGAGATAGGGGACCCGTCATTTCTTGAATGACGAATCCCAGTTATCTTCCCTACATCAGCTTCAGTCCTTCATGTTTGTCCAGTCTCCAGTTGTTGTTCCTTACTGCTTCTAGGATTCTTGCATGAGTGAGTAGAGGTTTGGCTAGAGAAATGAAGGATCACCCATCAGTATATCTGCAAACATATGAAGACATATAGTTTGACCTCCATGCGTATTAAAACAGCTAGCATAATACAAATGTCCAGGAAAACAAAGAGTGTAATCAAACACATCTATCATATGCTTGTTTTTATCTAACATGTTTGCTTCTTGTACAGGTATAGGTGAAATCATTGTTGTTTTTTGTTTCATCCGCTTATATCATGTGGAGTAAAATGTGGCTCCCACAAGGATTGAGCCTAGCATGTCGCCTTCTGCTTTCATTAGAGAAGGATAATGGCATTTATTAATATCACCATTGGTCTCTTATTGATGAGTCTCATCAATCATGGTGTTACTGATGAGGAATGGATATCATTATTAATGGGAGTCATTTCACATTAATAGTGATACTCCTTATCAATAAAAACATGTCACAAGGATCATCTACAAGGATTCAATAAGTTTCTTCTGAGTTATTCAATAAGAAGCTATCATGAGCTACAAGACAATTAGGTCAGCAAGGATGTCAAGAATGTTCAATATGAAGCTCTAAATGATATTTATGAAATATTAGATTCAGAAAGGGGGGATAAGCTTTAAGTGTGTATAAGGCTTTGCAGGTTAGGTAATAAATAATGCATTATGCTTTATGATATTAGTTTACATTGCTTAAGAGTTCACATGAAAGCTACACAACTGCCTGGAAGTGATTATTGAGCAAGAATTGAGCTGAGAGTATGAGGTACTGAAGATCATTTCCATTTGCATGAATAAAATAAGGATAGAGTGTCATTGAAACTGTTTAAGTCAGAAGAGAAGCAATAAGGAGTGCACAGTGGTAAAGGGGCATGCACTATGAAGCTCAACTCAGAATATATTCATACAATGGTATAGAATGCCAATGATGTGTTAAGCCATTTAAAGGGGAATCAATTAACAGAGAAAAGCATGTTCATTCTATTCATAGAGTAAGAGTGTAGGGTGTGTAACCAAACAGTGATTATCAAGCATGGAATCACAAACTTGGAGCAGCATTCTCATTTGGAGGATGAGGTGGTAAAAACCAGTTTTAAAATCACCATGTATAGGGAACAATGTTCATACAGGGTTTGTTTTGTGCCTGAATCACTCATAATATTTTGTATCTTTGTATCTTAGTATGTTGTTGCTATTTTTGTGAATAAGAACTAAAGACTTTTGTATTTGAAAAGTAACATGAAGTACAATAGCATGTTAGGGAAGTGCTACAGGATTTGGAGGGACAATGAAATAGTAATGCATAATGCTTTTGTACAAGACATTAATATCCCAAGTTAGCATCTCCATAGAGCACAATCATGAGAAACATCATGTTATGGCAAGCACAGTGGCCACTTTACAAATACAGCCTATTATGTTTGGTCCAAATATAAAGGGATTGTGATTCCAAAAGCACAAAGTAAAGATACAGAGAAGAGAAAAGCAATATTCTTCACTTTTTGCACATACAGAAACTCAAAATGAGTTTAAAATTGTAAAAACATGAAAATATGCATAAGTAAATCTAACCCACTTGGGTTTTTTACCAAAAGGATGAAATGTGCAGGATGGTGGGAAGTTTTAGGCCGGTGCAAGAAGGGAGAGCCCTTGAAAGACAAACAAAATGTGGGTATGGCCGCGGCCAAGATAGCTAGAAGCGTGGCTTCTTCAGGCCGATGCAATGACCATTCAGATAAAAGAACACATTTACAAAAAAATGGAAGTAATTCTACAGAAAATGCTATGTTTTCTACAGAAGAGACAAGTTTTATAGAGGGATTTAAACTTTCTTAGAAAAATGACATGTTATTTTCCATAGAAGTGTCAATGGCCATGACCATTAAACCCTTTATTTTCTAAAAATACAATGGAAAATGCAGAGAGTGAATGCCACGGTGGCCCGGAGTTTACATAAATTAAGTCCTCAGAAAATGCAAGGGAGCCCTCGAGTAAAATGCAAAGAATGAAAGGTTGACCACAATGGAAAATGAATGAGAGTGAATGCGAAGGGCTTTAATAGAAAATAGAAGCCGAGGGTTTGATGGCCCTGTTCAGAGGCTTGATCACAGAAGATAAATTCCTCCATTATCTACAAAGAAATATGAAGCATCGAGCAAGAAAAGCACATAGAAGAATGGAATTTATTCATCATGTTTTGCTCAAACCAAGCTTGAAACAAATTTTCTTTTACAGATAATGAAAATGGTGCGAGTCAAATAAACAGAGTGCTTACCATATTTGGTTGTCTTTTCTTCATGAAATATTCAATTTTTTCACCATGAAAATCTCTAGGTAAACGCTCTGTTGGCGACGCCTCCAGTCTCCAGAAAGCTCAAAGTGTAGTGAAGTGCATTTTTCAAGTTTTGGTTGTTCTTTTGTTTTAGGGTTTCAAAAACCTATTTTATGTCGACAGCATAAGGTGTATTTTTCACCTTTATTTTAAAATATGAGCAAAAAAACTAATGTATACCATGTCCTTCATATTCCTTAGGATATTTTCACATTTCCTTTATGTTGCAAGTGCTAAGTCCTCTTTGACTTGTTCTTTTCTTTGTCCCTTATGGCCGAGTCTTGGCCTTTTGAATTTTGCATTCACTTTTTAAAATGTAAGACATTTACTTAAGTGGTGAAATTATGAACCACTTAATTTATGTTGTTTTAAATGCAAATGAGGGGTATTGAACTTTTAATGCATGACAAAAGGAGATAATTATGCTTTTGCAAGCATCTAGGGGGAGTTAGAGGAAGTTTGCAAACATATGGAGAGCATATAGGGAGCTATTTTTGCTTTTTGGAACACTTGGAGAAGATTTAGGCATCAGTTTCATGTGCCTTTATGTTTGACATGGTCAAACTTGACTTTTTCCACACATTGGAGCCTTTTTGAGGATCTAGTTGCTATGTTTTGGGCTTTTTAGAGGCATCTGACCCAACTCTGTTTCTAGAACCTTTTTTGGTGGGTTTTTGGAGGGATTTGTGAGATATAATCACTTTGTTGACTCATTTTAGAGTTAGTTTTGATTATGCAATTTTGTGCTTAGTGACTTCTAAGTCATTTGACAGATTTTGGCATACTTTGTACCTCATTTTGGACATGAATATCAATGACAACCTTGGATATCAGTGATTGAAGTATTTTTCCTTCTTACTTTTTTGTTTCATTGTGTGCATTTAATTGATTGATCAAATTACTTGTGAAGTTTCATTTGTTTTCCTAGTAATTTTGTCTCATGCTAAGCACCTTTTGCAGAAAAGTGTATTTGTTGTAGGTTATAATCTATGTCAGGAATGCAATTTTCTTTTAGCTGTGAAGATTTCTTCCTCCTAAAATTTTAGCATTAAGGCATTTTTATAAAGTACTCATGCAAAGATACACAGAAGTAGGTTGTGCAAGCTTAACTTAGCCATTTTGAACAAGTGTCTGTAATTTGAGCTTCATGGTCCTAGTATATTTTGGTGTATCACCTTTAGTTTCATTATCAGTCTTTTAGTTTATGCATTCTCTTATCCCTTTTCCTTGTCAATAGTAGAACAATAGGGTAATTAGGTGATTACCAACTAGGAAGCTGGCATTTTTTAGAGGTCTACTCCAAATTTAGGTGACCCACAACCTAGGAGTATTCCCATGTTTCACTAGGTGACAGAGTTCTTACAACTCAATAAGGGTGCAAACTTTAGTGATAACACTTGGATCAATGATGGGTCTTGTTTACATTGAAGGTTTATATTGGCATTTTGGAATTCAATATTATGAGATGGATTTTGATTGGGTATGTGTATATGATAGATTTCGGTTTTGCATATATATGTAGGATGGTGTTTGGTTGTGAAATTTTTGATTGGAAGTGGGGATATGAGTGTTGTAATGTGTGTTGGATTGTGTATGCCATGAACTTGTAAAGGTATGGCCATGTGGATATTGGTTTCCATATTGTGGGAAGGGTCCTTGGTTACCATGTTATGTGTAGGATCCTTGGTTGGCATGTTGTGTGTTTTGCAGAATAGAGCCTTGAGTATTATTTTTCACATGTGTATGAGGAGTATGCCCTTGTTGTGACACAATTGTATGTTGAGAGGCCCCCATACTTGGTATGGAATATTTTTTGGGAGTCTTATTGATGACAATTTTTGGTCTTTTGGTTGAAGTTTTTATGCCAAGTGGATTCAAAGATGATGCCCCTAGGGTGTTTGGTGTGAAGAGTGGATTGGAAAAAACACCAAAGGGTTGAGACATGGATTGTTTCATGGTTGGTATTGTTCCTTGTGTCACGTTTTGGGTGCCAAACGTTGAGGTGTGTATTGTCGTTGCATCTTGTGTGGATCCTCCTAATGGCATAGATCTGTTAACTTGTGGGATGGAACTACTAGAAGTAGGTGTATTGTGTCCTTCATTTTTCTAATTTAGTGTGGGTGCTAATTGTAACGTATTGACATCAAAACCATGGGGTAATATGGCTCCTTCTAACAATAGCTAAGTAGTGTTGATAGTCTAATGCCACAAGTTCATCCACAAAAGAGGCTATTTCAGGATCTTGTGCAGCTAACTCTACTTCTTCTATAATGAAATTTCCATCTTTGTCTCTAGTGATGAATTTCTAAAATAGAGATTTGTATGGTCTAGGTGCCTCATGAGAGGAATTAGCAAATGCGTTGACAAACTCATCATCTTCTGGGAAGGCCATTTATTTTCATTTCCTTTGTAACCTTGTTTCAACCATATGCAACGTGCAAGAGGAAGATGAATGTGAAGGTATGATATGGTATGATGTCTAAGGTGACTATGCAAAGGTATGACTATGACTAGATATTACCAAGGTATGACTAAGACCAAGGTTATGCAACTATGTTTTTGGATTTTTCAAGGTATAAGATATGTCTAATGAGGGTACCAAGATGTGGATTTCAAAGTGACAAGATGTCAATATGTCAATGGTATAAATGTCACAATGAGGTCCAAAGCTATGGTAATGTCTATGCAAAATGGTGTCTAAGGATAATGAGGTCAATATCTTGAGTACATATAAGGTATGCCAAATGTGATGCAAGTGTGGAAGGATGATGGGTGTGAGTGGTAGAGTGGCCTAAGAGGATGACTAAGAGTATGACAAGTAAGCACCTTGTGGAAAATCTAAGATAAGGTTGCTTGATCAAGCTAAGATAGTCAAGGTTAAAAACCTAATTTATCAAGACTTCAATGATGGCAAGGACTAAAACGAAAAGTTGACAAAGGTGGCCTCAAACTAGTCTTGTGATTTGAGGAGCCAACCTAAATGAAAAAGGAATGGGATGGTGGAAAAAGTGAAGTCATGATAAATCTAATTTGGTCACTATGGACTACTCTAAAGTCTGATAAGTTTCCAAAGCCCAAAACCTACAGCAAGGTAGATGCAACCTAAAGGATGCCCTAATGTTTGACCTATAGCCAATGCATGGATGCAATGATGGATATATGGATGGATTGTAAATGAAAGATATGGAAGCTTGAAAGTGTGTGATCAAAGGTCAAGGTGATGCTAAGGAATTGATCAGAAAATGGTTTGTCTTAGTTTTCCCCTAGAATTCTCAATGACAGTCAATTGTGTCAATTTGAATGTCGATTGCGGTGTTTTGGAAACAATTGTTTCATTTTGGGAACATGAGTTGTGGTTTTTTGAATTGTAGTTTTGGTGAATGATAGTCAATTGTGGTTAACAGTGTGTTTTGCTAGGTTTTGACTGAATTTTGGCCAATTTTGATGTGATTTTGTGAAATTGTTTTTGGAAAACATAGAAAATAGTTTGAAGGCACTTTTTTGATCTAGTCTGAGTGTGAAAATGTGTAATTTTAATATGTATAAATACACTCATAGAAAATACACAATCCTAGGCTAGAAAGGATACTACTTGTGAGTCTCTACTTGGATTTCTCCAAACACTTAGACAAAGCAGATAGCTAGAGATCTTGGTGACACTGACCCCCCTTACACAGCACAGGCACACCAAAATATCTTACCCTTGAAGATCGTAAGATATTGTGAACCAAGGGATTTATTGTCTCTACAATGAATAGTGGAATGTAGGGCAGCTTCAGAGGTTCAACCTCCTACACTGGGAAGTAAAAGGGTTTTTTGCCTCTAAAACAAGTCGTTCTTAATCTATGTTTCAAGGTAATACTGGTGCCTATACATGAGGCAATATTAGCTCAATTAAGATGCCTCCCATTCCCTTCGTTAGAAAGGATTTTGATGTATCTCACAGATACTGATGGTGACACTTGTCGGTATAGGACATTCGAACTAGGTGATTGAAGACTTTCCCAGCAATTACAATTATTTACATAGAAGACCAAAACAAAGTACCTCTTGGATCATTCCCTCTCACAAGTTGGGAGGTAGGCCCTCTAAAGGTAAAAAAAGAAAGATAATTATGTTTCTTTTGATCTCCAAGATCGCACGAAGCGCAAGAAGAGAGCATACACAACACCTTTTTCTCACACTCACATGATGATCATTTTAAAAAGAAAAATCCCAAAACCAAATGTGTGGGTGATTATGCAAATGTCTAAAAGATGCTTTTGATTCTCAAGATCACCAAATGGTGAAAGAGAAGAGAATACACACCTTTATAAAAGTTATAAAACCACAAGACAATGAAGACACTAGTTCTTTTTAAGCCCAAATCCAAATGTGAGAAAGACACTCAATGCAATATTGTTGTCAATTTTAGGTCCCAAGTGAGTTAAAATACAACTTCTTTTTAACCAATGAGTGAAGAGATGTAATTTTTTATAAATTTTAACTCAATGACATGTAAATGCAAGGTTAATTTTAATCCCTATGAGTGTATGAAAATGAAACAAGATAGATAAGTTAGAAAAATCAAGTGAAATGCCTCCTTTCCACCTATTCCACACACCGAAAATCAAATGTCAGTAACAAAAACCCCTAAGCTACGAAATGAAAAAGATTTAGACTAAAAAATTTGACTAAAACCCTAAATTTTAAATTAACAGGCAATTGCATCACAAAAAATAGTAGATGTGGCTCTCAAGTAGAAGCAATTACGTCTTAGGAATAGTGACAACACCATTCGGGATGTTGACTGTGGCTCAAAAAAGCAATTGTGGTTCTCGATTGATATCAGATGCAATGAACCCCCAAGCGATTATGGTGAATGACAGTCGATTGTGTCGTGAGAACCTGGACCTACAAAATAACAAAAAATTCAACCAAATTTGAACAATGAACGACTAGTATGATATGCAAATAATGTTAATCTAAGGAGACCAAAATCCAAATAACAGAAATTTTCTAGAAAACTTGAGAAATTAAACAAAGTCAAAAATATCCCTAATCTGAAGCGATTGTGTTGTTTGGCGTCACGGTTCCGGCAATGTGTCATAGGCGATTGTGTCGTTTTAGCTGGCAATTGCATCAATCCATACTTGTAACCTGCAAAACCAAAAAAACTGTACGAATTGTAAAAAATTGTCCTTTCACATCAGGTTCACCAATTTAATCAGGTTAAAATTATCAAGGTTAGGCAATAAATCATATAAATCAAACCCTAATAAACAATGAAGTACAAATAAGCATAAAGACATAAAAACATAAAACAATATTACCAAAGAGCCTTCATGTCACTATTGATTCACCTTCATTGCACTTCTCCATCTTGCTTGATATTAATAATTTCCCTCGGATTTTTGAGTATGCAAATAGGCCTAATGACAATGACAAAGCAAAATATTGAAGATTCTAATTGACTAGAATGCACTTGACTTGATAATGTAGACTAGATAGTAAGAGGTCTCTAAATTGCTTATAGATGGCTTGTAGATAACTTGTAGATAACTTGATAATCAAAAAATGGAAGTCTTTTATAGAATGTCAATTTTGTCATGAAGGGATAAGATTAAAAGGTTAATTTGACCTAAAGATCAATGGCCAAGAATGAAATTTGTAGTATGGAATAGGGTTAGGGCTAAATTAGGGAAAATGATAAGGATGAAGGACTAAGATTGAATTATAAGATAATCCAATCAAGGGATATAATTAAATGATATGTCAGGAGATAAGATTGGCACATAAAAAGAGGTTGTTGGAGGAACTCAAATGAATAATTAAATAATAAAAATATTATTTAATTATAGAAGAAATGTGAAAAGGTAATTCAAAAGTGAGAGGAAAATGACAAATTAGTAGGCAATTAAATAAATAAAATTTATTTAGTTTAATGACAGAAGAGGCTAATGAATAATTAAATAATTAAAATAATTATTTAATTATAGTTGAAAGATGGATAAACAATTAAATAAATAAATAAATAAAATTTATTTAATTGTAGTAGAAAGGGACATTAGTGACGTAATTAAATAAATTAAAATTATTTAATTAATCAGAGAAGAAATAAAGCTAGAAAATTAATTAATTAATTAATTAAAATTATTTAATTAATAGAAGACTTGTGACCTTAGAAAGATAATTAAATAATTAAAATTATTTAATTATCAATGATGAAGAATTTAGGAGTCGCAGGCCTAGAACAGTTTTTAGTGTCTACAATACCCATAATATTTTATAAGAAAATATATGTCACAATATTATTAATTTTATGTTGTAGATACTCTATTAACAACTCACTCCCAACCACATTGCATATCACACTCTCAACTAGAGTTGAAACTACAAAAAAAATCCTTAATTATTCAAAAATATATTTTAACATGTTTGGCACCTCCCATTTTTCCAACTCAAGATAATTTCTAAAATTCATTGCTAAAATGGTTTTCATATCCCTCCCTAAGATTTGTAAGATATTTTCCAAATTTTAATGTATTTCTCCTTAATCCTTGTACACAAGTCATCCAAACCAAATATATCCATCACCATTGGTTGATCCTAAATTAGGGGAATTATGTCACATCCACATTTCAATGAGAACTTGTATAAATTCTTGGAGCATTCAAAACCCTCAACCATGATAATGGATATCTATGGATTCGATTAAAAAATATGTGTGGGTTGATAACTCATTCTACCTCAACAAAAATGGAGATCTATATCATATATAACCTTATTGTTCTACTTTATTTTTTTGTAATTAAATTATAATTCACTCAAGTCCTCTTGCATGAAAATCCTTTGGCTAATGATTTTATTTTTTCCATATGATTTATGACATAATTTTTTAGGGAATTGGTAAATTTATCTCTTTCCCTATGACAATGTTTTACTAAATATCTATTTAACATTGTTAATATCAAGAAGCGATTTTTTGGAAACAAAAATCAAGGATTCAATGAAGGGGACAAAAATACTAATTTTTTTCATCGGTCCACCTCAAAACACATATGTAGAAATAGGATTAGATTCTTAAATACTTCTAATGGGATAAGGCCGAATAGGGAGGAGGATTTTGCAAAGGAAGTCATTTCTTTCTTTTCAATCTTTCAAGAAATGCCAGAGGTGGATAACTCTGATTTGGAGGATATTCTACAGGTTATTCCACAAGTCATCTCAAAACAGGATCTAAAAGATATGTCCAAAGTTGTTTCTCTACAAGATGTTAAGGAGGCGGTTTTCTCTTTTGGTGCATACAAAGCCCTGAGGCCTAATGGCTTTCCTCCCATTTTTTTCTAGGAATTTTGGGACATTGTCTCAACTGACCTTTTCAATGTTGTTAGGGATTTCTTCAGATCTGGAAGGCTATTAAATTAGCTAAATACCACTTTTATACTACTAATCCCTAAGTCAAATGATGCTTCATCTATGAATGACTATAGACCTATCAGCTTGTATAACACTACTTATAAGATATTCTCTAAGATAATGGTGAACAAATTGAAATTGGTCTTGAATAAAATGATAGTTGTTAATTAGAAGGGGTTTGTTCAGGGAAGACAAATTTTGGATGCAGCTATATATACTCATGAGATGTTACATTCTATGGACCTAAGAAAAAATCAACGTATGGCTTTGAAACTTGATATTTCTAAGGCCTATGATCGGGTCTCATGGCCTTTCCTTTTTGTTGTACTTGGAAATTTTGGTTTCAAAGGAAAATTTCTCAACTTAATTAGATCTTGTGTTACTACTCCTAAGTACTTAGTCTTGATTAATGGGGTGTTGAAAGGATTCTTTTCTTGTGATCATGGTCTAAGACAAGGTGATCCTTTGTCTCCTTACCCGTTTGTTATCGTAGTTGAAGCTTTGGGTCGTAATATTCAGAGACAACTTGTAAACAAAAAGCTAAAAGGATTTTGTGTTGCTTCCTCCCTCCCCCTAGCCTCACACCAAGAATTTGTTTATGATACTATCCTCTTGGGGAGGCTTTTATCCTAGAATCCAAACAATGGAAAGAGATCTTGGATAAATATGCTAGAGTATCAGGCCAATATATCAATTACCAAAGAGAAATATCTATTTCTTTAACACTAGCTAGACAATAAAAGAGAAAGTAATAAGCATTATTGGTTGTCGGGAAGCTGATATGTTGGCTTTTTATCTTGGCTTACCTTTAATTTCAAGAAAACCTCATAGTAATTATTGGAACTATATTGTTGAAAAGATCCAAAAGAAACTGGTTGGTTGGAAAGGTAAGTTGCTAAGATTTACTGGGAAAGTTCAACTTTTAAAAGCATCTCTAAAAAAACATCCCTATTTTTACTATCTCTCTCTCTTTAACATCCCTACCTTCATTGTTGAGAAGATTGAAATGATATAAAGGATATTTTTATGGTTAGGTGTGGAAGAAAAGAAAATATTGGCTCTTGTTAGATGGGATATTGTCTACACCCTGAAGAGAGATGGTGGCTTGGGCATAAGAAGAATAAAAGTTTTCAATAAAGCTCTTGTGGCAAAAATGGGATGGTTTTTTTCTGGAAGGAGAAAAGGATTGGATTTAGATTCTACGTGCCAAGTACTTATGAAATAAAGATGGTTATTGCTTCCTCAAGAAAGAGGATCTCCCTTATGGTTCAGTTTTTTGGAATAACTTGTTAAATATCAGAGGTACTTTAAAACAAGGAGAAAAACTAAGAATAGAAAAAGGTCAAAGAACTGACTTCTCGGAGGATGCTTGGACTACCTTTTCTCCTCTGTCATCTAACAACAACCTCCAACAAATTAGAATCAGAATGAAAAGAACTATTGGAAAGAAGGTCTCCAATTATATAAATTGGGATGGTTTGAGGCCAAAATGGATAGACTTTAAGAATTATCTAAATATTGTTGTTCTTAGGTGAGGAAGACAACATAATTGGGATGTTGCTTTGGGTTCCCTCCTACAACAGATTAGTGTTCTTGAGCTATCCTTGATGAATAGGGATGACAAGTTGATTTAGTCAAAAAGCTCTTCTGGGAGATTTTATGTCAAATCTATGTATTAAATTATGGAAACCCGGCTATTTCAAAAGGGGGATTTTAACTATAAAATGGTGTGGAGCAAGAATTTAATTCCTAAGGTTAATTTTTTGGTGGACAATGACACATGGAAAGATCCTCACAATTAATAATCTTAAGAAAAAGGGGTGGTATTTGGTCAATAAATGCTATCTTTGTAATGAAGCGAAGGAAACCATAATGCAGTTGTTATTTCAATTCCCTTATGCTCAAGAAGTGTGGTCTTTTTTCCTAAAGAATTTGATTATTGAATGGGTCTTTCCTTCATCGGTAAAAAAAAATATTAATTATTGGAATATTTGTCCCTACTCCCACAATATTATTATTGAACTTTGGACGAAATTTCCACAATTCCTCACTTAAGGGTTGTGTAAAGAGAGGAATAATAAAGTTTTTAGGGATACAACAAAGAATAGAAAAGAGCTGTGCATGTCTATAAGAAAATAGATTCAAGAAAATATTGAAAATTGTAAGTATGCTCCTTCAAAGAAAATGCCATCATGCCAAGAGATGTGAATCAAGCAACTATGGAGAATATCTCATGATCTAACTAATGTTAATTGGGTTAAACAACTTATTAGAAGAAGCACTATTTGGATTCCCCTGAACCCGGGATGGATTAAATGTAACTTCAATGGGTGTTCTAAAGGCAATCCTGGCTTGGTGGGGGTGGGTGGAATAGTTAGAGACCATCAAGGAAATTATGTCGCTGGATATAGTAGAGGCCTGGGAACAACAACTAACAACTTGGTTGAGGCTTATGTAGTGTGGGTGAGAATAAGTTGTTTAAAAGATAAAGGCTACACTAAAGTTATGGTGGAAGGTGATTCCAAGATAATCATTCACTATTTGAACAATAGGGTTGATGCTTTGTGGGAGTTAAAAGACATCTTGGATGATTGTAGATAAATGATACAATCCTTTCATCAATGCAAGATTAGTCATATTTATAAGGAAGGCAACATGGTCGTTGATGCCATGTCAAATTTTATCATACAACAATCGGAATGGGAATATTGGGACTTATCCCAATTTTCAAATCAAATTAAGGAAATAATATTTAAAGAAAAATTGGGGCATTTAGATAATTCAACATGGATAGAAAGAACTTAATAATGATGGAGTATCAACAGAGATGTCTAGCTGTCATGATAATCACTTTCCTTCTCATGTGGTAGTTGGGTAATTTGAAAAGAAGGAATTTGGTGTACTCTATTAATGGTAGTTGTATGTTAAATCTCAAAAAAATTAAAAGAAATAAGATGAAAGGACCGGTTTGTTTAGAAGCCTTGTGTGATAACGAAAAAAGAAAGAAGTTGGTTATGATGATTCTCACCCACATTCCTAAAAAAAATTGAAGGATTTGCAACAAGATGTTTTAGCTTGTGTAATCACTGATGATAAGGAGGATAATCAAAAAAGTGTTATCATGTGTCTTAAAGGTGGTGGATTTGTCTTTTCCAATAAAGGCAGGTTTGGAAAACATGAGTTTAGGCCTTGTAAACAACAAGATAATTTTAAATATATCACCAGAAGGTTCGAGCCATCACCATTTCAAATGAAAAGCCACCAAGTTTCCATTAAAGCTAAAAAAAAAAAATTGCTTGTGGCTTCTATTGTGAATGAGAAAGGCCTTAGTGTGGATTATTTACTTCTTCGAAAGGATTATCTTACAAAAGAAAAAACTATGGGAGGCATTAGAAAGAGGAAAGAGCTGAGCAAATTTGATTCCCTGAGGAAAAATGTAGAGTTATGGGGCCTGTTTGAATGTGTTGGTTTTACTCCATACTTCACAGACATGGAAGGTTATAGTGAACAGCTTAGCTACAAGTTTGCAAATGTGTGGAAAGATGGAGAAGTTGAGTTGGGTAGCCTCTATTTTATTGTGGATGCTAAGTTGATTGCAAATGCTATGGGTCTCACTTATGAAGAAGAAGATTGCCAAGGTAAGCACAGGCAACTATCAGACTTATATTGATAAAAAAATTGAAGCTAAGGAGAAGGCCCAAAGGTTTTAGAATGGCTATTCTAGGTTGTTTCTCCTACCCCTTACCGTAATGTTTGTTATTTTTTCATGAAATATTTTACATTAGAGGGTCATTTTCAGTTGGTACATGGGTATCATTTTCCCATCCTTAACCAAATTAAGCACTTGGAGAAAATAAACTTACCTTTTTTCTTCCTCTCTTCTCTAAAACAGAGCCTAACTAATGGTGTTAATCCTCCCTTGCATCAGGTGTTGATTAGAGCCATCTACAAGTATGTCCTCGCCACCACCCCTCAATGGAATGCCTTTCATAACCTAACCCCACCCCTAAAATTTCTATCAAAATAAAACTTCTTGAAATTCGATCCTAATCCCTATCAAAGAAACATTGAACCCTTCCCCTAAATTTTTGGACCCCTCATGGTTGGCGCTCCTCAAAATTACCCCTAAAAAATGTTGTTTTTTCCCCCTCTCTTATGTTGCCAATAAGAAAATAAAATTGATGATAAGAGAACTGGGCTTAGACTCTCACACTATAACAATCTCAAATGATCATGATAATAGACCTGAATATGGGTCTACTACCCCTGTGGGTCGAAGGTCTACTCATCTGGCTCTGGCAGCGTCCAAGGAGTCGGATAATAGCAAAAAATCTAAAGTTTATGATGTTAAGAACATGGAGGAGCCTTTGGAAAATAAAAAAGGGAAGAAGGTTGATAGGGAGGTAAAGGCTTCCTCCTCTGAAGAGTGTGTGACTAAAATTTTTGGAGAAGTTGGGCTTTCTGAGGAAGAGGTGTCGGGATCTAAGGATGTTGAAGATTCAAGTCAAAAGGAGGAAGAAGGAATTAATCAACATGAGGAAGAGTGTGATGTGGAGAAGGATACTGGAATGGTCAAAGAAAAAGGAAAGGCTATTGAAACCCCTATTGACTTAGAGGATATGGATATTAACATGGGTACCCCTGGTAATGAAGATTGCTTGAAAGATAAGCAAACGAAAATGGAGAAAACAAGAATGGAAATGTTGGAAGAAAGGATGGAGCTTCTTAAGAAAATGATATAGAAAGAAGATAACTCTAACAGGTTCCAGGTTCTTGAGGATGCTATGATGAACATTTGCAAGGTTATGGATGGGGTGATGAAAAGAGCGGTGATGGCTACTATCTCGAGACAGGGTAAAATAAAAAAACAACAGAATAAAAAAGGGAACATGGAAGAAGTTGATCAGTCCAGGAAGATGGAGATTAAGGATAGCCTCGAGGATAGGATGGAGGACCTAAAGGAGGCTTGGAGCCTTATTACGGATGCTTAATCATTGGTTCTTATTAGGCTTTGTCATCTAATGTTTGTTGTTAATAGGTTTTTTGGCTCTTTAGTTAGGTTTTTTTATTGTAAAGGCATGATAAGCCTAATCTGTATGTATTTAAGCTTTATTTTTTATCTGAACATCAAGAACTTGTTGGGTACTTTTAATAGGTTATACCTATATAACCTTATTTTTTGGATCGATGATAATATGGTTTGGTTAAAACTCTATTGGACTCTAGATAGGTTTATATCTTTTGATTCAATTGGTGTCGGTTGATGTTTGTTTTTTGGTTGGTTGGGTGAGGGGAAGTGGTTCTCCTTTTAGTTCTTCTTTTTCTTATGTTCTGTTGTTCTATCTGGTTGTAGTTTCTCTAGACTATTTTACTACTTTTGTAAGGGATCAAGGCCCTTTCCCTTCTTAATCAATCAAAAACATTGTTAAGATCGACCACACTTCTTCCATAAAAAAATTTAATTTCTAACAAGTGGTGTTTTTATATTTTATGGCATTTATGATGACCATGGAGTCACCCTTTGTGATAATATCCTAATTTTCACTTCTTATATATATTTGAAGGAAAAATAAGTGTGTGCCTTTTATTTGTTATTAGTACCTAGACAAAATTGTTAGAAGCGTAGACATCTAAATCTAACTAACATATTTCTTATGAAACATCGTCATTTTTTCATCATTAGATATCATCAATCTTTCATCTACATTTAATTAAATTAACGGTATTTCCCCTTCATCCTAGATAATTAAATAATTTTTCATTTATTTAATTATTTAAAATTTGGATTCTCCCTCCATTTCTACTTAATTCGATAGTTTAATTAAATCATCTATTTCATCAATTTTCCTCTATTAATTAAATAATTTAAATAATTTAATTTATTTATTAAATTTATTCCCCTCCTCCAAATTGATTAAATAATTTACAATTATTTAATTTATTTATTTCAACATTATCTCTTTCCAAAATCACATTAATTGAATAATTATTTATAATTGTGTAATTAATATTAATTATTCTTCTCAACATTATCTTCTTTTAAAATAAATAAAATTATTTATTTTATTTATGCCCCTTTTGTGCATTTAAGTAAAAATTTATTTATTTATTTATTTATTAATTACTCATGCATTTTCACCTCACTAGTCAACTCCCATTCACTTTCAGATTACTTATCGATCAAATTAGTCTTTTATCCAATCTATCATGTCTGACTCACAAACACTCACACTTCTTTGATCAATCAAATCCTCTTAACTAATACATACACTCAGTTCACTGAAATCATACAGTCAATTAACTGTCCATCAATCCCTTATAGATTTTTATCCATTGATCTACTCAGTCTCTGATGAGATCTCAACAGTTCATCAATATCAAAAAATCTATAAAAAACCTATCATTCATCAATTATCTCTCTCTCATTTTGACAAGAAATCTATACTCATATTATATCAAAGTGCTTGTGCTAAAAATTTGAGAGCAACCAATCACTACACTTTTCTCCAAGTGGCAAAGAGGAGAACAATGGAGCTAAGCAAAGGGATCGTGCAGGTTTGTAATATCTATTTCATGGTATTTTACTTTATGCTTTATTGGTGTGATCTTTCATTGAATTTGATTGTGAATTGTCTTATTTGTTGTTTGTTATTCGATTTCACAATCATTTTCTAGGTCATACAAGAAGTTTCTCACATCAATTTCCCACTTCATTCCATTATAAAATAGCTAACTCTTGATATTCCTAGATTCCATCTTGCTACACAATCGAAATTCAACCTGAACTTCCCATTTGGTGGTGGGATCCATTTGATATTGTTGCATTGTTTGCCTTGGTTTAACTCAAAAACTCCCATGAACAAGAGGACATGTTGGATTTTATCATTTTTTAATACTTCACTATCCTATGTACTAAATATTCTCTTCTTTTGATCTTGCTTATGAACTCTAAATATTACTAATTCACATATTTTTGGATCTGATTTTACAAAAAAAAACCTCCAAGAGTGATTTTTATATGAAAATCCTTTGGTTATGTTCTTCAAAGATTCCAAATTAAAGTTAAGGGGATAGTGATCCTTATATAGGATAATATTGACTCAGGATATGTGAACAGGAATTATTTCAAGCAATCAAAGGATTCAATAGTAAATAAAGATCTAATCAATAATCACAAATCCAATGAATAAATAAACCTATTACCAATGAAACGATGGTGATAATCAAACGAAATCAATCAAGAATCAAACTAAACTAATCCAACCTACTTTACCTCACCCAAAAATTTCAAGCCTTACTCCATTGTCAAAAGTATTAGATTATGCTTTATGATATAGTTTGCTCATAAACTTAGTATAACCTAGTTGTACAAAAGCAAGATTGATGATTATGCACTATAGGAGCTTGGATTTCAATTCAAGGAGATTGGATGTAAATTCAAGAAAGAGGATGAATGATCAAAGATGTTTGATTTATAGATTTTTAGGATGTGAGATCAATGGTGTGAGATATAAGATCATATCGACGAATGAGGATGGAAAAGAGATCAAGATGTGCATGGGCTTGTGTGGAAAGATGGAGTGAATTTCATTCAATATTTTTAAGAAAGAATTCTAAATTTAGTTTAGTTTCTAAATTTAGGATTAGAAGACCAAATATAAGATTAAAAGACTAAAGATGATATAATTAGCAAAATAAATAAATAAATATTTTATTTATTTTTAGAGGAATGTGCAAACTAAATAAATTAAATAATTTATTTAATTTTGGAGGAATAATTAGCTAATTAAATAATTAAGAAATTATTTAATTATATGGATAGGAAATAATGTATGATCTTTAATTTAATAATTAAAAATTATTTAATTATGTGGATTAAAAAAAATGCAAGATTTGGGAATGACCCTGCAATGCAACAGCAAGTTGCAAGCAATAGTATATCTATTGTCTAGTGTTTGAATCCCACTGGTGGATGGTGGGACAAACACTCACTGGTACACTTGATCCTTGGCCAGAGATCACAGAATGGTGGACTGTGCATGGAGGACGAAGGATGGAGGAAAATTTGGTGTAGTTGTGAGGTCAGAGTTGGAAGGCACAATGGAGAATGGTTGCCCAGTGATCAAAGAGGATGTATTGGCGATTGGCGAATTGTAGGTGGAGGTGTGGCAGTGGAGCTTCGATGGTGGAAAGAGTTAGTTTTCTCAGGCTTGGTGGAGGACATTGCTACTGCAAAGAAGATAGCAAGTGACATACATGCATCGCAGGTGTGGATGGTTGTAGGTGTGTAGGAGGTAGTAGCTAAGGGGAGGCGTAAAAAAAAATTCAACAAGCGTAGGTGCAGGAAGGCCCAGGATGAAGCGAAGTAAAGTAGACGGAGGAGAGGAGATGCAACTATAGGAGGGGATAAATGGAGGAGAGAAGGAGAGGAGTGGAGGTGAAGGAGAGGTGGAGAGGAGTGGAGCCAGAGGAAAGGACGGAGGATCTGGAGGAGAGGAAAGAGAAGAGGAAGAGAAGAGGTAGAGGAGTTGGAGGAGAATAGGAGAGGAGTGGAGATAGAGCAGAGGAGGAGAGTAGAAGAGGAGGAGTGGAGTCAGAGGAGAAGGAGAAGTAGAGAAGGAGGGAGATATGAGAAGAAGGAAAGGAGGTGGGAGGAGCAGAGCAAGGAGGAGGCAAGGGAAGAAGGAGGAGGAGAGGAGCAAGGAGGGGGCAAGAAGGTGAGAAGGGAGGAGGAGAGAAGGAGAGAAGGTAGAGGAGGAGAAAAGGAGAGGAGGAGAAGGAGGAGAAGGAGGAGATAAAGGAAGAGGGAGATAGGAGAGGTGAAAATAGAATTACAGGGATGAGGTCCTTCAATTGTGGCCTCACTGGTTCATAGCTCCAATCAAAAGCATTCACCTATCAAAAAAAGAAAGAATGCATGATTCTTTAATTAAATAATTAAAAATTATTTAATTATGAGAGATGAAAAAGAATGTATGATTCTTTAATTAAAATTATTTAATTATGTTGATAAAAAATAATGCATGATTCTCTAATTAAATAATTAAATTATGTGGATAAGAAGAGTATTTGGAATTAATTTAATAATTAAAAATTATTTAATTTTATTTTTTTAGATTGTAGGAATCGGGTAGCCCCCTATAAACTACAATGCGCTTGGTAAAATTTTTTCACGTGACTGGCAACACTAGTGCAACACCCTCTAGTACCACAGGGACGAGGGGAGACTAGACCTTGTCACCTCTTGCCTACAGCAAAATGCTTTAGCCAATTGAGCTAGGCCCCTCACCTAAAAATTATTTAATTAAAGTAGATGAGGGAAAATGATTTAATTAAATAAATAAATAAAAATTATTTAAGTAAAGGTGATGAAGGGAAAATAATTTAATAATTTAATTAATAGAGGGAAATGGGTTAATTTAATCAAATAATAGGAATTTATTTAATTAATATTGATGAAAGTGTTGATGAGTGATAATGACTAGAAATGGAAAATTAGAAGAATGCGTTTGACATTTTTAGGTGTCTACAGGATATAATATAAGCTAGCTCCTAAATAAATCTATTATTTTATTAGAGGAGGCTCTCACCTAGCTAAACCTCATACACAACCATGGACAAAGCACCAATATGAAGAGGAAGTTGATCAAACTATGGTCCTCATTTTCTTTTGAATTTTTTCACATTACACATCAATAAGAATATTATAAACTATATTTCTTTAATCTATTCTTACAAAAATATTTTTTGCAAGGAAAACCAAGTGAAAGTTCCATCCTTTGGAAGATATAGTGATGAAGAAGACAACCAATCTCTCTCAACCAATCCTAATTTCCAGAGTACAATTGACTCGGAAAAATGATTTATATCAAAATTGACAAATTCTTGTGTCAATTTGAACTGATTACAATTACACTCAGCAATAAACTTATATTTGAAGACAAAAAAGTATCTTTATTTCAATTTCATGAAAATCACATTGCATTCATCAAAAGATGCCCCTACCTCTTGGTTCTATCCAAATCTCTAACTCACCTTCTCACTGCTCTGTTACAGGTCATTTTCCAGGCCATCTCTAGATTCCTCCATGCACCTACATTCATTCATCTTCCTGATCTATGCTTTACTCGACCCTACTTAGAGTCATTATTTTCAGCCACGAAGGGAAATTCCAAGAAAACTAAAGAAAGCTATATTCTCATGCCGACGTCTTTTGTCATTCTTGCATGGGTTCCATTCACTGCCTCTATTGCCACCTTCTAACCTCCTTCATTACATAAAATCTCACTTTTATATGTTTGCAAATCAGATTAGAGTACTACTACCAAGTTCCCACATGGGCTCTTGCCTCCATATGATCATAAATTTTCAAACTTCCAACTTTGATTTATGCATTTTCTCTCCTTTGATGTTAATTAGCTTTGTCTCTAGTTTGTCCTATTACAAAGAGAGTCATCTGCAGCCTTTCCTTTCTAGTTTAAAATCTGAAAAGCTATCTCCTTCAACGGCACAATTCCTCATGGTTAAAATTTTATATGATGTCTTTATTTCAACTTCTCTTTTTATTCTTTGTTGTGTCCTTATGCTTCTTCCTCTGCCACATGATATGAGTCCTCTCATCTATGCAACCCATCTTCCTTCTTTGGCGCTAATCCTTCATTTGGTTTCTAATTGGTATTGAGCTATCAATGATGAGTAGAACTTTTTGCCAGCAACATAACTCTCTTATGCATCGATTCCCAAAGTCTGCCATACTTAACCTTTCACCAATTCTTGTTATCCATCTCTCTGATGTGAGTAAGAGGAGGCTTCATTTTTTCTTTGTCCCACACAGCCCCTCTATCTCCTTCACCCACCACACGTGCACCTCCAATTTTTGTTCACAAAATAATGCTTGTGGTAGAAGATGAGGTGTTTCATTTCTAGTCTCCTTACCTTTTGTCCTTTTGAATACTCTTCGTTACATTTTTTGTCTTAAAACTTTCCAATAACTTTGGATCCCATCTAGATGTAGGAAAATAAACATAAATTGTCTATTTCTTATGATAAGTAATCATCTAAAACAAATTTACTTCAATGCACTAAAGTTGAAGATGCGAATCAAAATATGAAATGACAAAATGTTATTCAAATCTGCCTCAAACAATCATGAAACTGAAACCAAGCCAAAAACCAAAACCAAAACAATAAATTTCAAACCAATTTTTCTTGTTGATCTTGATTGCTTATTGACTTGGGATGATCCTGCATTAGATACGCTGGATAAGAAAATTTGTGAACATGAGCTCACAAAGGTGGAGTGAGGTGATAGAATCACCCTTCGAGACTGCTCAACAATCTCCAACAAACTCCATCGCCAAATAGCCCGACCTCCTTCACCAAATTCTCATCTTCTCTCCATTCCCTTCTCTAGCACGTCTTCTATACAACTCACCCTTGACCCTTCACGCTATAATCGTACCTCAATTCTCACGAAGAGCCCACTTCATCTGCTATAATCTTCCATCACACAACACTTTCCTCAACGCTTCTCACTCTCAATCGTTTGAGACTCCACTCACCTACAAAGATGCTTGTGAGCTTCTTACTCGTGCTTCCAACTCTACACCTTCTATCCCTCAACCACCGGGACTCTCTACACCTGCAATGATACTTTAGGACTTCACTCTCACTTCTACTATCCATAAGTTTTGTCATAAGCCGCCTCATGTTTGGTGATCTACTTGTGCCTCGAAACCTTTGCTCACTTCCCTCTGCACCTATAGGTCCCAGTGTGAACCACCTCTCTCTCGGGACTCTATTCACATGCTCTAAACCTCTGGCTCTGATACCACTTGATGAAGAAGACAACCAATCTCTCTCAACCAATCCCAATTTCCAGATTACAACTGACTCAGAAAAATGATTTATATCAAAATTGACAAATTCTTGTGTCAATTTGAACCAATTATAATTACACTCAACAATAAACTTATATTTGAAGACAAACAAGTATCTTTATTTCAATTTCATGAAAATCACATTACATTCATCAGACGACACCCATGCCTCTTAGTTCTATCTGTGTGAGGGGGAAAATCTGAGAACATAAACAAGATAAATGAAAATGAAACAAAATCTAATCTAAATAAAAAACACTAATCTAGATCTATTCCTTCACTCATTAAATTAATTTCTAAGCTATTGAAAACATAATTAAAATCCTACGATTGTCACAATGAAATTCAAAGCAAAGTAAAGGTTACCATCCCATGTCGGAGTGTATTCGCCTGATGTCGGGTTGTTCATATCACTGCAAAGCCTCCATTGTTTTGTGCAAGAAGCTTTTGATTTGTTGTGTGTTGGTTGATCGAAGAAATGTTGAAGCTCTATCAATGGTGGTTAGGAATATTGGCAGTACTTCATTGCGAAAAATGAGTTGATTCTTCGATCCTTTTTTGTGAGGAAAGAGGTTTGTTATATAGAAAATGTGATTTAAAATGGATGATCAAGATTAAACAAATGTTGAATCCAGATCAACGGTTGAAAGATTTTGAGAAGATTTAGATGGGCATGATCTACGCAAAATATATTACGTAATTAATGTGATTGAGGAATAGATTGATCAGTCAGGAAGTAGATTGAATAATTTGTGGGATTGAAGAATAGATTGATCTATTAGGAAATAGATTGATCTATCAGGAATTAGATTGAGCAATCTGATGGCACTCTCAAATTTTGCAAATTTGGGATGCCCATTTTGAAGAAATTTGCTTCTGCACTTTCTGAAGTGCACCTAATGGATCAGTCTGAATGACCCACTTTGGAGAGTCAAATTTTGAGGCTTGTTGTTTTTCAAGCAAAACCCATTTGCAAACATATTTAATTGACATAGGTGAATGTGTGTGTCAATTTTTAGCTTCCCATGATAGGTTTTGTCAGGGTTTCAAAAGGTGAAGTTGAAGGGTTTTTGCACTTTTTTGTTGTTTGCAGACTATCGGTTTTGTAAGGTAGCCTCCTGTTTGAGCTTGGATTTCACAACCATTTGACTGTCATGTCAAAATGAATTTTGTTTTGTTTTCTCCATACCTAAATGATCTTGGGTGTCAGTTTTCAGAGCCTCATGATCTAATTTGCTATTTTTAGCAGATCGAAACCAAATGCAATTTGTTCAGTTTTGCATTTGCATTCCTGACAGCCTTACTGAGTGGTCAACTTTGATCATTAATATCTTTTGATCAACAATGTTTCAAGGAAATTCCTTTTGCACACATGCTCAGGATACCTTAATGAACTTATGTGTCTGATGTCAGCTCGCTAGGAGTTGATTTGATATTTTTGAAAAATGGTGATTTGGTGAGCCCGGATTGATTCTGAACAGGTGCAATTGCAGAAAAATCTGAGTAATCAACTTTGGAATTTAATATATTTCACCTCAAGATCTCTTTTTCTAAACTGTCTTTTTCACTCCATTCTTGGATAGAATGTGTGCATGCCTGCTTAGCTTAAGGGTTTCAAGATGATTTCAAATGGGTTAATTAATTGTCTTCTGATCGTGATAGGGCCAGAAATGGTGTTCCGGAAATTTTCAAATTCTGCAATTATAATGACAACCCTTTGCTTGGTTTGGTTTTAAACCTCTACATCTCCATTTTCATCAAGATTGAAGGTCATTTGATACATTATTTTAATGTATTTCGGTCGCGGCTAACACGTCCCGTGGACAGTTTACAAAGGAGGTTCCTGAATTTTAATGGTTGGGCGAACTTTGAGCAAATGGGTCTTCTCTAAATAATTTATTATGCCCCAACGCAAAATTTCATGGCTTCAGGTGCTCTGGTTTGTTCGCAGTGAAATTTCTCGTTTGGCTTGCAAGCGGAATTATTTTTTTGCCTAGTTCAAATGTTTTAAATATTTATATTTAAAACATTTCAAAATGATTTGAGGGCATAAATCTTTTTAACATTTGAATGGGAGGCAAAAGAAATTTAAATTCTTTCATCCCATTGGTTGGACGCTCTCAAAACAAATTTTGAAAAACTTCAAAGTTCACGCGGCTTCTCTCTAAAAATGCAAATCCCCAACCAGCAAATGCAAAGAGGTCTGAGAAACTTTTAAATGAATGCAATTAGCCACCATGCCAGCTAAATGGAGGAAGCACATCTCAAAAATGCTCGATATGTGAATTGCTTGATTTCAAAAAATCTCTATAAATGAAGCTTTGTGGAATATCACTGCAGTCAAAACACAAAATGAATATGTTAAAAAGAAGCTTTTGAAACTCTTAGGCAAATGAGGAAGGACAACCAACGCCTACAGAAAATTTTTGCAGAGAATGTGGTCTCAGAAAATACCATGATTGCAACATGACTGGAGTATAAACAAAATGGACTGTCAAAATCTTAAGTAGTTTTCAAGCAAGTGTGTTTGGCAGTAAATGTCGCGCCTGGCTATGCACGAAGTGGTTGTGTTTAAAGAGTTTATAAACTCTCAATCAAAAGTAAGAAATGGAGTAGGGAAGTCACGCTTGGATTTGAATGGAGGGATCCAAGGAGTTATGGCGCGGTCTGCAGTATGGACTCCTCTTTTAAACATGATCCCATGAAATTCCATTGCATGATATTCACCTAAAATGGATTTGTGAGATGGCTGCCATAAAGCAGAATGAAGATTGCTTGCCACCATGAATAGAGAGTGCTTGAGCAAACAAACAGAAAAATTAGGGCACAAAGCGTGAGTAGAAGAAGGTAGGCGGATGATCAGCGGTTGAGGGAGAGAGGCCGATGCAACCAAATCCAAACCGTTGCCTGCCATTTTGCAATCCCAAAATACTCACGAAATATTGATTGCAATGGCATGGGGGAAATGAATGGTGGGCCCGAAATATTTTAAATAGAACGAGGGGCATTTTATTTTCCCGATGGTTTGCATTTAAAAGGTTTCATTTACTTTTAATGTTACCCTGTGACCGTTTTTAGAAACTCTCGAATATTTTTAATACATAACGATGAAATGCATAAGGGATGGGTAGAATATTTTACCCGATGGAGTTGAGAGATGTTTTGAGTATTGAAGCAAATATGTTAAATTGAGAGTTTTTATGTGTTGGAGATAAAACAATGCACGAGAATGAAGGGGAAGGTTTATTAAGCCAATGGTTCAATTTTATAACCTTTTTACTTTATTTTGACATAAAAGGTAAATATTTTGTGCTTGGCCTAATGTTAAAAGTGCAGCAAAGGAAGGTAAGGTAAAGTGATTTTATTCACTCTGTGAACCGAAATTATATGTTGGGCACATAAGAGTGAGAGTAACTTTTCAATGCATGGGAGAGTTTTGTGAAGTGAATAATTATTCACTGAGAGGAATATTTTGGTGGCAGGTAAGGTTAAGAATGTTTTAAAACATAGAGTGCTTAGAGAGTATTTTGCTTTGTCAAAAGTAAAATAATGTGCGGCTGCAACATGAATTAAAAAGGGCAGAAATTGATTTTCACGGGCAGAGGCTATTTTGGCACAATAGGTAAATTACAGATATACACATGGGAATTTTTCTATTGGGGAACAACTTGGGCACATGTTGTTTTGGAAATAGAATAAAGTTTGTTGCTGGGAGAAGAGAGAGATTTTGCATATTACTGTTCAACGATGAAGATGTTTCCAGATGGCATTTCCAGATCGGTTTTAGGGTTTCTTCTGGAATTTTTTCTCCTCTACATATTCTTTTCTTTTCTCATTGTAATAGGTTAGAAAGTCAAAAGTCTGGTGTGGAGCTGCATAGAAAATTGTAAAATTTGTAGTGATAGAGAAAATGCAATTGGATTCTCAATCCTCTTATTGTAGGATTTGAGTTTATGGAGATTTAGTGTTTCATAACAGTACTGGCATTTGAGTTTAACTGATAAATCCAGGCTCATGTCTCTCCTATGTGCAAGTGTATTCAAATTTTGAATGAAGTAATCAAGGGTTATTCTGTTCATCTCACTGTTGTGGTGTGTGCAATTCTTGTTTTAGCTTTAATTCAAGGAGATAATTAAACTGCTTAAATGAGATTGCAGATTGATATGTTCTATACAAAGATTTGGTAAGTAGTATTGAGCTGAGGTACATATTGGTGATATTGTAAGGAAATATAATCAAAGATATCATATGCTATGTGTTGAATCTGCTATGAACTATTAGGTGTTGGTGAATTTGACTCCTCCAATGGAAGTATGGCACTGGTCTCAATTGCATTTGTTCTTTGTGATTCAATGTTTGTTTGTGCTCACCTGGAGCTTGCTACAATTTTAAAACTAATGATTATCTTTCACTATAAATTTGTGTTGTAATTATCTCACGCTCCAAATGATTGATATTACTGATGAACAACCAATTCTTTTCAGTTTTATCCCATTCTGTTGAGCTATTATGTGAGATTATCTATTATGGTTAATGTTGTTTATGATTTTGTTGCAGAGATTGTAAACTCATTAAGGGATCACCCTCCCGGGTCTTGCAGAGCCCAAAGTGTAGGGGGTCTTTTCAAATCCTCGTCAGTTGGTCCAGGTCCTTCGAGCTGCCTTTGATTGGAATTGGCAATTCCATAGGTAGATTAAGAGACAAATCTGGTTTACAATAAAAAACACCAACACAATCAATGATTCATAATTTACTCAATCAAGAAAGTGGTTAAGAATGATTAATTAATTGATTTAATTAATTCACTCATTTTGGAATTGAACATGCAAATCAAGTTTGTCTTTTGCAAATAAAGTTGCATTAGTTTGATTTGATTTTTGATGATGTTTTGAATAGTTTATTCAAATTATTCAAATTTGGAGGGAAAGTGAGTTAATTAAATTATTATGATTTTAATAATTCAATTGATTTAGGGAAATAAAGTGGATTAGTGACGTAATTAAATAATTGGTATTATTTAACTAGTCAAGATGAAATAAAGTGAGATTAGGACTTTATTAATTAGGACTTTATTAAATAAAGTAATTTATTTAATTCGTCGAAATTGATGAAATGTGAATTAATTAAATAATGTCATATTATTCAATTAATAGAAGAAAAAGGGTTTTAGGACTTTACTAAATAAATGAAATTTATTTAATTGGTCAAAAATGATGAAAAGGTGAATTAATTAAATAATGTCGTATTATTCAATTAATAGAGAAATTTAGGGTTTTTGATGCTTTTGATGTGAAATGCAGTGATATTAGATGATAATGCTAGTTTGCAGGCTAGGACAATTTTAGGCATATGCATTTTTCCCCTCTTTGAGACAAAGTATTGGTTGCTTTATTTCAAAGAACATTGCCTTAGTATGCCCCAGGTGCAAGAGTTGCCCCAGTATGCCCAGATAGGATAGCATGTTGCCACCTCGGAAAATTTGGTAAAATTTTTGGATAATGAACCAAATTTTTTGATAAGTTGATGTGATGCATTTAAGTGCAAGGACTAATAGAAGAAATTTTAATAAGAAGTGAAGAATAGTTGATGTTGTTATTCATTGATGAGTTTCTTTCGCTTTGCTTGGACGCTTCACATTTTGAACAATCCCTTTTGATGTAGCAAATAGATATGATGCACTAGGGTATTAATGACCAAGGTGACTTTGTATCTATTGCATGGACTTTGACTCTAAAAACAAGGAGTATTTTTTCTCATAACAGACATACGAAAACCTTGTTAGATTTTATGGGTGAGAAGCTTTAAAACATGTCAGACCAATAACACAAGAGGTATTAAGAACTTAACATGCCATTGCTACACGAAATGCTTTGAAACAACTTCCACACACAGAACAAAGCAAGTATTTTCCATGGTAGTATAACAAAAATATCCAACAAACGGAAAACTGAAATGATACTCAACTGCCCCATTCCTTCTTCTCTAAATCCTTATGGACATCCTCAAGAGATCCTAGGAATGAGTCAATAAAATAAATAGAAAAGATATTATCATAAAAAATAAAAAACAAAGTTGCAGTATCACTTGCCATATTTGTTTGGGGTGGTGCTATTATCTGATGTTGATCATGTCTATCATAGGAACAGATTCGTTAAGACATATTGCAAGATGTTGTTGGTAAATTGTGAAAAGATATGTAGTCAATACTTTGGCATTTTTTTTGTCTGTTTATAATCAAATCTTTGTGATTGTTTGCTTGAAAGTTCTAGCTTTTGATGTTTGCTATGTTTGTTTGTCTTTTTTTGTCAAAGGGTGAGTGTGATAATCTGTTTATTGTGGATGAACCTTTATTGCGGATAGGTGATAGTGAAAATAGGATTTTTGAGCTTTTTCAAAAAAAATTGTGCTTTTTGATGTTATTTGATATTGTTTTTCGCATTTTCAAGATATTTGATTTTTTGTTTTGTTTTTGTGAATGTTTTTGGATTTTTTTGAATGTTTTGACTAAGTTGAAAATAAAGCATGATAGAAACCTAAGGGGACTGACCTAAGACCTTGGGGCTGATCATAGATAAACATTTCCTACATTGTAGATGCAGAGACCACGTAGTTCGACCTGGTATGACTCAAATCATAACATGTTTTTGGGATTTAAACAACATTGATAACCTGGATTGATATTCCACTTCTATGTCTAGAGGATATGTTGTGGGAAATCTACTTGAACTAGTTGTGGGGTTCAAGCAAATGTTATCTTAGACTATTTGAGTGAAGGAATAATCCAACGATGTTGTTTTGTTTTTTGTTGTTTTTTAGATGTTTTTTTATTTTTGTTGTTTTCTAGATGTTTTTGATTTTGATAGTTTTGAAGTTTACCCTAGAAGTGTGTTGGTGGTACACCTTGTTGTTGGGATGAATTGTTTTTAAGGTTACCCTGGTAGTGCATTGGTGGTATACCTTGTTGTTGGGATAGTGCTTAGATCACATCGTGAGTTAGAAAACATAGATCAAGATTTATTCTAAAGAAATATGTAAGGACTTGACCCTAGTGTCTAGCAATGATAGATTATCTTGTAATAGGATAGTATGTTTGGATAAAGTATCCCCCTTTGGTGCAATGCCTTTTGGCTCAAATAATGTTGGATATGATAGGATCAATGATAATGACCCATGTCAAGATGCTTTCTATAAGCAAGTATAAAGTATACACCAAACATTTGTCAAGATCAAGATAAGTTGGATTTTGGGATAAAATTGGGTTGGATTTATTATAGATATGTTGAGATGCTTCCACCTAAAATGGTGCACATAGATGTTCGATTCTACACGTGATGCCTGTTTTCTAGGTTTTCATCATGGTACTTGTCCAAAGTGCCACCATAGTGGTTTTCACTGGAGGACTATTTTTCTCTTGACTATCTTCTTGATTGTTTTTGTTTTTTATTGATTTTTGATGTCACACAAAACACTTGTTTACCAAGTTTTCATTATGGTGACACTTTTATGCTCATGTTGAACCACCTAGTGGTGTTGATGTAGGTGCTTCTAGTGTTGATATGGTTGTCATTGTTGTCATGGCGTGACAACAATATCTTGCTTGGAGTTGTTTTTCTAAGATGTGGGCTCTTGAATGTAACACCTGACATGTCTTATTTTATTTATCGATATCAGATTTAACCTTACCTTGATGTGCACATCGCGATAGAGTACATTTAGAATCCTTCTAATAAAGATTTGTTGCCAACGCATGGTTAATGCGATGTTCTGATATCATGGATGGTGAAATGCGTTGAGGGATATGATATTTAGATGGATTGGTTGACAGTTTGGAATCGTTGACTATCCAAACTTGAGATGATGAGAAATGATGGGTGGATATGGAGATTTGATTTGGACCAACATCTTGATATACCTTGTAGGTCGCTCTTGAAGCTTTCTTTTGTATTGCTAGACATCTTTGATGAATGAAATTCCCTTTTTGATTTTTCCCCATAGTTTCTTTGACTGGTGGAGTTTGATAGGGATGATTTTCTTTCTTTTACTTTTGTATCCATTTGAATTTTTCTCGTCCATTTTGTTTTACCGATTCTTTTGCTTCAATGACTTGTTCCTTTTTTTTATATAGATTTTTCTCTTGTTGTTGGTCTCAATTAGAGGATGGAAAAATACGTGGATGACGCTTCATGATATGGCTAGTTGTAGCATTGGTAGCAATTTCATCATAAGGACTCTTTGTGCTTTCCATGTTGATGCTTGCATAAGATAAAGTTTCTCCTAGTATTATAGAGGTATCACTGATATGTTTAGATCCCTTAATTGTTAAATAACCAAGACCTTGACGCTTAGGATTTCCAATAATCTACACTGGTTCTAAGATACCCTTTTCATGTAGGCCTAATCCTCTACCTTGATAATTCATCTATTGAAAAAATTTGTTTGCAATAGGATATAATTTACCTTGGAAACAAGTTGCTAATCCTTCTCTGCTCTGTTGTGGATCTTCAAAGGTGATAGCTACTTTATTGGTAGGATAGCTTGCTTTGACAAAGGTAAGTGATTTAATTTTATAAGTGATAGGATCCTCCATATGTGGGATAACTTACTGATTGATATCTTTAGCTTGATCTTGCAAAATATCAGATTTTGATGGTTCTTCAAGATATATCGATGCTTCTTTGATTGTTGTATACCTAGTGCTTTGCTTCTCAAGAGTGATTATTTGATTGTTTTAATGGTCTTCCTATTGGAATATGGCTTGTAAGTGTTTTCATTGATGGAAACCTAAGTCATGCATCCAATCTATATTACAGTTTTGGTTTACACCGGCATAACAGTATGAAGAACAGGGCAATAAGTTATAGGCATAAAAGTTGATCTGAACATCTCACCAGACTATTATTTTTGGTTGTGGATGTTTGAGGAAGGTTTTCTAAAACATTTATGCTTATTCATGAATTATACCGATACGCATTCACTAGTACACGATCTAGGAGATTCGGTACACTAATATGTTGATTATCTATGCTAGAAGGCCGACCTGGCGAATATAGTAATCATGGATGTATAAGGAGTAATTAATCAAATATTTTCGTGCTCTATTATGTTTGTTTAGGTCCTCTCTTTTTCTTAACCAACTTTGGAGGATTCACATAAAGAATTAGTGGTGGATCTGGTCGACATTTGAGAAGAACTTAATGTTTTATGAAGCCGACATAAGAATGATCAAATCCTTAATAGCGGATATATATATGAGATCGGTTTTATCATTTTGAGTGTGTCATATGTGGAGAAGTGTGTGAAGATAGCAAATATATGGAACACGAATATGGTGTGAAATTTAGCAGAGTAAGTGTAAATTTTTCTATGTGTGATGCGAAAAGTAGAAAAGAGCAGAGTAGGGCAGAGCGAAGTGCAGAGTCAGAAAGAAGATCCATAATCAAATCTATGAGCTTCACCGGAACTGTAACTTGGCATGAATAGATGCTACTATCTCAGTTCATCCTTCAGATGGTTTTAATCTGAACTTTTGTAAGGTAGTGAGCCTTCTGTTTTGACCAGTGAGCTCTAGGCAATGTGCCTGAATGCAAGTGCATTCCTTTTGGTGGAACTAGATGACCTTGATCAGTCTAAAGAAGAAGTCCAGGAATTGAAAGAAAATATTAGGGATGCTAAGAAATTCATTCAGTCATTGAAGGATCATATTGTTAAACCAAGGGAGAAGAGAAAGGATCTTTGTGATCAAATATAGCAGAAGGAGAACGAAAAAATGGATGATGCTCACTTGAATCAAACCTTGAAGGAGATAACTGAAGAATATGAAAAGGTTGCCAGAGATAATACAAACCTAAAACATGAAATGGAATCTATGATGATGAAGATGACTTAAGAGATTGAAGATAGAATGAAAAATTAGGAAAACCTTGCTCAAGCCCTGAAAGAGAAATCTGATGAATTTAGTAGAATAAATGGAGAATTTACTCAGTTGGAAAGTGAAATACAAAGATCCAAAAACAATGAAGAAGAACTTGGTAAGAAGATTGCTACTCTCAGAAAGGAACTTACTACTGCAAATGAATACAAGGAGAAGTTTAAGATCAATTCAGTAAATCTTGATGAGTTTCAAGGATAGAAGAGTGGAAATGATAAGAGAGGTCTTGGATATGAAAAAGCACAAAGTTTTAGACTCGGACAGAAGAATTTCAGACAACTTGGAAATCTAATGAACAAAGGTGGAAGGTATCTGGTAAGACAACCTAATGCTCAAAAATTCAATGGATACTATTTTTCTTGCAATAAATTTGGCCATATAGCTACTCAGTGTAGAAGTAATATGAAATCAAGAGATTCATCATTTTCTAGTTAGTGTTTCAAATGCAAAAAATTTGGTCATAAATCAAATGAATGCAAAAATATGCCAAACTACTTTGTCAATAGAAAGAATGTTGAATGTTATACATGTGGGAAATTTGGACATATTGCTAATAAATGTAGATCAAGAAGAAATCAATGGAGTGATTGGTCAGGACAAGAAAGTATTGTCTGCTAAAATTGCAATAAGTTTGGTCACATTGCAAGATTCTGCAGAAACAAAAATATGGACAGAAGAGGTCTGGTATACAGAGGCAGAAATATAAAGAAAAATGACAAAGGAAAAGAAAAAGTGACTACATATGAGATAAGAAATCAGATGAAGAAGACATGGGTAAGAAAGAATGATTTTGATGTTGGAAATTGTTCTGCACTGGAACCTGCTTCTGATAATTCTTTCAGTAATTGATTTCAGGCCACTAGTCTAGGGGGAGTTTCTAAAGAAAATATTTTCTCCCCTATCTGTGGATGGTACCGGAATGTGAAGAATAGTCAAGAAGATGTATTTATGATGTGCAAAGGTTTCAGAGAACTTTCACAAGAAAATTCAGAGAATTCATAGGTCCGCAAGAGAATTTTTCTCTCGTTGTTTGAGAAAATAGAGCACATAGAAAACTTAGGGAAAATATATTTATTGCACGTGTGCGAACTATATAAGTCAAGTTGGAACTATCATTTGTCACTTTGAATCAAAGAAGAGAAGGAGAGCACTCGCCAAAAGAATTTTGAAGCAAAGAAATTGATTCGCCGTCACAACTCAAAATCTATCAGGTATTTCAATTGTCTTCAGAATTTTCATATAATTTGGTGTGCGGTTGTTAAACCTAAGTGTGAAAGGAAATGGAACAAATCAAGAGGACAATCATTTTGGATGAATACACCTGTGGAAAGATTAGGTCCATGGGAAATTTTCTATTACCCAACAAATTGAAGCAATTAAGTGAAGCCAAACATAGAAATTTGGATATGTGGAATGAGTATCTGTACTTTGAGGACGCAAAATTTATCAAATTCATCTTGAGAAGATTACATGATGATACTTTAACTTTTGAAAAACCCTACATCATTTCAAAGGAGGTAATTGAGAATCTGACTGGATTATGCAAAGTCAGAGATATATCTAAGAAGAAATCCATCTGAAATAAGGAAGTTGAAACCCTAACCAAAATAATCAGAGATTCGAGGGCACTAATAATTACGACAATCAAGAATCTTGTTACAAAATACATTGCGCATGGAATTTCATACAAAGTCTTTTTCAGAAATCGAGAAGGAGCGACCTCAGCTGGCGCAGTCTATATTTCTCACAAGATGATAATCGAAGGTCAGGACTTTGACATGTGTGGGTTGATAAAGGATCGGCTAATGGAGAATGTGCAACTAAAAAAAGAAACAAGATACCCTTTTAGGTTCAGTACTTTGATCATATGCTTAGTAATGTATTTCTTGAATTGTTTGCCAAAAATCGACAATGTGGTGTGTAATGCAAATGAACCGATTTGTAGACAAATATACTCATATTCTAGAGCTTGGCTGATTGGGATATAGAATTTGAAAATTTCTTTAAGAATGTGCTTGGAAAGTATGGTTCATCCAATATTTCCCCTCTGGTAAGAATAATGGAAGTTGGTTCCCCTTCCGGTGGCATGGATAAAAGGTAGAAAAGAGAAAAAGGAGTTGTTGAATATAGCCCTCCGGAAAGAAAAGTTCCGAGAATTGAGGGAAAAGGAAAAGAAAAGGAAATTGTGGATATTCCAGATGAAGAATCCAATGAAGAAACTGAGGATCCACAGAAAAATGAATCAGAACCAAAAGGAGCTAGTGATGAAGAAGATGATCTGACAAAAGAAAAGCTACAACAGCTTATTCAAGAAGAAGGTGGAATGCAAAAAATAGCTAGGTTATGGTCTGTTAGACCATCATATGATCAAGATATGATTTTGAGTGTACTAAACGCTCATGTTGAGCACTGCAAGATCAAATTGGAAAGTTTGTAGAATATTTTGCCCGATGAAATGATTGAATGCAACAAAGAAACAATGAACTTTGAAGACAAAGAAGAAGGTCAAGTTATCTCTCACCTGAAGGAGCGGTTTAGAGCATCACTTACCAAACTAAAGAATAAAATGAATGAATTGAGGCAATGCATAAATTCAGCTAATAACATCTACAACTATTGCATCAGTTGGCCTCATGTTGTTAGTAATTACAAAGATAAATTGGAACAGATTGAAACAGAGTTGAATGGTATTGGAAAAAGCTTTGACATGTTTCAGGATCAGGATGGCACTGTCAGGAAAAGGATTCGGGAGTTACAGTCTGAACACACCAAAATTCAATTCACCAAGAACACACTTGTTGATACTTTTTGAAAGGTGAAGGATCTAACCGAATGCAGATTGCAGCAAATGGTGGAGATACTAAGGAAAGGTGAGAAACTGGAAGAAGCAATTACAATTTCATAATCTTTAACTGAAATTTTCAACAAAACATCCAAGAATAACAGTTTGATCATTATCATTGGGATCACAATAGATGCTTGGAATAAATTCCTTTCGGAAATGAAGAAAAATCATAAGATAATCTTCTAAAGTAGCAATTAATTGTTTTTAAATTTTTGAAGTTTTGGTCTAAGGGGGAGAATTGTTGACATATATATTCTGAAGTTTTGAAAATTTTGAACACATGTTTTTTCCTTTTAGCATATGGTGTCTATTCTTTGTCATTGATGTCAAAGGGGGAGAAAATGCAGTGAAAAAATTCTTATAAATCTTAGGGAGAGAAAGTGCAGTAAAGTTTGGCATCGTTCTTACAATGACTCTAACATTTAGTCATTTTTCACCAAGTGTTGCCATCAGTGCCAAAGGGGGAGATTGTTGGCATATGGCTTGTAAGTGTTGTCATTGATGGAAACCTAAGTCATGCATCCAATCTATAGTATAGTTTTGGTTTACACCGGCAGAATAGTATGAAGAACAAGGCATCCGGTTATAGGCATAAAAGTTGATATGAACATCTCACCGGACTATTATTTTGGGTTGTGGATCTCTGAGGAATTGTTTTGATATTTGTTGATACTTATTCATGAAGTATACTGATACACATTCACTGGTACGTGATCTAGGAGATAAGGTACACTAATCTGTTGATTATCTGTGCTAGAAGGCCGACCTGGCGAATATAGTAATCATGGATGTATAAGGAGTAATTAATCAAATGTTTATGTGCTCTACTATGTTCTTTTAGGTCCTCTCTTTGCCTTAACCGACTTTGGAGGATGCGCATAAATAATTAGTGGTGGATATGGCTGACATTTGAGAAGAACTTAATATTTTATGAAGCCGACATAAGAATGATCAAATCCTTGATAGCAGATATATATGAGATCGGTTTTATCATTTTGAGTGTTTCATATGTGGATAAGTGTGTGAAGATAGAGAATAAATGGAATGCGAATATGGTGCAAAATTCAGCAGATTAATAGTGCGAATTTGTTTATGTGTGATGCAAAGAGCAGAAAAGAGCAGAGCAGGGCAGAGTGAAGTGCAGAGTCAAAAAGTAGATCCAGAATCAAATCCATGAGCTTCACCGGAACTGTAACCTGGCATGAATAAATGCTACTATCTCAGTTCATCCTTCAGAAGGTTTTAATCTAAACTTTTGTAAGGTAGTGAGCCTTCTGTTTTGAGCAGTGAGCTCTAGGCAATGTGCCTGAATGCAAGTGCATTCCTTTTGTAAAACTTTATTTGAGTACTCAAATTGTGGATTAACCTCCACCGTGGTTTTTCCCCTAACAGGGTTTCCATGCAAAAATATTTGTGTCATGGTGTTATGAATTTTTTCTTTGAATGCTTGCATCTTTATTTTAATTTATGATTGAGTTTCAGATTAATAAAGTTAAGATTGCTAAACACCGATTCACCCCCCCGCCTCTCAGTGTTCACTTGAGTCGAACACTTCCTCGTGATCAATTTCTAATATGTCTATAGATTTTTCCATTCCTTCATCATGTGTAGAGATGTTAAGAGTAGGTGACTCTTGTTCCTCGGTAATGATATTAAGAGTATGAGACTCTTATTTTGGATGAAGATCATCTATATGTCCATTAGGAATAGGCATCTCATGGGTAAATGTATTTATGCTTGGTATATGGATTTGTTCTTCTTTTAGAAAACCTTGGATGTCTTGGAAGATATCTGCCAAGTCATTGTAGTATTTTGATGATAGGGATTTTTGATCTTGACTTTGTGTGGTATCATTTTCGATATGCTTTGGTTCACGCTCTTGACATGGATCAATTTCAAAGAAGGGATTGCTTGTAAAGGATCCTTGGATTTCCTCAAAATGTGGACATATGGGTGATAGCTCTTGGCTTAGATTTTCTACATTGGGTATAAGTGTTGGATTAAGAGAGTCTTCTTCATCAATATGTACTACCATGAGGTTGGATGATATCAATATATGTGGGATTGGATCATTGCTAGACTTGGGTGATTGAGTTTGATCATGCTTTGGATTAAATTCTTGATGTATGTCCTCTTATTCATTGGATGATGTAGAGACATTGTCAACGTGAATAGTGGTAGATAGATCTTGATCGTTGTTTTCAACTTTTGAGATAGTGTCAATGTTATCATCGATAGATGGATTTTGATCATTATCTATAATATTTGTGTTGATTTTATCATTGGTAGATGGCTCTTGATCTTTGTTTTCAACTTTTGAGGTTGAGATATTGTTAATTTTTTCTATAGTGGTTGAACCTTGAATGTTGTCCTCAATAGCTATTTTTTTTTTATCAATAAGGTCTTGGATGAGATTTTTGAGTTCTATGCATTTGTTTGTAGTGTGACCCTTGATTTTGTGGAACTCACATCGTTCCTACTCGTTATACCAAGGGAGTTTAAATTTTGGTTCACCATAAATTAAACTATCGTTGATTTTGATAAGGTATTGTTGTACTAGTTTGTGCATGATTACATCTAAAGTCTCTCCCGAAGGGGTGAATTTCCTTCTTGGTTGGTAATATTTCCTCTGTGGCCTCTCTTGATTTTGTTGTTGGTTGTTTGATTAATTATTTTGGTAACCGATTTGATTGTTATTTTGTAACTGCAAGGTTATATTGTCAGTAGGTGTGTTTGTTTGGTTTGGAAGGATGTTATAACCTTGTTGTCTGGTGACGTTTATTTGATCATAGGTGGGTTTGTGTGAAGGCGTGGACCCTTGATAACCATGTTTTGTATAAGGATGGTTAAGTCCTTTTGGTGTGTTGTAGGTACCTTGAGGGTGGGGTGCACCTTGATATTAAACTTGAGGAATCCCTTGATCTTGAGTTTGAGGTGTTCCTTGATGTTGCAGAATTCCTTGATACTGTGTTTGAGGTACAACTTGGTGTTGTGGAACTCCTTGATATTGACATTGAGGTACATCTTGATATTGTGGAACTCCTTGATACTGCGATTGAGGTACATCTTGGTGTTGTGGAACTCCTTGATACTAAGATTGAGGTACATCTTGATATTGTGGATTTTTTTTTGGCAATTGATGTTGATTCACTTGATGTTATGGAAATAGACTTTGTTGCTGATATGAGTCAATGTTTTGATGATGTTGGAAATGTTGTTGATGTGGATATTGAGATGTTTGAGGATGTGTGTTTATTTGTTGTTGGGGGTTTTGAATGAAGGAAGATCCATATTGATTTTGCATAACATTAGGATCATAATTTTGTTGTTGTAACCCTTGTTGATATTGTGCATTGTATGAAGGATCATAGGATGGGGGTTGTTGGTATGAGGTGTCTTGATGCTAAACATGTTGTTGATGATATGAATCTATGTTTTGAGGATTGTCAAGATGTTGATATTGTGACTCACTCATTTGATTGTGTCCAAAGAATTTTTGATAAAATTTCCCGATTCTATTTTCAATTATATTTAGGGAAAGTTGATTTTGTAGATTTTGATGATGATTTTGAGACCCTTGATGTTGTTGTGACCCTTGATAAGAGTGATTCGGGTAATAAATTGATGTTGACATTTTGTCGGGGATGCTATGGTTGCATGCTTAGGATGTCCTGATGCTCAATACCCTATCATAAGGTCACTTGGTTTATATCCCCATGGGTTATTTCAATCATTTGTGGTTTTGCTAGGGGTATACTAGCATTGCTTTTGTCTGCTTCCATTTTTCTTCTATGTTGTGAATGTGTGGTTGTCATAAACAAGTGTCAAGATATTTGTGAACGTTTTGTGACTATTAACTATGGAAAAGGTTGAATTAGAGAAACTGGTCGCCAAATGGTCATATGGTGAAAGTGTGGATGTTTTGATATGGTTTGTTATGAAGCTCAAGACCCTAAGGTTTGAGTATTGTTTTGGGGTGACACTATTCTTAGATCTCAAAATTTTGAAAGGCCTGGATTGATATCTCACTTCTTCTTCTAGAGGATATGTTACATAAAATCTTACTTGAACTATGTGCGAGTTCCAAGTAATTGTTGATATCTTAGAAGTGTGAGTGAGGGAATAATCTTGGTTTATTTGATTTGATTTGTTTTCCAAAAGTAGGATGGAATGTGAGAGTGGATGAAGGACTATATGACTTATCTAGGTTTTTGATTGTTTTTTCTAACAAGGATCTTATACCCAGCTTTGATTCATTTTTCTGATTGCAAGCAGGATAGAGCAAAAGCAATATGTTTTGAGGAAAAGTGACAGACTGTGAACAATAGCGGCCAGATTTATCAACTATGACCTGAAATGTGTCAAGTGCGCTAGTTTTTGAGAAGCAATTGCAAGCTGAAATGTCAAGTGCAGCCTCTGTATGTTTCTATCAAATGTGATGTTTACTTAGTCAAAAGTGATCTTTCCTTGGCAATAGTAGATTATAGGCAAGTGCACTAGTTTCTAAGAAGCAAGTGTGAGCAAAAAGAAGCAAGTGCACTGGTTTTGCATCAAGTGCACAGATTATGTCAAATGCAACTTATTTTCATTGGTGAAATTTTTGGGACACAGAGAAAAAGTGGGATTTTTCTGGCAACTACGAGGAAATCTTGGTCAAATGCGCTAGAATCAGTAGCAAGTGCAGCCTCTGTGTAAATTGGTTTTCTAGCTTCAACGTTTTGGCAATAGTGTTGATGTTTTTCTTACAATTTTTGGATGTTTTGATTTGTTTCTAGATGTGGTAAGTGATACAACAACTTTGACTGACTCTAAAAAGCATGTATTTTGTGTGACTTGTATGTCTATGGCTTTAAGTTGTTAAATCACGACACCCAAGCCATAGTTTCAAACAATTACTTTGAGCCAATGTAGCCTGAAATTAAATCCTAAATATTTGGAAACCTTTAAGGAGACCCTTCAAGGAGTGCAAATATAGGGCTTCTCTTAAAAGCGTACACTAAGTCAAAGGGTTTTTAATTTTAACCATCATGTTTAGTCTTTGTTTTGATATGTTCTTTTTAGCTCAAGCATAGTGTTTGATGTCAAAATTTGTTTTGAATGTTTTTGGCAATTTTTACATAAACAAACATTACAACTCTATATATATAAACCATTCTTTTAGGTAGGCCTGCCTCATGCCTCGAAGGGACGATTTTACATGCAACTTATGATGCAGGCTTGAAGTCGGACATGGCAAGTAACTTCTTGGAAGTAAATTTCGATGTACCACTTTCAAAGAATGTTTTTGGAAAAAGGGGTAGCTGCTAAAACATTTTGACTCTTAGTAATTGTTTTGGGGTTATGAGTTTCAAATGTCTATACATGCGGTGTTTTGCTCAATTAAGAGGCCTCCTAGCCCTTGAGAGTTTTTATGTATCCCACGGATACTGGGGGAGACTGACATTAGTATAAAGGATCATCATCCGATGGATGAGAACTTTCCTCATGACCACAATTATTTATATAGCGGTCCAAAATGAGAGTATCGCTTGGGTCACCTATGAGTTCCCCTACGCGGGATGTGTCTCAATAGACAGGCCCTCTAAAAGATATGCTTTGAAAATAAAAGTGTGAAGCTCAATATTTTTTCACCACCCAAGATCACCAAAAGGTGTGAGGGGAGAAGACAACCATCTAGCTTGCCAATCACTGAATGCACATAATACAATTCATAGCAATTTGATTCTTTTTAAGCGCCTCAAGAAGTGCTATCCCCAAAAATAAATGAATAAGATATCAATGATTCTTTTTAATTGCATCCAATGGAAGTGTTTTGGACATCATTCAATATTATAGCAATGGTGTAAAACACAAGAATGATTTTTTCATTTTTAAGCCCAGATTTTGAGTGTTTCTAAATTGATCCTGGTCTTATTTGGTCAACAAAAACAAATGCGAGTGTGCATCAACAAAAAGGAAATCATTTGGTCATTTGAGAAAAAATAAAACATTCCAAGTGTTACTTTGAAATTTATAAACTTTTTAGAGCACCAATATAAATGTTTTTTTGTGTTGTTCTTTTTAAGCACTAAACGAAAAAATTCTCTAACTATGAAAACTAGGAAAGAGTTCATTTTTAGAGCACCCAAATTGAAATGTGTGGTTTGCAGGGTTATTTTTAAGCACTAAAATGAAGATTCCTAATTTAGAAAGCTTTGAAATGGTTTATTTTAGAGCAGAAAAAATGAAGTGTTCATTTGTGTTGTTCTTTTTAAGCACCAAATAAAGATTCCTAATTTAAGAAAGTTTTAAAATTGTTTACTTTAGAGCACTTAAAAAAAATGTATTATTCTTTTTATGTACCAAAATAAACATATTCCTAACTTAAAAAGGCACAGAAAATCCGAAGTTCTTTGACTGTTTGTCTTCCCTACAGAAAACGTGTTAATGGTGTCTTGATCCTACATACACCAACATTAATACCTGTCACACACTCAAATCAGGCATCCTTTAGCATAAAAATAAAAATGTAGTTTGCATATCTCGGGCATAGGTTTGATAGAGCAAAAGCGCAGAAAAACCAGCAAGTGCACCCTTTATCAGAGAGAAAAAGCACTGAAAAAGAGCAAGTGCACCCTCTATCATCAGTCAAATGCGCTAAAAAAATGCAAGTGCGCAGTAATCAGGGTCAAGTGCACAAAAACCGTGACAGGCAAGTACAAAAATTTCTAGAACAGTGCGTGAAGATTTCTCAAAAGTGCTTCCAAAACCTGCAACTTCAATTTAAACTCATAAAACCATTTGTATTTAGGACCGTGGTCCCACCAGGCATGCCAGAATGTGTGAGGGGGAAACTCTGAGAGAATAAACAAGACAAATGCAAATGATATAGAATCTAATCTAGATCAAAAACACTAATCTAGATCTATTCCTTCACTCATGAAATAACTTTATAAGCTATTGAAAACACAATTGAAATCCTATGATTATCACAATTAAATTAAAAGCAAAGTAAAGGTTACCATCCCATGTTGGAGTGTATTCGCCTAATGTTGGGTTGTTCATATCACTGCAAAGCCTCCATTGTTGTGTCTGAGAAGCTTTTGATGCATTGCATGTTGGTTGATCGAAGAAATGTTAGAAGCTCTATCAATGGTGATTAGGGATATTGGCAGTACTTTGTTGTGCAAAATGAGTTGATTCTTCGATCCTTTTTTGTGAGGAAAGAGGTTTGTTATATAAAAAATATGATTTGAGATGGGCGATCAAGATTAAACAAACGTTGAATCCATATCAATGGTAGAAAGATGTTGTGAGGATTTAGATGGGCATAATTTGCGCAAAATAGATCATGTAATTAGTGTAATTAAGGAATAGATTGATCAATCCAGAATATAGATTGATTGCTCATGAATTAGATTGAATAATGTGTGGGATTGAAGAATAGATTGATTTGTTAGGAAATAGATTGATCTATCAGGAATTAGATTGAGCAATCAGTGATTCATAATTTACTCAATCAGGAAAGTGGTTGAGAATGATTAATTCATTCATTCATTTTGGAGTTGAACATGCAAATCAAGTTTGACTTTTACAAATAGAGTTGCATTAGTTTGATTTGATTTTTGATGATGATTTCAATAGTTTATCCAAATTATTCAAATTTGGAGGGAAAGTGAGTTAATTAAATTATTATGATTTTAATAATTCAATCGACAGGGAAATAAAGTGAATTATCGACGTAATTAAATAATTGGTATTATTTAACTAATCAAGATGAAATATGAGATTAGGACTTTATTTTTTATTTTTTTTGCTAGGTAAACTGTGGGAAGGGCCCACTCCCATATATTAAATCATAAATAATAAGAGTTACAAATCTACCACGAAGAGAAACATAGGGCAGAGAAAAACTTGGAGAATGAAGAGGACTGAGAAACAAAAAGCTTCTCAAAATAGAAAGAGAAAGAAAAAACTTAGGAGACAATACATAAATCAGAATCCAGATAGGAAGACACCAAACCTCTGCAGAGAGCAACTAGGTTCTTTTGTTGTTTTGAGAGAGGAGAGCATCAATGGCCCATCGAGAGCCCTCCTCCACAACCTCCTTGCCTTCAATTCTTAATTTTTCAGCCTCAAACTTTCTCCCTTTTTTCTTTTTGGGTCCACCATAATCTGGTTTAAGTTTTTTGCTTGCAGTTTAAAAGAGCCCGAGTTCATGAAGCAGATCCAAAATGAAGTCAGGTTCAAAACAGTAATGTTTGAAATCTTCTAGATCCTCCATGAAAGGAAAGGTCTCGTCAGACTCAAAATCAATCTCTTCGTAATCCAGAGAGGCCTCAGGAAGATCATTCAAAGCACAATTTTCCTACTGAGGAGGAGAAGCCAGAGGTTGAGCAAAGACTACACTAGACGTAGGATGGGCATCAAAAAACTTGCCATGGTTACGCCAAATAAAATCAACATCTGGAGAGCCATTTTTTTGGACTAACATATCTAAACCCAGCCTGGCGTTTGCGCGAGCATGCCTCAATTTTATGACCCAACACATTGCAACGGAAGAAACAAAATGGCAACCCTTCAAAATTTAGAAATTGAGTCCAAATGCCATAAGAAGAATGAATTTGAATAGAGTGAGAGAGGGGATTAGAGATGTCAACCATTGTGCAAACCCAATAAAACATGCTGTTAGGAGCAATCGTCTCAGTGTCAAGCTTGACAAAGGTTCCAAATTGATTAATCAGATTGCTAATCATATCAATATTTTGGAGAACCAAAGGAAGGTTATATAGCTTGATCCAAACAGGAATGGCAGTTATCTTGGTAGTGGCAGGATCAAAAAATGGGGTCCATGAAGAGATAAAAACACTAGAGTGATCGAAGAACCACAGACCATTCCAAAGAACAAAATTGTAATCTTCAACAGTGCTAAAGGTAAGCAGAAAAAAATTGAAATCCAAAGGTTCAATATTCGGGGAAGCCAAGTTGTTCCAGGTAGATTTAGCCCATTCAAAGATAGATTCCACCGACGGACACCGATGTAAGCATCTTAAAACCAAAGAATGATTGCCAACCTCCTGAGCAATTGCATCCACACAACCGTTTGAGATGCAAAAGTCCAGGGGTTCGTCGGAAAGAAACACCTCTAAATCACCCAAGGAGAGAGATGGGTCATCTGAGGCAGGCTCCACAGTGGGAGAAGAAGGAGGAACAGGTGTTGAATTGGGAGAAACTATGCAGGGAAACGACATTGGAACCTCCGACCCGACACTCGTCGCCTGAGATTTGGAAAGGGATGAGCTAGGGTTAGCATGTCGAATCTTCCCTAGGCAGAAATCTAAGCACACGTGGTATGGGTTACCACTATTTTTGCAGGAAGAGGGAGGGCAAGGATCCAAAATGGGAGCTTCAAGTCCACCGCCCGACGCAGCAACCTAGATTGACCCCAATGGATTAGACCCCACCGATGGCAGAGGAGGAGCCAGAGGAGAGAGATTCTCCTGTGAAGTGTAGGAGCGAAGTGCATACCGTCGCCGCCCACCCCCCCTGAGATTTGCAACGATCAACCTTCTTGAGGCATGTCAAGTGTTTATCCTTCTTCTTCTTCATACCCTACGCACATAGTGAACACCCATCCAAGTCATCACAATCGCTCGTTGCACCAGCGCGCAGGCTCTGTTCGCACATCTTCGCTCTTTATTATAAAGTTTAAAGTTGATGTTGTTCTATAGAAATGTTAAGAAGTTTAAATTTTACTAAAAAAAAATTTAAGATATTAAGGTTTGGGCCTTGGTTGTTGGCACTACAGGCAAGAAGCCCCACCAGATCACCAAGGAGCCTCCCCTTAACACCAAGGTTAATAAAGTTCATTGTTGACGCAGTAGAGAACAACCCGCGAGGTTTGAACCTTGGTTGTTGGCTCTACAGGAAAGAAGCCCCACCATTTCACCAAAGGGTTGCCCTCGAGATTAGGACTTTATTAAATAAATGTAATTTATTTAATTAGCCAAAATTGATGAAACGTGAATTAATTAAATAATGTCATATTATTTTATTAATAGTAAAAATAGGGTTTTATGACTTTATTAAATAAATGGAAAATATTGAATTAATCAAAAATGATGTAAAAGTGAACTAATTAAATAATGTCGTATTATTCAATTAATAAAAGAATTTAGGGTTTTTGATGCTTTTGATGTGAAATGCAATGATATTAGATGATAATGCTAGTTCACAGGCTAGGACAATTTTAGGTGTCTACGCTATCCAAATCTCTAACTCACCTTCTCATTGCTCTGTTACAGCTCATTTGCCAGGCCGCCTCCAGATTCCTCCACACACCTACATTCATTCCTCTTCCTAATCTATGCTTTACTTGACCCTACTTAGATTCATTTTCAACCGCGAAGGAAAATTCCAAGCAAATTAAAGAAAGCTATATTCTTCGGCCTGCATCTTTTGTCATTCTTGCACGAGTTCCATTCACTCCTCTATTGCCACCTTCTAACCTCCTTCATTACATCGAATCTCACTTTTATATGTCTGCAAATCAGATTAGATTACTACTACCAAGTTCCCACACGTGCTCTTGCTTCCATTTGATTAGAATTTTTTAAACTTCCAACTCAGATTTATGCATTCTATATCCTTTGATGTCAATCGGCTTTGTCTCTAATCTATCCTATTACAAAGAGAATCATCTGCAACCTTTCCTTTCCAATTTAAAATATGAAAAGATATCTCCTTCGATGGCACAATTCCTCATGGTTAAAATTTTATCTGATGTCTTTATTTCAACTTCTCTTTTTATTCTTTGTTGCGGTCTTATGCTTCTTCCTCTGTCACGTGATATGAGTTCTCTCATCTACGCAACAAATCTTCCTTCTTTGGCGCTAATCCTTCACTTGGTTCATGATCGGTATTGAGCTATCGATGATGAGTAGAATTTGTTTCCAACAACATACCTCTCTTGTGCATCAATTTCCAAAGTCTACCATACTTAACCTTTCACCGATTCTCGTTATCCATCTCTTGGCGTGGGCAAGAGGAGACTTCATCTTTTTTCTCTGTCCCACATAGCCCCTCTGTCTCCTTCACCCACCACATGCGCACCTCCAATTTTTTTTCACAAAATAATGCTTGTGGTAGAAGATGAGGCGTTTCATTTCCTATCTCCTTACCTTCTATCCTTTCGAATACTCTTTGTTGCATATTTTTTCTTAAAACTTTCCAAAAAATCTGGATCCCATCCAAATGTAGGAAAATAAACATAAATTGTCTATTTCTTATGAATAAGTAATCATCTAAAACCAATTTACTTCAATGCACCGAAGTTGAAGATGTGAATCAAGATATGAAATGAAAAAATGTTGTTCAAATCTACCTCGAACGATCATGAAACCAAAACCGAGCCAAAAACCAAAACGAAAACAATAAATTTCAAACCAATTTTTTTTTAATGTTGATCGCCTATTGACCTATGATGCTCTTGCATCATATAGACTATTCTAAAATTTAGTCAAAGGCCCTTACTCTTTGATTGCAAAAGTGCATGCCACATAATAATTGATCTTGATAGTATAATTTAATAATTTAGAGCTTTACCATATTATTTTGTCCTCCTTCTCACTTATAAATATCATTCACTTTTTTATCTCCTCATCTAACCTTAGTGTTTGAGTATTGTCAAGATTGCTTTTATAGAGTGATTTCTATTTCCATTTTGTACAGTTGATAATTTATGACCTTAGGTAATCTCATAACTTGTCATCTCATAGCTATGTTAGCAATAGTATTTCCTTCTTAAATCCTCCTTTTTTCTAGTGGGGGTATCCATCCTATGAATCCTCCCCAAAGTCAATATTTCTACTATTTCTAATCACCTAATATATGTGACTAATGATGAAGGTTTCATAGGTCAACAAAAAATTCTAGATATGAGAACCTCTTATGGGGTTTGCCACAACAAGTGTCTATAGGTAAGGGATAAAAGATTTTCATATATTTTTTGTGTCAACTTGGTCACTAGAGAATTATTTTATATTTCCTAATTTCTTATTTTAGTTCATCCACTATATTTCATTGGCATACCTTTTCCATTTGATCAAATATATTCTTTATTCTCTTTAGATCTCTCAAAAATAAATTTCTTCATCATACTCCCAAGTTCATAAGACTCTTCTTATGCATTTGTAATTATAACATGAGATATATAGGGATGGACCTACTATGGCCTCTATGAAGTCATACAAGAAGACCTGATCCTAAGTGATGGTCTTCAACTTGTGGAAGGATTATATTTGGAAGTCTTCTACTAACTTATGATTATCCATACCAAAAATGAAGGATATGATTGAGAAATCATTCCAAAAATTAGCCTTGAACTAAGGGTTGAAAACTTTATGTTTTCTTTATCCAAACCAAGATCTTTATTGAATAAATTGAATTGGTTTATCCTAGGTCCTAGATTCTCTTTAAATTCTTATAACTACAATAAAAATATTATGTCATATACATGATCTATAGTATTTCCTCAATACTTTGTGTTGTTAACCATCATCAAGATATTCTTTACTTAAACTACCCCGACTTTGGAGACATAACAAATAGTGCAAGCTTGAACTAGTTTTGGGTAAGGGTGCACCTAAGGAACCATGAACTAAGCTAGGGTAGAACTCTAGACCCTAATTCTAAGGGTATAATTTTTTCCCAATTAGATTCATTTTATCATATGTGCATGCATGCATTTTTAGATATTTTTGGTGGGTTTGAAAATAATTGGGTCAAAAAAATTATCCACAGTATCAAAGACCAAGGTAGGGTTAGAGCACTTTTCTTTCCTTATGATTTTAATATTTCCTAGAATTGTAGGATGCCTCTCATACATATGTTTTGAGCTCTATTACTTATTGTTCCTAAATTTAAGATATAATTCATAATTTTTTCAAGGTTGAGTGTCCCTTTTGTGCTTTGGTATGATTTCTCCTCAAGACTATTGGCACTCTATTACAAATTGATCAAGAATGAATAAAGATAGAATGAATACTAAAGAATTAAATATATAAAAATAATTTTAATATTACATAATAATTTTATTTAAATAGTTTATATTCTATTTATAGACACTCCATGGAAAGGAAATCCTCATCTATTATTGATTTCTTAATGTAAGTTGGTTGACTCACACGTAATTTTTAATATTTCACACGCCTAAACTCTTTCCTCATTGTTAGTATTAGATTTTTTATTCTCCTAAAGATGTTTTATTTCTCATGAGAAGGCCTTGAATAAATAAAATGATTCTATGATGTGACTATATACCCATATATGGTGGCTTTCTAGGATGATTGTCCCTTTTTACAACATGATGATCTTCATCAACTACCCTTAATTTGGTAAATTACCTCCTTTTTAGAAATTAATTCCCTATATTTGAAATTTGGAGAATTGAATCTAACAAGATAGGCATATGTGAGGTTGGTGGGGTGATTCCAATCCTTTTGTAGACTATGATTATTCTTGTTTGCATTATCATTTAATAATTATGACACATAAATATATTTCTAACTTGGCAATTTCTTTTGCCACCCATTATTGCTTATCAACTTAAATTTTTTTAATGAACACCTAACCTCTAAAAAATATATCATATCCTTTTTCAAAGCCTCAAATATGGAAAATATATTGAAAGGACAAAAGAATAGAATAAAAATAAAAAATTATTCCAAAGGAAGATGTACAAAAGAAAACATAAAGGAAATTACAATTCATATATATAGGAGGGTGTGGTTTGAGATTTAAACATGGTGTTCAAGATATATCGCATTAACATGGGCATCCATAATTTTACCCATCTCATTCATTAGGTCAAAATAATTAAATTCCTTGCAAGACACAATTGTATAAGGTTCACTCCATAAAGAATAAAATTTGGAATGAAACTCTAGTTTTGCCATTCTCTCTTCTAGTTTGAGGAATATATCCCCAGTTTTGAAATTAGGCTCCAAAGAGTGTTTATAAAACCACCATTCAATAAAAAATTATGATCTTTCATTGAGTTTTTTGCAGACTATATTTTCCTCTAACTCTAACAATTCAACAATACTAACCTCCATAGCCCCATTTTATTGTTCCTCCAATTCCTTGATTAGTTTCAAGTTATGGATATAGGTAGAGAAGCTTATTTTCCATATACTAAAGCATAAGGAGATAAACCAATTATATTTTTAAGAGTTATTCAATTTTCCCATTAATACTATTTTAAATTTGGTGCATTTTTTATGACCAAAGCCAAAAATTTTATTATTGTTTTTACATTCTTATTGGTAGAATCCACAACTCCATTACCATATGGGTAATAATTAGAATATTTTCATATAAATACCATACCTTATCTCATAAGCTCAAAAATATTTTCTCATTGGAATGTCTTTTTATTATCACAAACTATGATGTTAGGAACCTTGAAACTTGTGACAATATCTTCTAAGAAGATGAATGATAACACTTAAATGGTTTCCTCTTTCAAAGGTATTGCTTATGCCAACATATTAAAACAATTATTTGTTGTGAGATTCCATTTATGTCTAGTACTTCAAATTGGATTAATCATTGTTGTGAAATATAAACCCCACTAATAAAATGGTCCATCCACAAATATAGATTTAAGAAAAATTATTGCATTCCTTATTTTTCTAGTATAAAACTAGAAGTACTGGGAATTTATTAAAACTTATGATAATATACCATAATTTTAGGCCAATAATATCCTACTTGGACTATCTTTGTGGTAGTTTTCTTGGTTGAGTAATTCCCATCTAACATTCCTTGATGAAATTTATGCAATAGTTTTTTAATTGCATTTCCTATAACACACCTAAGTAGGATCCATCAAATCTTCTTTTGAACAATAATCCTTCAATTATAGAATAATTTATTCTTTATAATCAATAGGATCTCCTTTTGAAAGAATGAAATCATCTAGGTATTACTTGGTTTCTATGAATTATATTCTTTCATCAATCCATGACTTTGGTTCTTCTCCATTATTCATTAGCATTATCTTTGAGTGAGAATTTTGTATATTTGAAAGTTTAGTATCTTTGCCAATATGTTGGCATGGTTCTCTTCCCCTTACCAAATTGGTTGGATTGATTTCGACATCATATTCTAGGATTTTAGTAATCCACTTTTCTCTTTTTTCACTTATCTCGCCTTCTATGATTTAATCTTTGATGCTCAGATGAATAATGAATACCATTGTCATGTTTCCTAATATCAAATATCTAGAATTAAAAGTGATTGGATGTTAAATCCTTCCTTCAGTTTTCTTTTGAGTAAGGATTTGTGTATGTTGTGATCACCTTTAAAGACATAAATAGTGAAATATTTTAAAAATTAGATTTCTTAGCATTGGATTTGTTGATATAGCTTTCTTAATACCCTTCCTTATAGAGTCCAATTAAAATCCTTATCCTTTTTTGATACAAGGGTAATATGCCTCAATAGTCTTAAAAAGTCTAAAATGAATTTTCCTATGAATATTATATTTCCAAGGAAAGATTGAAGTGACTTATTATTTATTGGAAAAGATAGTTCCAAGATTTATTTTACTCTATCTAGATTGATTGAGGTCCATTATTTTGACACAATATGTCACATAGAAGTTCTCCATGAGGGACTCAAAAGATAAATTTCTTTGGATTAAGAGAAATCCCAAATTCCTAACACCTCTAGAAGATTTTTTCAAGATGTAAGTGATCTTTCCTTTTATAGAACACCATGATATCATCCAAGTATAATAGGATTATTTTACTTATCAACTCACTAAAATTAATATAAATGACTCTTTGGAACTATGGACCGATATTTCATAGGCTAAAAGGAATCTTAGCTTATCAAAACATTCCCTATTTAAGGGTGAATGTTATTTTATATTGATGTTAATCTTTTACTCAATTCTCATTGTAACCAAAGAAACCATCTAATACATAGAATCATTTTGAACCAACTATTATTTGTATGTTGTTTTATGAATTCTCTAGATTACTAAGGAATAGTGCTAATTGATATTCACTATCAAATACTTGTTATTGATTCCAATTGCCTAGGATTTCCAATCTAATGATTAATTTCACATGATCCATATTGACTATATCATCTTTTTTGGGTCAGATATGATTGTTCTCATGTGGTTTTCTTCCATATTTTGATCTCTTGTAATTAATTATAAATTCAAGGCTTCAAATCCTTCTAAAAGATCATATAGTCTATGGTGATAAGATCTCATGTTATTAGTGAAACTAAATTAAAATAAAAATTCTCAAATATTCTTGAATTGTGACTACATTTGGCACTGTCAAAATATAGTTTCCATAATTTTCAAGCATCCTTTTCTTTCTTTGTAACTAGTTTCTAGAAAACATTTATTTAAGGAATGATTTGGTCTTAATCATATTTTACATAGGTTCCAAGACCAATTGAATAAAATTTACCATAAGGGTCCAATTCTAACACCTTATATTTCCCATGCATTCATTTTATATAATACAAAAATGATATGGTTTTCTTCCTCATCTATGAGTCCAAGGTTAACCTTTCCTCATTTGAAATTAGAGTGTAAGTGGGCTGAAAATTATCCATTATTTCAAAAGTGATATGCTCTTTACGAATAATTTCTAATAGGATTTCCAAATTGGAACAATATTTGGTCCTAAGGATGAGGTGTGACCATTCTAAGAAAGATAACCTCTTATTTTAGTAGTGAAATATCTAGATAAACATAAGCCAAATTATATATGAATATTAATTACTATAACATTTTGGGGAACAATGATATTAGGATAAGCATACAAATCAAGGGGAATATTTTTTGATGATCCCTATGGTCTATACATTTTTCCTATATAATTGAATAATTCCTTTCTATGTATATTCATAAGCTAACTCCATCATGTTTGTAGTTTTTTTAGGCATGAGTGTGGTGCTCACACTAGAGTCTATCATGTAATTATGTATCTATACATACACACATATATAAGTAAAATAATATAGGTTTAGACACAATAACCTCTATGTTATCATTATGAAGTAACAATTTGATTAGTGAAAAAGGCATTTTATACTTATCTATAATAGCTTAGGTAACTATTCTAACTAGATTTTCTTGTGGCTTTAGAGATTTATAAATAAATAAAAATTGTTCATAAATAGATAGGATGTCCCATAGATATACATTCATATTTATTCTCTTTAGTTGTTTCACCTTATTAAATGGATTAGAAAATTGAAATTTTACAAGATAGCTCAAATTTCTCTAATATATTATTTTTTTGCTACAACATTGGTTACTCCTAAGAACTATTCTCAAACAATTTTGTATTGTTGGTTTACATTTGCAATATCCCATTTTTGAGCTACATGATTATAATTCAAAATAATTGAATCTCTAGATAAAAGGGTACATTTATGACTTAGGATTTTAAATTTCTATTATGCTTCTCTTAGACATTGTGGAATAATTAGATTACACTTGAGGATGTTTTGAAATAGTTGGATAATTTTCAAATATTTCTTATTCTTCTACTATCTATGAAAATAATGTGCATTCTAAGGCGATTTATCCCTCTTTCTCTAGCGACATGCCTTGCATCTAAGTAGTTAAAATACTATTTTAAATCCTCATAGATTAATATGGGGCCTTTATTGTTAATAACTCTATTCTCATATTAGCTTGTCTTTTTTTGTAATATTTTGTTGTAAATTTTTTCTTGGATAGGATTTGGAGGAATGAGCATTCTTATAGGGAAAACAACACAAATTGATGTCATTTATAAATTTATTTTTCACTGGAACTAGACCTCTCATTGGCTTATGTGGAATCTACTATATCAACATTTCCATTAGTATAATTTGATTTGGTGATTACATAGAATATTGATTCTATTCATTTTTTATATGAGGGTTTTTGGGCCTTAATTATTCTATTATGTCAACCTAGGATATGTTGTTGGAATATTTTGTCCCTAATGATTAGGTCATTATAAATATATATGAACTAAAACCTTTGAGATAAAAGATAAATGTTATTTTAGCTAGTGGTTTCTTAGGTCTTATTAAACTTGTTATTGAAATCTATAATAGGATCTTGAGGTGACCTCTTTATAATGATTAAATATTTTACCAATAAATATTTATCCCCCTTATCTTTGAATCTTTCAAATAAAGTGTCTTCAAGCTAGTTCATTCAACAATAGATTTCAATGCTAATGAATAATAGTAGTCTAATATTTTCCCTTTGAAGGAAGCTTCAATTAATCTCAAATCAATATTCTTTAAAATAATATAATGTATTTTACATAGGTTTGTGACATCTTGAATATCTTTTGTGGGAGTTTTAGGATCCTCTCTGATGAATTTTGGGAGATATTTGAGAGCATTGAAATGAATATAGTCCCAATTAATAGCAAGAACTATGGGAATTAAAGGACTACCACTATTACAATTTATGAGGATTTGTGGTGTTTTCATTAGAGAAGATTAAATATCCATATAAACAACTCTTCTCCTTAAGGTAATAACAATAGGTGAAATAAGGATATGAGGGTGTGTAGTTGAAAAGCATCTTGTTGCAATAATTTTACTCATAAAAAGGTTTAAAAAGATAACTTCAATAATGGACTAAATAGAGTTAAACTAAAAATAATTTTCTTAGAGTCATACCAAGCATGTCAAAAATATTAATATTCAAATCTACACTTGTATCCAAACTTGTAACAACATGGGAAGCCAAAAAGAATGTGGTAGGACTTACAAAGTAACATTTGAGGTTTTAAAATCTCTCTTATGATGTTTAAATTAATTTATTCTCAACTTTTTGTAGGAAAATAGAGAAATGAATTAAAAATAAAAATTAATCTATATTCAAATAGTATTACCATTTATCGGATAGAAAAATACTTGTCAACAACACACTTTTGTATAACCAAATATAAAAAATACATATAAAGAACTTGAGTGAATTTCATATAAAGATTTCAAATAAATAATGAATAGGTACAATAGATAATGACTTAATATATTCAATTGATAACAACACTTAGACCTATGAGTCTAACAAATACTTGAACATTCTAACATATGGAAGGCTACCTCCATTAAAAAAGAATTTGAGAAAAATAATAAATATACAAATAATAAATGGCATGAGTATCATTTTTCTCTTGTTAATGAGTTTTCTGACACACCAACATGTTTACAAGTCTTAAATCCTATAGGGTGGAATGGAAAAGATTCCTCTGCTCAGATGGTGGCTAGCCTCAAGAGTCTTTTATGAAATGATTTAGATTTTCACCATAACCCCTTAATTAGAGAGAACTTTGGATGGTTTGTTCAAGTGGTTGGCAAAAGCATTAGGATTTATTCATGAAAAGAGAAGTTCATTGAGCACAATTTGTAACTATTAACCATAAGCCTAAAATTCACCTATTAACACATTGACAATGTTTGTTTTAGCTTTGTGTGACTTATTAAAATTGATTATTTTTTCTTTGAAAATGATTAAAATGTGAAAAATAATAACCTATTCATTAAAATCATAATTTAATTAGGTGAAATTTGAAAGTTTTATGATTAGAATTCACTCATTTTAAAGAAACCAAATCTAAAATTATGGGACAACAATAAAATATGTTAAAATTATAAAAAAAATGTTGGAAAGTAAAAGAAATCAATTTTCTACCATATATGACTAAAATGCATCAATTTTACATTAAAATTTAATTATAACTATTTTTTAAAAATTAAAATAACAATATGTCCCTTTAAAATCAAAATGTATATGTGTGAAATTTGAAAAAAATCACACTAAAATTAATTCATCTTTATAGTAATTAAAATTTGACATTATAGGACAATGATAAATAATTTAAAATTTATAAAATTTTGTCACTTGGAATTCAAAATCAAATTGATTTCAAACCCTATGTGACTAAAAATTACCATTAAAATAGAAATTAAATATAAATAACCACTTTATATAAAAAAAATGTAAAAATGATGGAGGAAAGGAAAAGGTAAAGAGAAAACAAAAAATAAAATCTAAGCATATATTCGATCTTTCATATGTACAATTTAATGAATAGACAAACTTAAAGAAAACCAATCTCTATTCGACCCATCGTCGCAATCCCAATGTGAGATGAGGCAATCTTCAAGGGAAGTCACATGTGTGAGTGATAAATTGTTGCATGCACAAACATGTCTAGTCGACCACACAAGATATCCTACAATCAACAGAGTATTAATGGTAGAAACATGTGCTTGAAGTTTCATCAACGTTCATTGTTCACTAACTGTGCAAGTTAGAGAAGAGAGAAGATAGATTTAGTGTTAAAAAACACATTGAATGGAAGAAAAATAAAGAAAATTGGATCAAAATAATGAATTTCATTCAAGATTAAAGGCTTCCAAATCCCAATGAGTTTTAAAGTGAGCTATAATGAGCAATCAATAAGTTATGTATGGAATTTGGATGGGAAGGAAAATAGTCCTTCCCTAAAAAAATCACAAAATGATGAAATATCTTTCAATTTCAAAAGGTTGCAAGTTGGTCCTTCACATTTTTCTTTTTCCCTCAATCCATTTTAAAGAAATTTTAATATTTGCACATTCAAATTTTATTTTTCAATAACTCTTCTATATTTTCTTCTAGCTCTCTTGCACTTCTTGATTTGACACCTAGTTGAATTCATGTTATTTTTAAATTTGAGCAACTTTCCCCCCTTAACAATAGTATCCTTAGATCTAACAAGCAAAATATTTGGTTTTATTTCATCCTTAAGTGTAGATCTTTTTATAGAATTATTGTGTGATACCTTTGCTATAAGAGATTCCTCTTCTTTGTTGATACTTCCCTTATATTTATCAATTTTAAATGATCCAAATTCAAAGTTACAACCTCTAATTTGGATCGCTTCCACATCTCGATCATACCTATAAATAATTTTTTATCCCATCCAAAGTTTATACCATTCAATCTTGATAAAAACATGCATATTATTGCTACCTTACAATAACTCAAGAGCCTCCACAAAAGGGTTCCCCATGCACCACTAGAAACTAAGGTTTGATATTTGATTTTCAAAATTCCTAAATCACCAACGTTGCATAGGATTTTGATGATATCTCATGTTTACCAATAGGCTCTTGCATTTCATATCAATGTTCACAATATTCTTTTCATGTAAGTATTCAATTTGAAAAGTAGCATCTATGGATATTATTATTTAATTTTGCATATAAATTCCCCTATACATATCCCTCTTTCGTAAGACCTTTTCAAGTGATCCATTCACTGTGTACTCTATAACTATTTCCAATGTTCCCCTTAGTCCATCTAGTATAACATCATAAAAAAAGGACATTTGTAAGAAAGTGAGCTTCCCTCCATACATTAGCCCTCAGATACTCTTTCTTAAATGATTTTCCTATGAAGTAGCTATTCTTTATTTATTTGATTACCACATTTATTCCCTTTTATTTTCCATGATATATTATTCTAAAAGTTCTAAAAGTAAGCTCTCACAATAGTTCCTTTGATATTGAATATGAGATAGTAACCATTTCATATTCTTTCCCTTTTGATAAATTTCTCTAAAAAATATTTCCCTATACATTTCCACCTTTGCTAGCTTGATACCATTCATGAATTGACATGGTTGGAGAATTACAAAGTGGTTGCTAAATATATATAGATGAAATATCATTAGCAACATTCTTCCACTCTTCTTCTCCATTCTTATCTTCTACTTTGATATCTAATGAAGGAAAGGTTGGTGAAAACAAACCTAAACAAATCCATCCTTAATAGAGACCTATTCTTAATTAGTTAACATCGCTTGTACTAGAAGGTTAGGAAACTTAAATGTTGCTAGCTAGTAGAAATGTTCTTTATGCAATAAAATGGCTCTATTACCTTACCATTTCCCATTTTTAAAGAAGATAAATCTTTCAAGCTATCCATCATTAAGTCATATTCACTTTTTTCGAATGGTGATATCACATATCCACCCTTGAATTGATCAAGGGAGCTTATATTTGAATGGAAGTCCATTACTACATGTACGCTATCATCATCAACTGTTTCCTTTGCCAAAACTTACATTCCATGATAAAATTTATGGAAATATTATTTTATTAGAGTTAGGAATAGATTATCTATTTTTATTAAAATACCTATAATTTAAAATGCCATCTAGAAGCATGAAAGAAAAATGTCAATTAACATCAATAGTTACCATCTTACCAAGTAATTTATCATAATTTTGTTCAACCATACAAATTAAATTACTCGGAATTTCATTGTGCATAGTAGAGACAAGAATATCATTAGACCCACTTATTTCACTTTTATTTACTAAAGTGAGCTATGTTGTGGTTGGATTTCACCTAGATCCATTGATTATTTATGAAAATTATGTGATATATCCACTTTTCATAGTGAAGTCATTTCATAAGAGACAAAAGCTTCATTTTCATTATTAGGCATGTATTAATTCAAACTTCTCTAAGTATTTGCTCAATTGATTGATCAAAACTTGAAAATAAAGAAGTGGTACTTGACAATTGATTAACTAGTGTGGGATCTTGCAAATGATTTACTAAGCTCACTTTCTAAATATTGATTCCATAATTTGGTATGGTAACTTCATTCTTTATTGCATTTATCCTTATTTGTTGAACCGGGTCTAGAATAATGCCCATAGATTTCCTATCCCCTACAATAAGGGCCTATTTAAAATCATATGAAATTGGTTCAAAGATACAAAATTATCACTTTTTTGATGTGTAATGAGAATTATTCAAACTTGAACCTAAAAATCATATGGTTCCTATTGTAGTAAATTTCCATTGGAAGTTGTATTAGGTTCTATGAGATCTCTTCCTAACAATTTAGTGTTATTCTCTTCTTTTTGGATTTAGATTTCTTCTTTATCCTTGTTGAAGCAACATCAAAGTCTAGTTCTTGCATTTTATGTTCGATAATTAAATCACCTTCATTTTATCTTTTATTAATATATGAAGAAGATTATTTTTGTACCACATAATCCATCATACCATAAGTGATTGTGTAACCAATCGGTGCATGGATTTACTACCTTCTATATCATCTATTTCAACATATAAATTAAAAGAGATAATTCTCTCTTTTTGCACCTTCAACAAGTCATGGCCTATTATGACACTATTTTTTTTAGGAAATTTATCTCATTTTGGTATTTTGTTAAGTAGGTTCTTGGCTTCCATGGAATTTGTTGGAAAAAATGGGCATAGACCAAAGTTATGCATTCTAACTTTTCTTAAAATTATATTTATACCCAAGTAAGAGGGATAAGAGAAGGGTTACTAAATGTATGGTTAATTATAGAAGGATGTGGTAGAATATGTTATATAAATATAAATAAAATATACATTCATAGACTACTCATATATATATCAAATTCCCTAATTCAATGTATACTCATCATATTAACTTGTAGTACCAATTATATCAAACCTCATAATTATCTATTACAGTCTTCTTAATTACACATCATATATTTTCCTTTCTACACTATCTCCTCTATATATCTCTATATTTATAAAATTCATATACATCAATTTATTAATCATTATATTTGTATTGGCCTACTTTTATTTTCTCGCTTAATTTGTATATCTATATATTAAATCAAGATATGTGTCCCTTGTCATTTCTCATGTCACTTAATTCTTTCTTCAAGTTAGTTGGATGTATCATACTTATTTTGCAATAAATTTTATCTACTTTTCCATGTAGGGGTTTTCACTATCTATAACTAGCCTCTTGTGCCCTTTCATGTTTTCACCATTAGCCTACATTAGACTACCATTTCAAGTTTTCAATATATTCAAAGAGTTGTGGTCTTTCCTAGTAGCATCATCCCCCCTTTTAACAAATGTCTTCTCCTCGAGACATCTTGGTTCTATCTTGCTCCAAAATTTTAAAACAAAAAAAAAAGATAGCTTTCCAATCCTTTATGATAAAATATTCTTACATATATCTTTTAACCATTGGAAAGTAGTTCCCCACTAGATTTTGGCCTTTTGTAGGAATTGAATTTTCTCATTGATGTAGATGAGGGTGGTTTCTCCATCCCTTATTTTAGTTGGTATCTAAATTGATTTAGCTACCCTATTAGCTTATATAATCAACTTAGTCATATGTACAAACCTTAGGCTAACTACTTACCTTAGTTATTTTATTTGCACGTTCATAATCCTTCTTGTTGATCCTAGATCTACTAGTACTAATTGTGGACGGTTTCTATATTTACCTTGATTGAGTTATCTATGTCTTTCATCAGATCATAACTGGACGAGGATTGCAAAATTTGGTTCTCTAGATTACCCATTTAAGTATTTAGGACCTTTATTGGTGTTGGTCATCTTAAGAGAATTGGTACAAAGTATTTATATCTTTCACAATCATTTGTAACTTATTTATTTTCAATAGCTAGATGTAGGCTATTGCACATTTATATCAAACTTCCTTAGTCTATTTCTTCTTTATCCCTACCATGACCTATTATTTGATTATCTTAGCCCAAGTTTTCTTTTCTATTAGTAATGAATCCATTATTTATTATAATTATAGTCCTATAAGGGCTAAGGTATCTCTTGGAAGGTATGGCACTCTATCGTGAAGTATGGTAATGGATATTTCTATATTCTCATTATTATCTATCCACTTCCTTGAAATATCCTCTTGTATAGTTTTCTACAACATATCTCTTAACTAAAATTTATGCAAGGGAGAGATTTGAGAAAGATCTAAGTATGATCAAGATATTGTTAAATTAGAGTAACATCAATGATTATGTGGTTTAAATTTATTTTTTAATCAAATATTTTATTTATTGTATGGGATTGGATTGTGATGAAGTGAAAGAGGATGCCACCATATGTTGATGAGATGCAAGTATTTTTTTCTACTTTCTTGATTATCTTGATTCCTCTATTTTTTCCTATAAGAAATTCTCCTCATGTTGGAGAGCTTCCTCCTTCTCCTTATCTTCTTATTCCTTTTTTTTTCTTCCAAGAGAGTGTGGTAATCTTTCTTTTTCACTTCTAGGGTTTCTTGTATAACCCTCTCCTTTATTTCTTCAATTTGAGCTAAGAGTTTATCTACCCTCTATTTTAAATGAATCTCCATAGCTTGTAGTTGCATGTTAATATTACTATTTTTCCTTTTGATAACTTTTTGCCAAATGTTTTTGGGGCTTACTTTCTAATATTTTATTCTACTTCTAGTGATTATTACCTTCTCTTTATAATATTTGTGGCTAATTTCTCTAGGAATCTCTCAATTATTGTATCCAATTTATTTGAGGAGGTCATAGCATATATTATAATTGCTTGTTAAACAACTTTTTTATTTTTTTTACCCACTCATGGATACATTTTCATTATCTACTACAACATCCCTACTATGAACAATGAATTATTGATCATTATAACATCCATTAAGTCTTTTTGTTTTTATTCCCTTGGTTCTTGTGAATCTTGTGGTATTTTTTTTTGTGGATTTTGACTTATTTTTAGGTGGATTTATTCTTCTTTTTTCTTGTTTTATTCTATATTTGATGCTGGAATACATTTTCTCTTTATCATTTTCTTGGATCTGACCAATCATATCTTCCTCTTTTTACACTTAACTATAATAGCACTCGTGTATCTTATTTGGATGGTGACTATTTTCTTTATTTTTTTGGTTGTTATTCCTACAATGGTGTGGTTGGTAATTTCCTTTTGGTAGAATAAATAGGGGATTTCTTCTGTAGCTCTTCAACCCCTAAATCATGTTGTGTTTTTTAATATCTTATTAGAAAATGTAGGGATCTTCTCATCAATATTTTTAATCTCCTAATAGTAGATGCAAAATCCACTTGATGATGTGGTGACACCTTGGGAAAATCCTATTTTTTATGTAATTTTTTTCTATTTTTTTAGATTCTCTTTCACTCTCTTCTTATTCTTCTTGTCAATGAATTCCTTGAATGTCCCAAATATTTTTTCTAAAGGATTCTTAGTTAGAGAAAGAAATTCATGTGTAAATGAATCTACCAATTCATTAGATATCTCATATGGGAGCTCCAATATTCATATGGTTATTGGTTCCATTTCCTCCATAAAATGTGATCTTTGTCAACCATAAATGTGATATCATTGGCGTAATTCTACATTATATCATAGCATATAGGTCACAAGTCTATATCTATTATTAAAATATTGATGTGCTTATTGGTTTGAGCTACTATCGATCTATTTTTTGCCATATTTTATTTGTAAATTCTAGAAAGAGATTCATGAAATAGAAGGTAAGAAAAATATTAGGGCACCATACTAGAATTGGTAGCTTGTAATTCTTTTGGTGCGCTAATTGTTCTCTAACAATTTCTCTCTCGAAAACTTGCTTAAATCAATTTCCTTACCCTCAATGACCATCTGATATACATGAGAATTATGGTGCCAATGTGGAGTCTTCTTGTTTGTGTAATAATTTTTATGTAATACTCATTTTAGCATACCACACCCCTATATTTGTGATCTTCATCACATTCAAACTTTGACCATCATAGGTAGCACTAGTGAGATCAATCACCTTCTTGTTAGTTATAACTTTATTCAAGAGAAAACGCATTTTTACATATATCCCTATTACATCTTGGATGGCCTATTTTATGATTCTATATGGTTTATCCAAGTACATATAATCACTATGTATCTTTCTCAAAATAATCCTTATCCACCCTTCTTCCTTTGTAAAATCCAAAAATTCCTTACATATATCCATCATCCACTTTGTAATCCATTAGCATTACAACAAGTATTATTCTTATCCTATTTGTAATAATTTTCTTTGCAATGGCTCAAATTGAATGTGATCAATATTTGTAAGTGAAGTATGATAATACTTCCTTGGGTCCTTAGCGTAGATTACATCCACTAGGATGAATGAGAATGCTCCATAAAGGTCTACCTCCATGGATTTGTAGGGGAAATTATTATGCTTTGGTAAATGCTTTGAATGCAAGTGATCCCTACAACCCCACCCAAGAAATTGGAAACAATATAATTGCTATATATACTAGAATTTAATATGTAACAAGGGTTGGCCATTTAGCTATCTTGTTGAGTGTATTTATCTCAAGTCATTTTTTGAGCATCAATTATTGCAAATTGGAAAGGTGATTAATTATAGTTATGCTTATAACTAAATATATTTGTCATAAATTGTAACATTTCAAGGGGATATTTGAACCAAATTGTGAGTTCCCTCTTGCCATATTTGTTGGTATGAATATAATAGAGTTAGATGAATTTGTGATAACATTCTTATTCATTGAAATCCTCTGTAATAGGCTTATCTTGTTTTGATGGGTTGTTGTAACTTTAGTATGGATTATTAGGTATGTTTAGTCACATAATATTTATCTATGATTTATATATATAGGCCTTGTTCTATGTATTGTTTGTAGGTGTGCCCTCTTCTTCCTTGTAGGATGTGACTATGTTGCATATAAGAGTAGGAATAAATCTATGAGGTGAAAGACCAAAAACATCTTAATCATTTAATATTTATCGTTGATAGTTTAGAAGTAAATTAATTCTTGCATGCTTACATGATTTAGTGATATAACTTAGGCCGCATTCTTAGAGATGAAACAACTAGATTATTGGAGAATAATGTTATGAATGTGCTTGAAAGCTTAATTGGATTCATTTGTGAAATGATATTAGTGTCATCTTTTGATGCATGTTAAATTATGTTGCTATCAAATTAATGAGAAGTCTTACAAGCAACTAGTGCATCACAGGCTTAGACACAAATATTTGGGTCTATCATACATTATGTGTAGTTGAAAGTTGTTCTATCCATTTCCTTCATTTTTCTTTAATTGTCCTATTAAGAATACCTCTAGGAACACCCTCTTGGGTTTAGATGAGCCCAAAGTTAAGGATATATTACCCACTCTCAAGAATTAGCCTATAGTTATTCATGTTTTATTTATGAGTCTCTACCCTTTCCTCTTGATGACAAGTCCCTGTCCTTGAGGATAGGTTCACACTCTACAAAAACGGATCTAAAATATTGCGAACCAGCAAAGTAGTGTCATTGTTAGGGACTAATAAATTAAATGTTTAATTGAAAATCCCATATCTAAAGTTATTTGAAGTAGTATTTTTGTAATAATGCCATTTTCTTTGTGTATAGTTGGCAACCCATCAATTTATGCCAACAAGTTGAATCATCGCCATTTAAAATATTTTATAAAATTTCAAGCACCTCTTAATAAATTTGCATAGGTTTGTCACTTTTTTTATCAAGAAGGGTCTAGTTTACTAGATTTTGTAATTTTTTCTTTCTGAAGTGAAGATCAATGGCTCTATCAACTGAACCTAATGGGAGAAACAAGAAAAATCTTTGAGGATGGAGAGAAAGAGAAATTTAGAGATCATCAAGACCATGAAGAACATATGTGCAATAAAAAGGAATTAAGTCACATGGAGACCAAAAAATAAGGGTAAGTTTTCTTAGTCTCTCCTCAAATACAAGAAACTAGTACTTTTGTTAAGGAGATATTTTTTATAAACTTAAGGGATTAATACCTATATATAATGATGATTCTACTAATAATATTGTAATAACTACTATAATGCCTCATAGACTAAATTATGAAACTAGAAGACACGTGCATAGAGGTAGATCTAATGATATACATGATCAAGATCTTAGTATGCCTAATCCAAATATAAGAACCCAACATCTTAAGTCATCATATGCTTCCCCTAGTATCTCATAGAAGCATGATATTTATTTCCATGTTGTCAATGAACCAAATAAATTAGAGGATAATGATAGGGAAATAGATATTAATCAATATATTAATTCGCTTAATGACCTTAGAGAAAGATAACATGCACTTCAAGCAAAAGCCTAAATGAATAAGGATGGGCTTGCTAGAAAATCTTAATTACAAAACTGATTAGATTAGTTTTCTTAGTAATGAAATATAAATCAAAATTAGTATTGCTCAATAAACTAATTTGTATCAAAATCAGTAGTATAACTCATGAGTTTATAATCCTTATAATGTGAGAGCTCCATTTAGGAGACTATTATTAGTAAAAACTAACCTACTACTATTGTGCATAGATGAGAGATTACATGTCATACATATTTTATTATATATATGGTGAGTGTATAAGCTACTCCCACTCACATGGAAATAAATAGTGAAGCGGCGAAATGATTTTTGGATTGCTTTCTTCCTAAGGGAGAAGGGTCATGTGAGCAACAATGGGATTTAAGTGTGGAGTGGGAGTTGGAACTATTGGAACTATGGAGTTGTGGGATATTATCTTGTAAACCTACAAATAGTTTTTTTAATAAAAAAAGGGGTGAAAAAAATTATTCAAGAAAGAATTAACAAGTACAACAAGAGAATCAGATGACCAAAGTCATCAAAAAATACACCACCACCTGAATCCAATTGTGATACATGTAGAAAAAACCCAGACGACAACTCACTCCACAAAAGAAACTATCCATCCCCACCACAAGGTTAAACATTCTTATCCTCATAGAGATACCTAAACATAGTACTACTCTTATCTTGGTCTAACTTTCCCCATTCTACCACATTCCAAGCCCCCTTCCTTCTGAGGCCCATTTGTCTAAGCAATCAACAGCCTTGTTCCATTCCCTAGGGATATGGAAAAATGAAATGTTTTCAAAATTTGAAGCAAGATGAAGAATATGCTTCACAATTAAAGCCAACCTCCATGAAGATTCCTAAAAATCTCTCTTATTGAGAAGAGAGACCAAAATCATAGAATATGTTTCACAAATCACTTTCCTCCAACCCAATTCATAGGATTTCTCTAGAGCCTTGATAATTGCACTAGCCTCCATCTGATTATTGGAATACACCCCCATATGAATGGAAAAGGACAATCGAATAGATCCCCTATAATCATGCCCCACTCCTTCGATCTGAGCATCACCATGATTACCCCAAGCAGATCCATTAGTATTAATTTTGAAAAAAACTTCAAGAGGAGGACACCACTTTCCCGACTGATCCACCTTCCTAGAAGTTTTTGTCTCTTACCTCGATACGTCTAAGTTCCAAGGGAAGAAGAGAGCTCAAGAAGAGTAGTGTATCCGATGATGACAAAGACTCCCTAGGTAAAATTAAGAAGTAATAGTTTCTTTAATAATACTCAACACTTTGTACTAGTCCTGCAAAGCCACTTGCTAACTCTCTTGGAATATGCATCAATTTATCTCCAACCAAATCTACCAAAAAATGATGGAAGGGCCCAACTGCCAAGATGCCACTAAAAAAGAAGTAGAAGTAGGAGGAGGACCCAAGTGCTTCCAAAAGTCATGCAAAGATAAGGCATACCTAAAAATATCATCTGGGTCTTCCACCAAAGTCTCCAAATATCCAAGGCAAAAGTACACTGGAAAAATAGATGATTAGTGCTTTCTTCACTACACCCACATAGAAAATAAAGAGACGGCCCACATAACCCTCTTTTCTTAATATTCTTCCAGGTGAAAAATTTGTTATGACTTAGCAACCATAAGAACATACTGCACTTAGGCCACCCAACCTTGTTCCAAATGTGTTTCCACCAAGGGTACACTTCTAAAATAGCTTGTTGGGACTCCAACATAGCATACCCTTGAGCCACTAAGTAGATACCCTTAGCTTCATGTCCCCAAGCTAGAAAATCACTATCCTCTAAAGAACAACAAGGCTGCTCTGCAAGAATGGAAGCTAAAGTATCACGCTCTTCAAGAGAACCACCTTTAGGCCAACTTTCAAGATCTATCCACTAATAGACTAAAGAGCCCCTCAGAAGACAAGAGACTTTAAACCTATCAACACTGGACCACCCTACAACCTCAAAAACCTTACTCAAAGGTTAGAGATGGGGAAAAGAGGATAGAATCAGAGGATGGCCATCCCAAGAGTCAGACCAAAATAGATATTGCTCACCTTTTTGAATAATCCAAAAAAGGCCATCCTTAATGAGGGTTGAACCCCTTTTAATAGTGCTCCAAATCATAGATCCTTTACCAGTCAATTACATTCATAGGATATCCTTATTGGCAACTCCTCCTAAGTATTTATGATTCAAGACTCGAGCCCAAGGTAGCTCCAAAATTTTGCACCACCTCTAATAAAATTTGGCAGGAAAAGATTGACTGTTATGATTTGTCTACCTAAGACCAAGGCCACCAAACTCCTTTGGTTTACAAACTTGATCCCAACTTACCAAAATCCATTTCTAATTGTCAAGGTTTCCTGCCCATAAAAAATTTCTAGCAAGGGAGTCAAGCTCCTTTAAGACACTCTTGGGAGCATAAACCACCATGAACCTATATAGAGGAAGAGCCTGTAAGACGAATGACAACAATGTCACCCTAAACCAGAAAAAGATAGCCATCTAAAGGTCCAGTGGTTGACCTTAGATCATAATTTATCTAAGATCTTCTACCAATCACTCTTCTTCAAGGTACTAGCATAGAGGGGAATCCCCAAATATTCTATAAGAAGACTGCTAATCTAGAAGTGGAGAAAATTGACAACTTTGTGCTAAATTAAATCAAGAGTATTGAAGAAAAACATGATACTTTCCTTCATTAATCTATTGACCAAAGATAGTTAGATAAACATCTAAAGATTACCTGAAGTTAACTACCTCCTTAGCTCTGGCCAAACCATGAGAGTGATATCATCAACAAATTGGAGATGAGATTGTGCTTCCAATCTCTTGACCAGATCCAACCATGGATGAAACCCATATCCTTATGATGTTTCAACAACATCCCTAGGCCCTCGACCATTAAGATGAAAAGATAAAGGGATAGAGGATCCCCTTTCCTGAGTCCCTAAGAAGAAGGAAAAGTAGGTGAGGGGGATCCATAAATAAGAACAAAGAAGGAAGATGAAGTCACACAACTCATAACCCAAGAGACCCAGTCTGAGTGGAAGCCAAAAGCCAATAACAAACATTGGAGGAAGGACCACCTGACCTTGTCATAGGCTTTAGAAAAATCCAATTTAATGAAAATTTCTTTCTCTTTGGAGGAAGACATGGAATGGATCACCTTAGCTACCACTATTATACCATCAAAAATCTGCCTACCCTTAACAAAACCTCCTTATTCCAAGGAAATCAAGGGACTCAAACACCTCTTCAATATTTCAACAATCGTCTTGGTGATAATCTTGAAGGTCACAATACAAAGAACAATAGGCCAAAAAGAATTTAAAGAGTTGACACCCTCTTTTTTAGGTATTAAAGGAAGAAAGGTGTAATTAATAACTTTGAGTATGTGTTTGTTGGCCAAATACTCACGAACCACCGCTAGTTAATCAACTTTAACAGTATCCCAAAATTCCCGAAAAAACTCTATAGGAAACCCATCAAGCGTAGGAGCCTTAACTTTCTTCAGCTAGAAAATAATATTTTCAAGCTCCTCTAAAGAGATGAGTGCCAATAGGTAATTATTCATCTCCACTGAGACCAAATATGGGACGCAACCCAACACCAAATTATCCTCCTCTAAGGCAATTGGAAATTCTTTATGAAAAGAGAGGAATAGAACCAAACCACCTCCTCTATAATGGCCTAATACGAATTTAACTAATCCCCTTGAGGTGAGATGAGAGAAGCAATAATATTCCCACTTTGGTGTGCCTTTATTGAGTTATGAAAAAAGGCAGTATTCTTGTCCCATTCCTGAAGTCACTAATTGCAAGATTTATGTTTCAATTAAATCTCTTCCCAAAGCTCCCATTCGACAAGTTCCCTAGAGTATTGGTTTCCTCCTTTAGCAAATCCACTGTGTTACACCCCATGTGTTATAGCCTATTTACTATTACCTTGTTTAGTGAATTGCTTCAATAAATGTGAATGCGTTTATTTATGAATTCCAATGGAAATATGTTGAACGATTTTTTTATTCAATTAAATTCTTTATGATTCAATATATGAAATACTTAATGTGAATATGACATGTATGAGAGGTATATAAATGCATTGATTCAACTAACTACTACTATGGTGAACTAAGTTGAAATGTAGGAACAGGTTCAAGCCTCCGAAAGAGAGGGGAAGTATCACTTAGGAGAAGAACTTGGTCTAGTAACCTCTAATTCAGTCTTACTGAGCATTCACACACTCACGCCCTAGTTGGTCTTAGTTGAGTCAAGCCAGTTGGGTAGATGGTAAGTGATCTTTAGTCTAAGTTGTGTGTGTTGTT